>CM031241.1:428829086-429398455 GCA_018340775.1 Taxus wallichiana var. yunnanensis | reverse complement strand
TAAAAGATAAATTACCTTCTTCTTTTCTTCCTCGGGTGCAACATTTTCCAATGTTCACGAGTTTAGGATCAACAAACTCCCAATATTTATTTTTTCATATTGGTGATTATTGAGGTCCAATTAGAAGCTTTAAACTTTACATACTTGTCGTGTTTGTCAAACAATTTTTCTAAACTCACCAATCCTTTTGGAATCTTGTTTCCTTTGAGTTTGATACATCTATCACGATCTGCTTCTTCTTCTTCTTGGGTGGCTTCTTTGTCAAAGGCACACTTTCACGAGGCAAATTATTGCTCCTTTCAAAGTACTGTTGTTCAAGTTATCCTTGAGTTCTAAGAAAAAAAGCAAGTGTTGATCATAATTGAAAAACTTGCCAGTTACTTGTATTATCAAGTACACTAGGTTGATGGATCATCTCAATGGTGAACTTATCTTGAGAAAAGTTAGGATGAGGTATGAGCAGTGACCCTGAGACTGCTAGTGAATCAGCCCTGGTATTCTTCTCCCTAGGTATTGCTTCGATGGAGAAAGCATCAAGAAATTCAATGGAGTCCCAAACCTGATTCCGGTAATGTTTCAACCTTCCATTCTTTACCTGGAAGAGGTTCCTAACTTGCTTGACAATCAATTCCACATCCCCACGAGCTAGAAGATTCTTCACACCTTGTTCTTTTGCCACCTAGAGTCCAAGAATGAGAGCTTCATACTCTGTTGTATTATTGGTATTTTCAAACTGCAACTTGAATGAGAAAGGATGAATGCTTCCTTTAGGCGACACCAATATGACACCAGCTCCAGAACCAGTTGAGGAACAACTTCCATCAAACTCTAATATCCAAACACCATTAGGATCTTTAGGTGAGACTTTGGGGAGTTGGATTTATCCAGGAGACATAATCATGTAGTTGTCATGCCCCATATCCTCATAGAGTATTTGTGCTTTGGGATCATCGGTTTTTGTCTGATATACTCAAACTCGCTTCTCAGTGTAGAACTTCTTCATTTTCCCATTACGCATGAGGGCATGTGACCAATCCATTTGAATTTCTCCACCCACATCCTTACGTGTTTCGCTTAGAAACATCCCGTATGAAGGAGGGATGTCTCTGCTTTACTAGAATAGTAGCCAAAACTTTCTTCTCGGAAAAGTAAGCAAAAGCCACTTGTGCATCCTTAATTCTTCACCCAAGGGCACTTCCTTACTCTCCATGGAATAACAAGATCCGTAAGTGCATGTGAGATTCAAGCCTAAGGCATGAGCTACTTTAGCAGGCATCACATTGTCTGATGCTCCTGAGTCTATGACGTAATTACTGAGCCTATGGCCAGCTATAAGGAGTGTCACATAGAATGGTTTGATTTTGTCATTGGGTGAGGTGACAGCGGCTACCAGATTAGGCTGTGGTGCAAAAGAAGGAGTGGGTAAAAGGCCTTTAGAGGTAGTTTTAGAATGGGAATTGACAAAGTGAATCATTTTAGCAAAAGCCTTGGGATGGGTTTGATAATATTCAGCCTCTGAGATTTGAACCTTAGTCTTTTTCAAGTGGTCAATAATATCAAAAGACCCAGAAGTGGATGGGTTATCATCGCTTGAGATCCTAGGTTTATCAATTTTAGGGGAAAAAGAAGTAACTTTAGTAGTAGAATTGACAAGACTCACCTTTGGTGTAGATGAAATGGGGATCGGAGATCCTCTTTTTGCAATTACAGGGATAGTTATCGGCTGCTCCTTAGATTTCTTGGTGGGCTGCATCACTTTCTCCCTCTGATTTGTCTGCTCTCGAGTCATGACAGCGTATGATTCGCTATTCATGTCTGCTACTACTTCGTCATAATCATCCCCTTCATCAATGCCTTCAGTGGTGAAGAAATTAACTCGAGATCCCTCAAGTTCATCTGTTTCATCATCAACCTCTTCAACAAATTCCTCGCAATCTTCATTAACCTCCTCATCCTCTGGTTCCTCAACTTCACAGGTTGCATTGACAGGAACTTTAATAGGAGGTCCTTCAAGTGCTAGCCTTGTTTGAGAAGCAGGAAAATGATTTCTGGGATGAAAATTCCTCCTTGGAACGTCTGCATAAGGAGCATGCTAATCCAATTGTTTCTTAATGGCGATGAGATCATTTGTAAGTTTTTGTACCAATGGATTAGTATTAGGTCCAGGAGTGGAAGAGGAGGAAGAAGTAGACTTAGATTTAGAAGGGTCTCTCCTCAAATTCCCTGACATGATTAAATCATCTTCAACACTAATAACAACAGCTTTGATCCTTGGCCAATGTTACGAGATTAGCCCTTCTAAAGTGCGTAACTAACTTCAACGATTGGGCATTTAGGAAGAAGCATTTTTGAATTTGATCTACGGAGTTGAGTATTTGGTGGAATTTTGTTAATCAACCACGTTGAATTGAGCCACAAATTCTCTCATGTGCTCTTGTGATTCCTTCCTTATTTGAGAAATTTGGGCTAAGCAAGCATGCACGTCTTCCACCAGTTTGAAAAGGTTTTCAAACCTAGTTCTCATTGTGTCCCAGCTAGTGATAGCTCCAGCCGAAAGGTGATAGAACCAATCAGCAGCATTATCTTGTAAAGTCTCAACAAAAATCCTCACGGAGACGTCTTCATGTTCAACTCCCAGAACTCCGCATGTAACTATGAAGGCTGCGATGTGTTCATCAGGATGTACTTTACCATCACCTTTGAATTTAGGAAAGTTCTTATGGTTACCTCTGGGTAACTCATGCAAAGGCTAAGGAAGGGAAAGAGGACCAACACGATGGCCCCAAAGCAATGGTACCACCATTCTCACAAAAATGGCTTGAAGAGGAACTGAAACACCAACAAGAATCAAAGCTCGAAGATTAGGACTGATTTGCTCTGAAGGAATACCACCCGTAGGGATTCTATCTTGGACAGTGGAGTGCTTGTTGAACGAGTCTTTCTATTTCTTCTTGTTGAAGGGAGAGGAAAACCCTACTGTTCCAAAAGCTGAAACTGAGAATCTTCAATACCAAAGGCCCTTCTCCCTTGAGTAAAACATGGAGTCGCCAAATCAAAAGATGATCAATAAATGATTACGAATCTGGAATATGATACCCAGCCGTAGTCACCAAAAATCATTGGTTGTCAAATAGGACTTCAAGAAGAGCAATACTTGATCGGGGGACAAGAAGTCCCTCCTCTTTAATGGGAGAGGTTTCCTTATTCGAAACGAACCTATTTACACATATACAAAACATGATTTTCTTGTGGAACTTGGATATTATGAAATTTTTTTCTATAAGGATCATCAATTACAAAAAGGACTCGAGGAATGAGAATGTGAGAACGATCGAAAAGGCACCATTCAATCATAAATGACAGAGTAATTCCTTATGCATGCGAGGGTACAGTGAATTGAACAAGATCATTTGATCATATTAATAAGATGAAATTTGAAAAGACACAAATTTTTGTAAATAACATCTGCAAGAATATAAAGCTTCTTAAGCATAATACGAGCAAATGATCTAACAAGATTAAATGAATAGCTTGGGAATAAAGGAAACTAGATAGACAAAGAATGAAAAGTCCTTCTGTATTGATTTATTTAAGATTTATTTACACTTTTAGAAATAATCCAAGTTCTTCCTTCTCAAAATGGAGAGGAGAGGCCATTATATAGTTTACAAATCAGTTACTTCCTGAAGAACTACTTCTTTTAACTAAATATTAGTTAAAGGGTTGCTAATCGCAATACCCCAACTGATTACAACAAATCCGAGAGAAAGAAGGGGAAGAGAAGAGAAGAATTTAGAGAAGAAGACAGGTGCTTATGATTGGGAGGGACCCACCGACTTTAAGATCCGCTGTCTGAATCTCTTCAATGTCTCGGCTATGTCTCTACCATGTGGGACCGATGTGTTGGCGGTAGACTGAGTCCAAAATCCGAGGCACTTCTCCATTTCCTTGTCGAATTCGACATGAGTATGATAATCCTTGTTCGCTTCCTCTATAGCCGATTGAAGAGAGCAGATCTCCTTCATCTTTTCCTTGGAAATGGAACTCTCCTTAAATAGATCACCTTTGACAAAAGCTCTGAATTGAGCTTTGATTTCTTGTAAGGAGAGAGGCACACCAGAAGTCTCATCCTGAAGATGGAAATGTATATCTTTGAAAGTAGATACAACTAGTGTTTTGAAGGCCTCACCCTTCTGCCAGCTATTCCTTAATTCTCCCAAAGCCTCCTCCAGGACCTTGATCTTCCATTCCACACTGTAGACCCAGGACTTTGACAAATTATCCTTTGTATCCTCAAAGACTTTGCTTGCCATCAAAATATTTTCATCTATTTGTCCCATGAGGCGGAGGTCTACTATGCAACTGCTCCAAAGTTTAAGTTCTTTATCAATGCTCCCAATAGTGGAGGAGAGCTTCTGTTGCAAGTTGTTCACCTTCCCGTGGAGTTTGAAGGCTTCATCAATGAAGTTTAATCCTGCAACCAGCATATCATCCACCATGGCCTCCATAGCTCTTCCATATACAGAATACTTGTGCATGTCTTTAATACTTTGTACTTCATCTTGGCTCAAAATTACAGGTGGTGGAAGGGTAGTCAATGGGGTAGGATCCAAAACTTTATCTTTGGAAAACAGGGACTTCATGAAACTTGTAAGAATCGGGCTTGTTCCTCCGACTATTCAATGCTTTGCTACCCTTTCTCTACCCTCCCAGTGACTCAGTAATCGCTGTTTCTCAAGATTGTGGATCTCACCTTCAGGGGTAGACTCTCCCATGGGAATCCTTGAGAGCTCAAGATCAGACGCTTGCAAATCTTGCTCTGGCTTATCTGTCTTAGGCTTGGCTATCTCTAGGAATTTTTGGCCTTGAGCGTCAGACACTATCCTAGAGGTAATTCTGGATTTTTTGGCACGAGAAGGAGGAGTAGTGCCTAACAAGGCTACCACAACATCAAAATTTGGTCCTGAGATCCGGGAGGAAGACTTTCTCTTCCTACTGTCAACAAGAGGTTACACCCATGCAAAAGAGGAAGAGGAGGAAGAAGGTGGGGCAAGAGGGCCAAGAGACAGAGAACTCATGGCACCCAAGGTTTGCACTGTTGTTGCCTCGAGTTGAGATATGAGTGGAGTGCTTGGGGCTCCTGGTGCAGAGGAATCAATAGTGCTTGGAAATTCAGTGCTCTGACTTCTTTATCCTTATCCATTGGGGCTTCAGGGGCGCTTGTAGGAGTTGGCACTTCACTCTCTTCACTTTCACTGAGAACAATAATGTTCTCTAGTCCTGAAGGCAATTCTACATGCTTCCTCAGGGGATCTTCTTCCACAGGCTCCTTTTTAACTTCTTTGACTTTCTTCTGATACACCTGGGTGGATGAGGAAGGAGTAGAGACTGCAGGTCCTTGAGTTGATGAGGCAGGAGGGGTTTGCATAGGTGCTTCTGATCTGGTGTTGATGCTTCCCTCCTTGGTGTTGAAGTATCCTTGGAGGATGATTCCCCTAAGTGCCTCTTGTGCTCACGAACTTTCCTATCAAACCAGATCTTTGTCCTGACTAAGACTGGAGCTAGGATTTCAGCCAAATCATCCTTCTCCTTTTTGAACCAATCCAAGTCCTCCAAGGGAGTGTGTTTGACCACATTGTCATACTAATATGAGCACAGTCAAATTTTCATCTTGAGCCCTTCAGGAACTTGGTACAAGCCAAGTTCTTGAATTAACTGATAGGGAAAACCTACCATACTGCCTCCTTCTGGATTCAAAATCATCACATTCAGCCCAATAGTCTTTTGTGTCTGCCCTATGATGATAGGTGATCTTGATGTTCTGCTCAATAAAATTTTTCAAGTCAAAGCAAGTTCTGGGCCTAAAGAAATGGATAGTAATGGGAGCTAGGGCCCTTTCTATATTTTGTGCATCCAGGGCTGTTTTGCAGGTGTAATTTCCCAAAGAGATGGGGAAGTGCAAACCAGTAATTTTCTTGTCTCTGCAGGTTCTATGCAATTTTTCCAATTTCCTGCACACTTCTATCAAGGCCATCTTGTCATTGCAGAACATAGGGAGCTTGAGAGGAGTGCTCTCATAGCCAGCAAGCCTAATATAGGAAAATTTTCTGAATTGGATAAAATAAGCACCGTAGTGCGATATCAAACTCATGGCTTCGCTCGTAAAATCTTCTCGTTGTGTCACTCTCAAGAATCCCCGACCATGTATATGGTGAAAGCATCATTCACCCTTCGAAATTGTGATTGCTGGTCTCAGGGTGAATCTGGGGTAGTAGGCATACAACGGGTCATCCTTGTGAGCATCGATGTATGAATAAGCCAAACCATTGCCTCGATGCTTTAGAATATACATCAGGTATGAAGTCATATATAATTTCTTCATTTTCTGTACATTAGCCAGTATTCCGCTAGGTTCATAGTGGTGATCTATGCCCAGTTGATATTCTGAGTTCCCTCGCACACCATATTGATAAGCGGGCACATCCAGAAATGGAACTCATTAGTAGAGGGTAAGCCCATAACCTGAGCCAGTAGGATTATGAAATCTGATAGTTCTTCATTGAAATCAGCATGGAACAGAACCTTGGATAGATGAGATGCCCCCTTCTTAGGGTTTTTTAGCCAGGACTTCGCCACCCGCGCCTTATAATTATCACTGTCTTGATTGAAAAGGGCATGTGCTTGATTCCCGAGAGATACTTACAAAGCATTGTCCATTTCTGGAATCCTTAGTGCAGTGCCAATGGCAGCGTCAAGTTTGGTGATGAGCTCCCGTGCACGTTTGTCAACTCACTCGAATCAGGGTTGAAATGAGCCCCGCATGAGAGCACTATGTCTGTGCATTGCACCGAGATAGGGAAACCACCAGTGAAAGCCAGACCACTGTCATGAATCATTTGTGCCATCTGTGAAGGATTTACATCTCTGTCATCCTTGTCTAAAAATCCCCAAAGTCAAGGTGGCGAACTTCACTATCCCCGATATCGGGAATAGCGGACTCGAGTGGTGAAATTTGTTCCTGCCCCTGGAATTTGATCTTCATGTTGATAGTAACTCGGAGAGCAAAGCTGCAAGCTAGACTTGGGATGGAATTACAGGGGGAATGGATACACGCGTAGGAATTTTGGTTGCAAGGGTTCGAGCAATAGATAGCATGAAAGAAGTGTGCAAAAATGCATAGGGGCAGTTTCATTATATAGCCGTTTAGGAGAGAGAAAGGAAATAAATGTGCATTAAATACATATCTACCAAATTGAAAAGCAAGATATTCGGGTAGAGCGGGAAAAATTAGCACGAATGGCACTTGGTTCATTTGGGACACGAGGGACGCATGAAAGCGTGAAGTACGCGGTTTGGCCTATTCGGGTGATCCGGGAAAAGACGCATAAATGCTTTTTGGGACATGAAGGATGAAAGTACGCGGAATACGTGAATCGGTGCGAATGGGAACAACGGTGCGGTGAACTTGGGACATTTGAGACAAAGATGTGGAATACGCGACTCGGCAATCAGGTGAAAATGGAACAACGTTGCAGCGAACTTGGGACATTTGGGACAAAAGTTCGACGGGCCCGAAAAGAATGCAGACTTCTGGGTAAACCACCCGATCAGGAATAGAGAGCCCGTATGAACTTGGGGACATGCTGACAAAAATGTCGACATGTGCCCGAAAAACACACAAAATGACCCAAAAAATGAAAATTTTCCAATTTCTTGACTTTTCACATTATCAGACAACAGAAAAGACACTTAACCTCAAAATTTTAATTTTCAACTTCTTAAAAGTAGGGGAATTTTGAGTGGACAACAAGGTGATCACATGATCATGACACGGTGGACACCCGACTCACTACTTTATCGAGTCATACTTTAGAGTGAAGCCCACCCCCCACCATAACATACCCGAAACCTCACCTTTAGATCTCTATCTTTGTAGGAAGACATCCTTACCAAAAATCTATTTCACAATTCATGTTTCAATCCCTAAATAGCATAAGCTAAAAAAACATAATAGAAAAGGCACTCCTAGGATCACATTTTCTTAGTGTTTTTACTTGGCTTGCATTTTGAGGTGAGAGATCACGTTCATTAGTTTTTTTGTTCATCCTTGCATGCTCCTCATCACAACTAGTGTATTCCAGCTTCACCTGAGTGTGCCTGGGCCATATCATCATCATTCTTAGAATTCGGGGTTTGATCATACATTAAATTTTAATTCACAACCATTTTCTTTCATCACTATTTCAATTTAATAAGAACCATCATTGGTTACCTCTCGACCGCCATCGATTACACCCAACCAACGCTCGGTTCTAGGTCACTTTGCTAACCTACTCAAAAGGACATTTTATTCATTTTATTCCACTTTTCATAGTCTCTCACATCATCGTTATTCCCATTGACATTTTAAACATCCTCGATTTGACATACCTATCGATTTTACCTTCGCTTCATTGTTTACTCACTATCATTTTCTACATAATCGGTAGTGGTTACCCTGTGGCGTCGGTTTCCTAACCGGCATAAGTTAGCTTGTTTCACATTCCAGCCCACCATTTGGTACTTAATCTAATTTTTGTCGCCATATTCACTGTTCTGTTGTTCTCTGTGTCATTTACAGAGAAGCACCCTACATTTCGATCGACTAGTTCACATGGTGTTGACCCAAAGATAAGCAAGTGCCCTTGTATTTCATGTGGGTTGTCCAACCACTCTCACCTAGTCCTTCACCACCTTTCATTTTATCACTAGCCATGGATCCCATCCACTGCTCTACTACTATATCACTCTACCGGAGATGAGGAGTTCACCGACTCATTGACCAGAACCTGTTGCCTTGCAGTTTTACCTCTCCCACTCATCCACTCGAGATGCCTCGGTCTGAGTTGATATACGGCATTCCATCTATCCTCCAACTCTAGTACCCATTCCCACATTGGCCCCATCTAGCTCTGTGCTTCCCACATCCACCTTACCCCTAGTCGTTTCACACTTAGATCTTATACCCGTTATGACTATTATACGTCCATTACCTCAGTGTGGCCTACATTACATGCACCGTGACACTCGAAAACTACCCCAAACACAACCTCATCCACCCCTAATGTCTCACACATACCTATAACTACATTACCACCTCCAAAGCAGGTGACCCCTACCCCATTTCGAGATGTGGTTCTTTCCATTCCACAATCATTAGACCCTATTTCCGCAAGGGTTATCATGACCCTTCCACCCACATATACATACTACCAGCAACCTCTTGTTTCATCCATTATTCATTTCGAGTACATACCCCATATTTCACTGCCTTCTTCTTTGCCACCCTATATGGCAGCCCCATACACTAGAGTGCTACCCCTTTTATATGCCCAAAACCAACCTCCTCATGCTACAAGAGTCATCCAATCATCACAACCCACCAATGACCTAATTAAATTGATGTTGGATAAGATGCAGACATTAGAGGCATCGCTTCTAGGTCCTGTAACACTCTCACCTATGATGAGATTTGCAACGAGCCTATTAACCCATCCATTCCTATCCGGTCATACCTTGTGCATTGGAAAATGCCTAAATTTAATCGTTTCAATAGCAAAGAATACCCACAGTAGCATTTGCAGTCATTCAAACATGGGTGTTATTTGATCGCTCATGATGATGTCTTGCTTTTGAGAACCTTTCCCATGTCCCTCACTAGACCTGCATTAGATTGGTATAGTGGGTTACCTAAACACTATATTCTCATTCAATCAGGTATCCCAAGCCTTCGGGGATCATTTCTCTATCAATATCGTCAAGAAGGTTACCATGACCGATATATATTCCACACATTAGTATGAGGACGAATCTATCGCATATTTCTTCACTCTGCAGCACAACCTCGATCAATCAACTTACCTTCTAACTACCACAAAAAGAACTCATTGAGATCTTAACACAGGCTTGTGCTAGACATATCTCCCCGACTTGAAGTCCAAACCTTCCGAACATTTGATGAGGCATTCACTATGGTAGGAAAGTTAGAGATTGAGGCCATCGAAGAGACGAGAATCCATTACGCAATAATAATTCAACATACAAGTTGAATGATACCTCTTCTTCTTCTAAACTACAAACCAATTATTCAAAAGCCAAGGGTGCTTTGCTAATGCATTCGTACTCAAGGTCGGCCCAGCTCATCCATCAAATCAAGCTACACGCTCATCTAATCTCTCACCGTCTAGAATTTTCACTTGAGATGAGAATAACGAAAATATACCCCAATTCGGGAACCTTACTCTTATGTCTTAGAAGAGCTTATTAAAGCCGAGCCATCACCCTTCCACCTATAAAACCACATAGTAGTTTTGACCATTTACGCCATGCCCATATGGTATAAAGAACATGATTTCTTCAACTATCATCGAGTAAAGGGTCATAGTGACGGAAATTACATCACTTTCAAAAATATTGTCCAGAAATGCTCGAGAAAGGTGAGTTAATTGTGGATAATCCAAACACCACCCCAACCAAAATCTAAAAATATTCAAAAACCATTTGCCAACCGCACTTTCTTCATCCAATCAAACCGGTGAGACATCAACTCACGATACCCATACCCACGAGGTTCACGCTATCTTTAACGAGGTACATGTCACTCCCAATTACCTCACATCCCTTCCATAGAGGAAATCCTGACAGAAATCCTCCTTCCATATCGAACCAACCTCCCTATTCCTTTACCCATAGAGGAACATCTTTCATCTCCTTCATCACCTACGGAGGGGTCTTCGCTAACATCGAGACCATCTCACCCCTACTACTCCACTTAGAGAACCTTTACCCACGCACTTCTCCACCCATGAGGAGCACCCATTACCTCCTCCACCCATAGAGGAGCACCCATTACCTCCTCCACCCACACAGGAGCACCTATCAATTTCTCCACTCCTAAAGGAGCTCCCATCATCTCCTCCACCCATTATAGACTCGCTTGAGATACCTTTGCCTCTTGGTAAGCGTTCTCCATCAGCTACCTGAATCTCGCCGACCTACTTTTAGCTCTCTTACACATGGAAGCTGAAACTAGCCAATTCCCCTGTCTCTAAGACACATTTTACAGAATTGCCATTAGGTGCTCACCAACTCCACCCACAAACATTTTGTTCTCACGCTTTGGCTGATAATTTAGATTATGTGGATAGATATTTACTATGGGACACCTCTTACTCCTTGTCTCAACAAAGATGTAGAGATCCTCGGGCCGATACCTCCACTATCTACCCAAACACATTTTGACCAATAAAACCAAACACAACCACCTCTGTCACAACACCTTCCACGATACCTGTTAGAACTCAAACCACACCCTTACCCATAACCCAACCTACATCTAAACCCAAACCCACACCTACAACAAAGCCTCAACTAAACCTATTTCCACTTTAGGGGTCACCCCGACCACCACCTTACTCATCCACCTATTAAAATAGATTTAGCTACATCCTCTAACGTCAATACTACAACTACTCGACACAAAAACCAAAGAAACAAACCCATTGACCTCATACCCCAACCACACCAATCACACCCGCACTTGTTCCGTCTGCTCTTAAGACCTCGCCTTCCCAACATGGTCAAGTGACCTTCACCCATCCATAAACCAATAATACAATAACCCATTCCTTCATCTCAAACCTCTAACCTACCCAAGCACACAACATGAATTACACCCGCACTGGCAGATCTTTACCACCAATACCTCCATACCCTCATCTATTGCTTCACTATCCACTACACTTTAGTCATAGTCCCTCACACCCCAAGTACATCGCGCGTCATCTACCTCGTGGGTAGCTCACCCTCTTCCTCTATATGCTTTTCCTTTTATACCTTGTATACCCACATCATCTTTACCAAGAAGTGCAACCCAAAACAAAACCCCACTACTCCACAATAAGGTAGTCAAAACAACCACATACACTCCTACCCGTCCATCTACTGTACTCTCCCTACCCAAAAAAACACGACTCATACCTAAAACCCCACCGCACCTAAGACCATAACTTAACCTGTTCCTACTTTTCCAAAAATAGTTCCACGACAATCAACCACACCTACACCAAATTCACGTTCACTTCCCATTGTGATCCACTAGCAGGTCCTATGCCAAAATTTTAACCAACCTCCTCGAGACTTCATTATCACATTACCGCCACTTTGACCTTACGATCCCCTCAAACCCAAGCCAAAAGGGTTTGATGATACTAAAATTTTTGCATACCATTGTGTACTGTGGCATGATGTGGAGAACCGTAAGGCCTCAAAACCATCCTTATCCAATTGTGTCCACCAAACCAACTTTGATGATGACAACTCTACTTCAACGAGGATCCTATTTCACTGCACTCCTATTCCCACACCGCCCACTCAACAACCACAACCTCCACCCTCACCACTCCTAGAGCAACCCTCAAGATTTGAAATTGACATGATTCACATCGAGAACTTGCCATTCCACCATCCAAATGTCGTTGCACCCAACCGACCTCATAGGGTTTTTCTCCTCTAGTAGGTTTTTGACCATCGTGTCATTATACCACTCACCCTACACCTTCTCCATTTGCTAACTCCCCTCAAATCAACATGATACATGTCACTACACGTGCACAGAAGGGCTAAGAAAAGGCAATCGACCCACCAATCAATCCTATACCCAACATACCATCTCGCACTCCATACCTAAAATAACTATTCGTGGCCCCACATACCCCATTTCTAATGGCGTCACACATCGCACCGTGCTCAAACAATTACACAAATCTCCCCTCAAAATGTCCTTATATGACCTCATCTAAACCTCGTAATCCCATCATCAAGCCCTCATGGAGGTTCTTCAATCTATTGAGGTTTTACCCAATGACCCTACACCCGTAGCCTCCATTTTCATACCCTATCATGTAGCCTCTCTTACTAAATTACAACCTTCATCTTCACCCCGTCTTTTCACCAAGTGGCCTCCTTTAGATTCTCGAGGAATAGATTACACAACACCAAAATGATGACCCGGCACTCCAACCCTCTTCATCTTTGTCCACATTGATGACATACGGTACCCCATGTCATGATTGATGGAGGCTATAGCATTAACATCATTTCATCCCATGAAATTTTCTCAAATGTGCATACTTGATAATTGCATGTATAAACATCCAAACATGTTGCATTCATTCAACGATGCTATCACCTCCACAATAGGAACTTTCATTCTTCATGTTTGCATGGGCCCCGTGATCGTTCCATAATTGTTTTATGTTTTAGAGGGGAATTCCAATATAACTTGTTGCTTGGTAGACCCGAGATCCGTGTCATGGGTTGCATTATTTTCACTTTGCATTGTTGTGTAAAGTTTGAACATGAAGGACACACTTATAAAATTCCGGTGACCCATCACCTTTCAAAACATGTAACATGATTTACCAACACAATGATGTGCTCATACCTATCAAGCCGTCTACCTCCACAACCAATAATGCTTCACCTAAACCTCCACCTACCAGTACAACCACTTATTTCACCACACATACCTCCTCCATTCCTACCACCGCTATAACTTCCATGAATAATCGATTAACTTCCCAATCCATTAACTCCACCTCCAAATTGACCTCCGACACATCATCCATTCCAGCCTACCTACTTACCAATCACTCGATCCTCGGAAGGTATTTTTCAACACCTCACTGGGGGAGTACCACCTATATAGTGTCAACACATTCCTTACTCTCCGCACAAGTATGGAATCCTTCACCAACACCTCGCTATGATCAAGTATGGAGAAAACCTCCTTTATGGTCCTCCTCATCTTTATACTGGCCTCACCTATCTGGGACTTGATACTACCACTTACAAACCTCGAACCACCATCACAACCCCATCCATTTTCCACCGACTTCCAATCACTTACCAATTGCCATTTCACCCACACCTTCTTGCACCATTGTGCATGGAAGGGTTTTGTTTGGATTCTACAAGCAAGGCCGCGATATCAAGTATTCCATGTACCACCCATAAATATAATGACCGTAGTGGTATCGCTTCCCCGAACCTCCTACGAAATAGCCCCATATTGAACTCATTGAGGACCCCTAGCCCTTCTCCACCTTCATCTTCATCACCACCCTCACCGACAGTAGTCGATGGGTCCTAAATATATCCCCTTAACATTTTTTTTTTCATAAACACCATTTCCTCGGGGCCTTTAACTTATCAACGTGAAGGCGAGGCCCCTTCCACTCTTCCATTCCTGTATCCTCAAATGATCGATGACGACACACCTACAATTAACATCGTTCAATGTCAGGATGATGAATCCATACTCACCTACCTTATCAGTAGAGACTCATATATTCATCATGTTATCCCGTGAAATTGACAAGGGAAATTTTACCGATAATTTGCTTCGATCCCTCGTTAGGGATCCTTCGCGTTCGAAATATTGTAAAATCCCTTCCCGGGAAATTCAGTTTTTGAACTTAGTCTTTTTTGAGCCTTTTTGGCTAGGCGCATGGTTTTGCTTTGCAACATCAGTTTTTGATGCGCCCTTAAAAAGCCTTTGGCGCATGGTTTTCCATGTTGTCACTCCTTTCGGTGCGCCAAAGGATGTTGAGTAAGTTTTTGGTGCGCCATAGGGCGCACATAATATACCTGTTACACCAAGTTTTGGTGCGCCAAAGGGCGCACATAACTTCATGTCGACGACGAATTTGGTGCGCCAAAGGCGCGCTCATTCTTCTGTTGCCATTTCCTTCCATGCGCCAAAGGGCGCACGCTTTACCTTGTCGACAGCCGTTTCCATGCGCCATTTCAAAAGGTCAGGTGGCGATTAATGACATGTGTTTTTCTATAAATACCGTGGCGCGCCAATGTCATTTTCATTCTTTTCGTCAAGACGTGATTTTTCTCGATTTGTCACCCCTGCTCGCCGCTTGTCAGTGGGACCCGCTCAAGGAATTTTCAAATATATTTCGAAGGTAAGAGGTTCTTCCTTTCTCGCTTTTATGTTTTCGTTCTTTGGGCTTGTTTTTTCCTCCTTTTTATTTCTTTTGTGTGTGCCAACTTGTCATGGGGTCCGCTTTTCATCAAAGTTTGAATGTGTTTAGCCTTATGTTGGCCGCCCTGCTTCATTTTCTTCGTTGTTTTTCCTCCTCCCTCCCTCTTTCCGGATCTGCTGGAAAAGGGGTGGTTTTGTAGCTAGCTAGCTTGGTCTCTGCTTTCAAGATTTTTGAAAACCTTACTTGTCCAAGCAATTTTTGAAGTGGAAGAGAGAAAGAAAGAGTGTTTGAGAGTTATTTCACAAGGCGCACTGCGCGCAGTAGCAATAAAGACAGCCACGCCTCGGCGCACCTATCCGACTTGCAACATACTCAAGATCCGCGCCATGGCGCACTTTCGCCATCCTCGCTCAAGCAGCTGAAATCATGCGCCCGAGCGCACCCTTTGCATGCTCCAAGTGTAAAACCCGCGCCCTAAAAGCCTTCGCGCACTTTGTCCATGCTGCATGATGTTTCCATGCGCCAAGGAGCGCACCCAGTTTCGATGCAACAAAAGCCTTTTTCGCGCAAGTATAAAGATTACATAGGCGCTGGCGCATCCTCCATTGCAGTAACATAATGTTGTGTAGACCTTCCATGCGCCGCGCTATATTCCTTTGGCGCATCATTTGTCCATGCTGCACAGTCTTTCCCTGCGCCAAAGGGCGCACCGAACCCTAATGTAACACGCATTTCCTGTGCGCCCTGCTTTAAGATGCAACCTGCTTCATCCATGCGCCATGCGCTTTTGGCGCCAATTTAACCTCTGCAACATTCCTTTCTTGCGCGCCTTATCTATTTGGCCTGCCAATTGTATTTTTCCTGCGCCCTAAGCCTTTAAATCTCTAACTCCTCCTGCTAAGCTTTCCAGTGGAAGATCAAATGACTAATTCAACCTTTTTGGATTGGGTCTCTCTTCTTCTTCGTGCAGATCAGCAGCTGAGTTCGAAAGAACACATGTCTACGTCAAGCAAGAAGCCCACCAAACCAAGAGGAAAGGCAAAGCTAACAAGAAGAAATGAAATACAAATATCGAGGTCGATGCCCGAATCACAGCCGAGCCGAGTGCATGGATGTCCTCCTGGACTCAATCGGGTCACATTGACATGGATGAGTTCTGGCTTAGAACTCAAAAGGTTACAAGAAGTCCATGGATGGACAAACTAATAGGCAAGGCTCCCGCACTTTGCACGGAGGAATCCCCGCCGCTGGCCGTGAATAACGAGTTTATGATGGTTGTTGCACAATCCTTCAACAAAGACACGAGATGTGTCGAGAATAGCAAGGGCGAGGTAGTCATAAACCTCACTGCCCGTCATTTTGAGTTGATGCTTGGCATCCCTCACCACCGAACTACGTGGTCATTAGCCAACAGAATGCATCAAGGCCTCGGGAAGACAACGAAGGCCAAGCATGCAGCTAATGAATGAGGTCTACCTAAAGAATAAGAAGGTAGTGACCCGGTGGCCTCGTACTATCCACCGAAGTGATTTCTCGTAGGAACTCAAGATTCTATCACCTTCTCGAGCAGAGTCTTCGGCTTTCGATGCCCACTATTTCCATAAGTGGATGCCGCGTACCTAGAAACAATGAATAAGAATTTGCCCGATCGCCGCTTTTGCTCGGGTGAAATAATCAAGAAGACTATCTCTCGAGCAAATGCAATACAATAACCTTGCCACAACTGGAGTATTTCATATGAACTCCTATGTAGTCTACGCTGCAGCATCGGCAAGGGATTACCCAGGGCTCAACCGAAGTGGAGTATGGCCTCAGGCCAAGATATTTGATTACTATCCAGAGCTAAGGCTAGAGAATAGTATCTCTTCATTTGCTAAAATCAATGATGTTTTCTTCTACCACATCATGTGCATGTTGCGGCCAAATTTGACTCATAGCCGGACGACAAAGAACATAGTGGCAGTCACAGAGAAATGGGGAGCCTTGTTCACCCAATTTCCCACGTTCACCTATCTAAGGGCTGCCAACTTTTTGGGAGAGCCAACCAGGCTACCAAGGTATGCTGGACCAAAGCTGATTTTATTGAAATGTCAAGACAGCTCGTCACATACCATGAAAAGTGCCTCAAGAGAAAGAAGGGCGGAACTCCTTTCCCCCTCACAGTAGGCCGTTACACATGCTCCAGCTATCACAAGGCGAAGGAGATGTTTGCTGAGCTAGAATTGCTCAACCTAAAGCATGATTTCCCAGCAAGGCCTACATTCGACCCTAGGGGGCCGCTCTACCAAGGGCTAAGCTTGATCCAATTCATGTCCCCGATTGAGGATATCTACATCGACGCTCTCCATGAGGTAGAACTCAAGAAAGGATCACTCGCTTGGCATTAACGGAAATCATCCAATACGGAGTGGCCATTGTCCCAAAAGGCTTCCAAACCACTAAGACGAAGTAGACAAAGTGTATAATGACACGTAAGGGGATGATCGGCCCTTCCTGACATCGACAGAGCAAGGCTCCTCAAACAATCGAGGAGAGGGTAAAAGAAACTATGCGAGAACGGAGTATCGGTGCCGCATGAACGGACTAATCTACCTCGGGTAGATTTCATGACTTCCCTTTGGGCAACGCACTCCAAGGTCAAAGAAGTCACTGAAAGGCAAAGGTGCCAAGGTGAACCTAGCACCATTCGTGAGGAAGCCCTCGAAAGTCCTCTTCCTTCGTGAGCCCGAACAAGTAATAACTCGGATTCGCCAGAGAAAGAATCGACAGAGGATAGTCCTATACGCCCATCCACCTGTGATGTCGGCGCGCTACAACTTCGTAGGTCCCTTCTATCCCTTCTTTCTCTTCTTCCTTCCTCGAGTGACTCAAGCAACCACTCCTTTCAGGTCCTGTCCTCCGCCCTTCTTCTACTCTTTCCCCGCCTCTTCATCTATCTTCTCCTCCTCGCTGATTTGTCTTCTTCCATTTCTTCCTCATCTCCGAGCTCCCTTCCCTTCCTATATCTTCTCGCATTGCGGTTTCCTTCTCCCGTGGGCATTCTTCGGCTATTCTTTCGATGCCGCCGCCACGTGTCTCCACGTTTTTCCCCTCTTTCTACCGCTTGCGCCTCCTCTCTGCCTCTCGGTCCTTCTTCTATAGGACCAGCTGATCTCTCAAAGAGCTAAGCCAACAAAAGAGGAAAGTCCCCATCGCTCCGATGGACTTTTCACCATTCCGCTAAAGGAGCAAAGAAGCACAAGCCGGTTACACGCTTCTCAAGAGCGCCGCAGTGAGAGGGTTATGGAAATAGCCTACCCCGATCCCACCAAAGAGAAAGAAGATCTGTCTCCAACAGATTTCACAGTGACCCAAGTCACAATGGGGACATCCTCAGAAAGTCTCCAAGGGGAAGCTCTTTCCGCAGTTGATGCACTCTGCGAAAAGCTTCAAGAAACAAAGGAAGAAAAGAGGCTACTGAAGGAGCAGAATAAATACCTGCTTCAAGCCTTACAGAAGATGGGAAGTGCACCTCCCACAACTGCCGCCGAGACTCCTGAGCTGCTCAGTCAGGAGAAGATCAATGAATATTCAAAGATCGGCGAGCAGGGCATGGTCAAGCTTTCGCTGAGGAGCCGATCCTCAAGGATAGCGAAAGAGTAATCGCCGAGTATATCAGCTTTATACCGAATATCGAGAAGGCGAATAAGAACTCCAAGCATTAAGCAGTTCGATATCGTAAGAATTAGAGCATGCTAGACTCCAAAGACGAAGCCTTCCAACAAATGTTCGACTGCTCACCAAGATCTCGGTTAAGTTCGAGTCTTCGCCATCCAAGGGCCCTCAACAAAACTATGTCCACTCGACTATCGATAGATCAGCTAGAATTTGTTTTGGAAAAGATAGACAAGGTAAAGGAAGAGGCCCCGATGCGATGCATCAAATGGAGAAAATTGTTTTATCTATGACTCTGTGGTTGCTCACTCCTTCCCTTACCTTGAGATCACCGATGACACTATCCGGATTTTCAAGGAGGTAGCTTCTCAAGGGACAGGCCGTAAGTCACGCTCGACATCGAATCCATCAACAACCCATCGCTCGAGACTTCATCGGGTCCCTAATCGAGGCGGGTAAAGACTATTCCAAGATCCCGCAAAGCTCATAGATGAGCGGAAACTTGCGAAGCAATCGCTGAACGGCACAAGGATCCATCACAGATCAATTTGGGCCGATGATCAGCAAGTTCTTGAATACCGCGCCGCTTCCACATCTCATCTCCCGATCAAGATCGTAAACAGTGCAACCCCTTTTAGGCCACAGATGATGATGATGATGAATAGCTTCTTCTTCTTCTTCTTCTTCTCTCTCTCTATTCTCCGACTTTCTTTCGTAATATCTCAAGTAAGTCAGGCACAAATGATGACATCATCCATGTTGCATCATGGGATGATGTCATCCATCCAAGTTGTCAAAGTCAACATGACTTTTGGATATTTTGTAAATATCTTGTAAATAAGTGGTTGGCTCCTTTTTGCCTTCTCTCTCTCTCTCATCTTCTATAAATACAAGAATACTTGTTGTATTCAAGAGGTGAACATTTTTCAGATAGAAATAGAAGTGAGGAGAGAAAGACTTTGAGCTTTCTTGTAACAGAAAAGAACAGTAATACAATTATTCAGACTTTGTGCTCAATAGCTGTGTTATACATTAGATCTTTCTTACGTTAGATCTGTATGTGTTTAATCTGTTAGATTCATATCTACTTTTCCGTCATTTGTTTATCAGTATTGCTTTGTTTATTTATGCAAGTAGGTTTGGCTCTGTTTACTACCAAACTAAAAGCATAGATCTTCTGACCCTTCTGCTTTGGAATTCATTTCTTTTCTCCCTTCGGATCTGTTCTTTCTCTTCTCTCTCTTTCATTCCTTTCTTTTCGCAGCCTGAACACTCTACTGGGATGAGATCCCAACCCCAAGGCGAATCTGAGACTTGCATAGGTTCCTCGCTAGTAGAAATAGCAATAAACCGCCATTTTGCTTTGCCTCAAAGAGGGGCTAAGCCCTCGCAACACCGTTGCTCTGCCTATCCATAGATCTCGCCCACGCGATGCATTTTCGACCAACAGCTTTTTTGGCGACTACTGGGAACTGGACAGATCCACTGATCTATGGTGGTGGTATAATATAAAATCAGAAAATATAAGAAAATCACTGCCTGTTTGCAAATCTGCACTTTTGTTGAAAAACCAAAAATTTGCAAAAGTGCTCAAATCGAAAAATTTCTTCTGAGAGTCATAGATCGGGCCTAGTTACAGATCTTTAGTTCGCTGAGTTTTTATCAAAATCATTATTTTTCCGTAGATCTGGATTTTTGACTATTTTCCAAAAAGTTTAAAACCCTTTGAAAAAGTAAAGATCAGATCTGAAAATCAGCTTACTATCTTCCCTGCCATCTTATCCTCGTTATTATTTGTCATTAACCGCAATCGGTTTTTCGAAGAGGATAGTTTTTTTTTTTAATATTCAGAAAAGTGCATGCTGCTGGTTTTTGACAGAAAAACCAGAAAATCAGCAAGTACACCCAAAAATAAAGTTTAAATCTGCGCCGTAATATTGCAGATCTGAAAGGTACACTGGCGAGTGAACCTTTTACGCGCAGCAGGAGAGCCCGTGGAGAAGCTGATCCTACTTTCGATCTGCTTCAAAGGCACAATTTCAGCGTAACACCGGCACGTTTTTCAGCGTTAAGCTCGACTAGGTGGTCATCCAGGAGTGTCTCACCTCCGCGAAGAAAAAGTCTTTTACAAGGAGCATCTACATCCCTTTCAGAGTGCTCACGCTCAAAGCTGGAACCACCCTCCCAGCTTCGTGCTTTTCCCAGCCTTTCAAATGGCGCACCATGGGGAAATGCTATGGGTCCTCTCGCACCGCCACATCCAGCTTCACGCGCTCTCCTCACGGAAATCGAAAGAATTTTCCTAAATTCGACGGAGCGGAAATCAAAGCACGGATTCCCACATATCTCGCATTCATCATGTCATGCAAGATATTTGACGTGACTCACGAAGATGTGTCGCCGCCTTTTTCTCGAAACTCTACAAGGGCCTGCAATTAATGGTTTCAAGATTTGCCGGCCGGATCTATCACCAAATTGGGCTACCTTATGGGATGCTTTTGAAGACAGATATAAGCCTTCAGAGGATGCATTTGCTTTGCTATCACGGATCACGCACCTGAAGAAGGAGGCAATGAGACCATGCGCGATTTTGTCGCCCGTTTCAATGCACTAATCAACCGTGTCCCTACTGCCATGCTTCCAACGCCGGAAAATCAGAAGTGTTTCTTCGTGAACGCCATGAGCTCAAAAGTCAGCTTCTTGCTCCTTCAAGAGCGAGTAGCTACTCTACCTCTTGCTCAGGCTGCTGCCATCCGGATAGAAGACAATTTGATAATATCTGGCGAGTTGAAAAAGGAATCAGCAAAGCCTAAGTCTTTGGGCCCTTCGCCCACCACTTCGTCTGATCCAGCATTCCAAAAGATGGCGAATGACCTACTTGCACTAAAAAAGCAGCTGGCCCAAGCCTCTCCCAGTTCCTCGTATCGGGATATCCCGCGGAGGAATTTTGTTCCTAACAATGCTTCACAAAGGCCGCGCTTGCCTCGCAACCGCCCACGGCTGGCGCTTGAGGCTCCTCCCGCCAATGCTTTGCCGAAATCAAGAAAAGAGCAAGATTATGAAGAACCTTCGCCTCAAGACGAAGATGATCAAGATGTCGGTGAGACGACCGCGACTCCACTATTGGATACATGGAATTTGATGAGGATGAATCGATGAAGAAGAGAGTACTCGTGGCTATGCAAGCGACAATCATATGTCGTTTTCACCCGCCGCAAGGAAAAAGCGTGGTTGCTGCCCATGTGCGTATGAGAAGGTCGTGTCAAACGTGCCTCCAACTATCTAAGAGAGGTAATCCTCTTCCTACTCAATTCCCTGTTAAGTCTTTTGCAAAGAAGTCTTTTCCGCCCATCTCTCCTCCGAATCAGCCCCCTCATATTCCTATCAAGATCAGTAACCCTATTCCATCATCGCGAAGTGAAGGACTCATTCCCTCACCAACGCAACCCTTGGCCGCGTTCGATATAATAGATCATGCAAAAAAGACCAAGATTCAAATGTCTGAAGCTGAGTATCTTCAGTCAAACCCCGAACAGCTTGTAAGATTGACTAAGTATATCCAAGGCCAAGCTGTTATATCTAATCAGGCTTCCCCTAAAGGAATCCTTTCCACTCCCCCTGAATCCCATATAAATGTTGCTTCAACGTCCGTCACAAAAGATAGAACCTTTCTATCTCTCCTCCTAATCAATGGCATAAGTTGAGTAATCGTATAATTGATTCCGAGCTTCCGATAAATGTCATGCCGGCAAAAGTCGCTCATGCTTTAGGCCTTACTCTTACCAAGCCTTTCGGCAGGTGTTACTCATTAGAGACCAAGCAAGTGCCATTGATTGGTCAAATCAAAGACGCACAATTTGCGTTTGCGGCCTTCCCGGATAAAAGAGTAAAATGACCGCCTTTGCGCCGACATTCCGGCAGCCTTATGGAATTCTCACTGGGAAGGAGCTTTTGCAAATGGGTTGGTGGAGAAATTCACATGGACTGGTCCAAAGCTAGAATTCCAGTCAAAGGCGTAATGCAAACTTTGGAGCCGGAATCCCAAAAGAAATACTTGGTCACTAGCTCTGAAGACCCCAAAGCCCAAATCCTTTTTGAATCATCAGGGATGGGAAACTACTTCTTATCTACCGAGGCGGATACAAAGGATGTTTTCGTTCAAGAAAAGGATCTTAATAAGGTCTGGACCTTGCAATTTGATGGCAGCTGTGCAACTAGTGGATGTGGCGCCGGAGCCGTGCTAATATCTCCTGAGGAGGAGGTAATTCCTCTTTCTTTCAAGTTGCAGTTTTTCAATACTAACAATACTGCTGAGTATGAGTCTCTCTTACTCGGTATGCAAGCCGCAAAAGAAAAAGGGATAAAAAATCTAAAGGCACAAGGTGATGCCGAGCTAGTTGTAAATCAGGTCAAAAGGATTTACCAAGTGAAAAATGAAAGGCTCAGGCACTACCGTAATGCAGTATGGGACAGCATTGAAGAATTTGACGCTTTTTCAATAGAGGCAATTCCAAGAGCTCAAAATGATATGGCCGATTCATTGGCCGTTTCAGCATCTCTCATGCTCCCGCACCCGGGTTTGAAAACGAGCAAATACACCATCAAGTGGTTTTCCGCCCCCGAACGTGCTGCATAACTCTCAAGATTGGCAGTATTCAACGATGATAATCACCTCATTGCCTTTCTAGAAAAATCAGAAAATTTTGATGAGTTGTATTTTGAAGGATCCACCTCTACATGCCGTGAATCAATCAACAGTCAAAACCACGAAACAAAGGAGAACGATGGCATTTGTCAGCTTAAAGGAAATAAAATCCCAAAGGGCCTGGTTTCTCTGGAGCGCCTGTTTGACAGACATGATCGTTTTGTGAAAAAGAAGAGGCGAGATGATCCTGACTCATCTCCAGAGACAGAACCAGTCAATATAGGTTCTGAGGCACACCCGCAATTCGTGAACATCGGGAAATGTTGCACGCCAGAAGAAAAGCGGAAATTTGTCAAGTTGCTGAAAAGATATATGGATGTATTGGCATGGTCCTATGCAGATTTAAAGTCCTTCAAGCCAAAGGACGTTCAGCATGATATACCGCTGAAAGAAGATGCCAAAGCCTTCCGTCAGAAGCAAAGGCATTATAATCCCAAGATTTCGGGCACCATTCAAGCCGAAATTCAGAAGATGCTGGACGCAAGAATCATCTTCCCTATCCATCACAGCACTTGGGTGGCGAACATTGTGCCGGTACGCAAGAAAAACGGTGAGATACGATTCGCGTAGACTTTCGAAACTTGAATCAAGCTTCGCTGAAAGACAACTACCCTCTTCCCATAATGGATCAAGTTCTGCAAGCAGTGACTGGATCGGAAATGCTGTCTATGCTTGATGGTTTTTCAGGCTATAATCAGATTGAAGTCTCTCCTGAAGATCAATTCAAAACAAAGATTCACTACTCCATGGGGTACATTTGCCTATAACAGATGCCTTTCGCCTAACTAACGCCGGTGCCACTTTTCAGCGGGCCATGGACTTTGCATTCAAAGGCATGATGGGAAAAGTCATCGTAGTTTATCTAGATGACTTAACCGTGTTCTCTAAACTACGAAGTGATCATTATGATCACTTGGAGCAAGTATTGGCCAAAAGAGAACATGGATTTCCCTAAATCCCAAAAAGTCTGCTTTTGGGGTTACAGTAAGGAAATCATAGGCCATGTGGTTAGCAAAGAAGGAACGAAGATTGATGCCGAAAGAGTTAAGGCTATCCAAAGCCTTACTCTGCCTACAAGCAAGAATGGTGTTCATTCTTTCTTCGGAAAGGTGAACTTTCTTAGGCGTTTTGTCCCTGATTTTGCTGAGAAGACCCGCCACATACTGAACATGATGAAAGGGTCACCCACTTTCAGATGGAGTGAAGAGGGGAAAAGGTCGTTTGAAGAGATAAAAACTTCTGTTGCTCATGCACCGGTCCTGGTATGTCCGGATTTCTCCAAGAACTTCATTATGTATAGCTACGCATCAGAGCATACTGTGTCTGCAATCCTAATGCAAAAGAACTCGGAGGATATTGAATCTCCAATCGCATTCATGAGTTCTCCTCTCAAGCCTCACGAACTGAAAATGACTCAGCTGGAAAAACACGCCTTTGCCGTTGTCAAAGCGGTGAAGAATTTCAGGTATTACATTCTGAACTCGCATACGGTGGTGCTGGTTCCCGACACCGCGGTGAAATCAATTCTAACTCAGCAGGAGTTAGGAAGTTTGAGAGGGAATTGGATCGCAAAAGTCCAGGAATATGACCTGGATATTAAACCCACCAAGCTGGTAAGGGGTAAAGGCCTGTGTCAGCTAATGGCTGAGAATAGGGGTTCAGAAAATCCTGATGAAAGAGAGAATTATACCGACAAAGAGCAAAGCCCTCTAGAGGAGCCTGATTCTCTGCCTCTGGTTCTATTTATCATGACTCAAGATGAGTGGTACTCCGACATTGCTTTCTTCCTTACCTACGGCGAATGCCCGATGCACCTAACTGCAAAGGAAAAGCGTGCTATAAAGCTCAGGGCAGCTAAGTATGTCATCTGGGATGACGGTTTATATAAGCGCGGGATAGACGGTGTCTTCCTGCGATGTGTTGACAAGCCCCAGCAAGTAAAACTGCTGAAAGTTTTCACAATTCAGCCTTGTGGAGGCCATTTTTCTTCTTCCGTGATAAAGACACAAGATCATTCGAGCTGTACTATCGCCGACGCTCTTTCAAGATGCGGCTACCTGGGTGGCAAAGTGTGAACCCTGTCAACAATTCGTCGGCAAGCCCAAGTTGGCTGCCCTTCCCCTTAGGCCGGTCATTATCAATGAACCATTTAGGCAATGGGGAATTGATTTTATTGGTGCACTCAATCCTCAATCGAGTGCTGGACATAACTATGTCCTCACAGCAACGGATTACTTCACTAAATGGGTGGAAGCCATACCGGTCAAGCACGCCACTTCGAGGTAGTTTGCAGCTTTATCAAAGAAAATATCATCGCTGTTCGGTGTTCCGCATAAAATCGCTCACGATAACGCTTCTAACTTCTCTTCATGGGAAGTTATTAGTTTTTGCTATGAATATGGAATAACTTTAGCACATGCCTCGATTATTACCCTCGTGGAAATGGTCGCGAATCCAAAGAATAAGAACTTGGTGACCATCATACGGAAATTAGTAGATGAAAATCAGCGGATGTGGCACAAGTCTTTGACGATGCTTGCTGGGCGGACCGCATTACTCCTAAGAGATCTCTCGCATGTCACCTTTTCAAGTGTTATATGGCACTGATGCCGAACTTCCCATTTCTGCGGAACTTCCTGCTCTACGCTTGGCACGAGCAATCGAAGATGAAACTTTTCAGAGTTCTCTAGAAAAGAGAATCATGTATTTGGCAGAACTTGAAGAAAAGAGAGTAAAGGTGGTCGACAGGATCACTGAACATCAGAATCAAGTGAAGAGGCTTTTTGACAAGAAGGCCAAGCAGAGAGATTTTCTAGTGGGAGATCTCGTCCTTCTTTGGGACAAGCGAAGAGAACCAAAGGGCATGCACGGAAAATTTGATTCCCTATGGAGAGGGCCCTTCAAAATCAAGCAACTCAATGGAGAGAATAGTTTCTATCTCTCATATCTCCGGATGGAGCCGAGCTCCCGCTTCCCTATAGCGGCAACATCTCAAGATCTTCGTGAAGTAGAGCTTGCTCTCTTCTTTGTACATACTTTATTTTTTTATGTGTTTTGCTTTAGTCGTGTGTTTGCTTTCAGTTTGTTGTGTGTTTCCTTTGTTCTCCCTCCGGTCCCCCTTGTTTTTGACTCCGTACCCAATGGATAGGCACATGTGATCTGGGATTCTCTACCCCCGAATTTGCTCAGAGATAGTCCCCAGAAGGAGCCAGCTGTTATCCCGTAAAATTGACAAGGGCAATTTTACCGATAACCATACCGAAAATTTTGCTTCGATCCCTCGTTAGGGATCCTTCGCGTTCGAAATATTGTAAAATCCCTTCCCGGGAAATTCAGTTTTTGAACTTAGTCTTTTTTGAGCCTTTTTGGCTAGGCGCATGGTTTTGCTTTGCAACATCAGTTTTTGATGCGCCCCTTAAAAAGCCTTTGGCGCATGGTTTTCCATGTTGTCACTCCTTTCGGTGCGCCAAAGGATGTTGAGTAGCTTTTGCGCGCCATAGGGCGCATAATATACCATGTTACACTGTTTTTGCGCGCCAAAGGGCGCACAACTTCATGTCGACGACGACTTTGGTGCGCCAAAGGCGCGCTCATTCTTCTGCGCTATTTCTTCCATGCGCCAAAGGGCGACGCTTTACCTTGTCGACACCGCTTTCCATGCGCCATTTCAAAAGGTCAGTGGCGATTAATGATGTGTTTTTCTATAAATACCGTGCGCGCCCAATGTCATTTTCATTCTTTTGTCACAAGACGTGATTTTTCCGGATTTGTCACCCTCGCCTGCCGCTGTCATTGCTCAGGGACCCGCCAAGGAATTTTCAAATATATTTTAAGGTAAGAGGTTCTTCCTTTCCTCGCTTTTCATGTTTTTTCTCTCTTTGGGCTTGTTTTTTGTCCGGTCTTTTGTGTGTGTGCAACTCACGTGGCTAATCGGTTTTCATCAAAGTTTGAATGTGTTGGAGCTTTTTCCCCCGCCCCTGTTTTTTTTCTTCCTCCTCTCCTCCCCCTCTTCCGGATCCGCTGGAAAAGGGGTGGCTTTGTAGCATAGCTTGGTCTCGTGATCTTTTTTAAAAACCTTACTTGTCCAAGCAATTTTTGAAGTGGAAGAGAAAGAAAGAAAGAGGTTTGAGAGCTTATTTCACAAGGCGCACCGCGCGCCAGTTAATCAAGACAGCCGCGCCCCTCGGCGCACCTATCCGACCATGCAACATACTTCAAGATCCGCGCCAGGGCGCACCCTGCCATCCTGCTGCAGTTTGAAATCATGCGCCCTGAGCGCACCCCTTTTGCATGCTCCAAGTGTAAAACCCGCGCCTCCTTAAAAAGCCTTCGGCGCACCCTTTGTCCATGCTGCATAATGTTTCCATACGCCAAAGAGCGCACCCAGTTTCGATGCAACAAAAGCCTTTTTCGCGCAAGTATAAAGCTAGATAAGGCGCGGGCGCATCCTCCATTGCAGTAACATAATGTTGTGTAGACCTTCCATGCGCCGCGCTATATTCCTTTGGCGCATCATTTGTCCATGCTGCACAGTCTTTCCCTGCGCCAAAGGGCGCACCGAACCCTAATGTAACACGCATTTCCTGTGCGCCCTGCTTTAAGATGCAACCTGCTTCATCCATGCGCCATGCGCTTTTGGCGCCAATATAACCTCTGCAACATTCCTTTCTTGCGCGCCTTATCTATTTGGCCTGCCAATTGTATTTTTCCTGCGCCCTGAGCCTTTAAATCTCTAACTCCTCCTGCTAAGCTTTCCAGTGGAAGATCAAATGACTAATTCAACCTTTTTGGATTGGGTCTCTCTTCTTCTTCGTGCAGATCAGCAAAATGAGTTCGAAGAACACATGTCTACGCTGCAAGAAGCCCACCAAACCAAGAGGAAAGGCAAAGCTAACAGAAGAAGAAATGAAATACAAATATCAGAGGGTCAGGATGCCCGAATCACAGGCTGAGTGCAGTATGGATGTCCGGGACTCTGAATTGGGTCACATTGACATGGATGAGTTCTGGCTTAGAACTCAAAAGGTTACAAGAAGTCCATGGATGGACAAACTAATAGGCAGTGCCCTGCACTTTGCCGGAGGAATCCCTGTCAGCGCTGTGAATAACGAGTTTATGATGGTTGTTGCACAATCCTTCAACAAAGACACGAGATGTGTCGAGAATAGCAAGGGCGAGGTAGTCATAAACCTCACTGCCCGCCATTTTGAGTTGATGCTTGGCATCCCTCACCACCGAACTACGTGGTCATAGCCAACAGAATGCATCAAGGCCTTGGAAGACAACGAAGGCCAAGCAGCATGCAGCTAATGAATGAGGTCTACCTAAAGAATAAGAAGGTAGTGACCTATGGGCCTCGTACTATCCACCGAAGTGATTTCTCGTAGGAACTCAAAGTGATTCTATCACCTTCGAGCAGAGTCTTCTGGCTTTCGATGCCCACTATTTCCATAAGTGGATGTCATGGTACCTAGAAACAATGAATAAGAATTTGCCCGATCGCTTTTGTGGGTGAAATAATCAAGAAGACTATCTCTCGAGCAAATAAATGTACTTGCCACAACCGGAGTATTTCATATGAACTCCTATGTAGTCTACGCCGCAAAGATCGGCAAGGGATTACCTGTGGCTCAACCGGTGGAGTATGGCCTCGTGCCAAGATATTTGATTACTATCCAGAGCTAAGAGACTAGAGAATAGTATCCCTTCATTTGCTAAAATCAATGATGTTTTCTTCTATCACATCATGTGCATGTTATGCCAAATTTGACTCATAAATGGACAACAAAGAACATAGTGGCAACACAGAGAAATGGGGAGCCTTGTTCACCCAATTTCCCACGTTCACCTATCTAAGGGCTGCCAACTTTTTGGGAGAGCCAACCAGTGCTACCAAGGTATGCTGACCAAAGCTGATTTTATTGAAATGTCAAGACAAATTTCGTCACATACCATGAAAAGTGCCTCAAGAGAAAGAAGGGCGGAACTCCTTTCCCCTCACAAGAGGCCGCTTACACATGCTCCAGCCTATCACAAGGCGAAGGAGATGTTTGCTTGAGCTAGAATTGCTCAACCTAAAGCATGATTTCCCAAAGAAGGCCTACATTCGACCCTAGGGGTCGTCTACCAAGGGCTAAGCTTGATCCAATTCATGTCCCCGATTGAGGATATCTACATCGACGCTCTCCATGAGGTAGAACTCAAGAAAGGATCACTCTCGCTTGGCATTAACGGAAATCATCCAATACGGAGTGGCCATTGTCCCAAAAGGCTTCCAAACCACTAAGACGAAGTAGACAAAGTGTATAATGACACAGTATGGGATGATTGGCCCTTCCTGACATTGACAGAGCAAGGCTCCTCAAACAATTGAGGAGAGGGTAAAAGAAACTATGCGGAGAACGGAGCATCGGTGCCGCATGAACGGACTAATCTACCTCGGGTAGATTTCATGACTTCCCTTTGGGCAACGCACCTCCAAGGTCAAAGAAGTCACGCTGAAAGGCAAAGGTGCCGAAGGTGAACCTAGCACCATTCAGAGGAAGCCCCCGAAAGTCCTCTTCCTTCGTGAGCTCCGAACAAGTAATAACTCGGATTCGCCAGAGAAAGAATCGACAGAGGATAGTCCTATACGCCCATCCACCTGTGATGTCGGCGCTGCTACAACTTCGTAGGTCCCTTCTATCCCTTCCTCTTCTCTTCCTTCCTCCTCGAGTGACTCAAGCAACCACTCCTTTGGTTGTGTCCTCTCGCCCCTTCTTCTACTCTTTCCCCGCCTCTTCATCTATCTTCTCCTCCTTGCTGATTTGTCTTCTTCCATTTCTTCCTCATCTCCGAGCTCCCTTCCCTTCCTATCTCTTCGCGCCATGCGGTTTCCTTCCTCCCGTGAGCATGTCTTCGGCTATTCTTTCGATGCCGCCACCACGTGTCTCCACGCTTTTCCCCTCTTCTACCGTTGCCGCCTCCTCTCTCGCCTCTCGGTCCTTCTTCTATAGACCAGCTTGATCTCTCAAAGAAATAAGCCAACAAAAGAGGAAAGTCCCCATCGCTCCGATGGACTTTTCACTCATTCCGGCTAAAGGAGCAAAGAAGCACAAGCCGGTTACACGCTTCTCAAAGAGCGCTGCAGGTGAGAGAGTCATGGAAATAGCATACCCCAACCCTCAAAGAGAAAGAAGATCTGTCTCCAACAGATTTCACAGTGACCCAAGTCACAATGGGGACATCCTCAGAAAGTCTCCAGGGGGAAGCTCTTTCCGCAGTTGATGCACTCTGCGAAAAGCTTCAAGAAACAAAGGAAGAAAAGAGGCTACTGAAGGAGCAGAATAAATACCTGCTTCAAGCCTTACAGAAGATGGGAAGTGCACCTCCCACAACTGCCGCCGAGACTCCTGAGCTGCTCAGTCAGGAGAAGATCAATGAATATTCAAAGATCGGCGAGCAGGGCATGGCTGTTTCTGCTTGGAGGAGTCAGATCCTCAAGGATAGCGAAAGAGTAATCGCCGAGTATATCAGTTTATACCTGAATATCGAGAAGGCGAATAAGGAACTCCAAGCATTAGCAGGCCCGATATCAGAAGAGTTAGAGCATGCTAGACTCCAGCACGAAGCCTTCCAACAAATGTTCGACTGTTCAGTCGAAGATCTGGTTAAGTTCGGAGTCTTCGGCCATCCAAGGGCCCTCAACAAAACTATGTCCACTCTGGACTATCGGATAGATCAGCTAGAATTTGTTCTGGAAAAGATAGACAAGGTAAAGGAAGAGGCCCTGGATGCGATGCATCAAATGGAGAAAATTGTTTTATCTATGACTCCAGGGTTGCTCACTCCTTCCCTTACCTTGAGATCAGCTGATGACACTATCCGGATTTTCAAGGAGATAGCTTCTCAAGGGACAGGGCCAGAAGTCACGTTCGACATCGAATCCATCAACAACCTACTGGCCTGTAGAGACTTCATCGGGTCCCTAATCGAGGCGGGTAAAGACTATTCCAAGATCCCAGAAAAGCTCATAGATGAGCGGGAAACTTGCGAAGCAATCAGTGAACGGCACAAGGATCCATCACAGGATCAATTTGGGCCGATGATCAGCAAGTTCTTGGAATACCGCGCCGCCCCACATCTCATCACCCCCGAGCAAAGACTCGTAAACAGTGCAACCCCTTTTAGGCCACAGGATGATGATGATGAATAGCTTCTTCTTCTTCTTCTTCTTCTCCTCTCTATTCTCCGACTTTCTTTCCGTAATATCTGAAGTAAGTTGGCACAAATGATGACATCATCCATGTTGCATCATGGGATGATGTCATCCATCCAAGTGGTCAAAGTCAACATGACTTTTGGATATTTTGTAAATATCTTGTAAATAAGTGGTTGGCTCCATTTTTGCCTTCTCTCTCCCTCATCTTCTATAAATACAAGAATACTTGTTGTATTCAAGGGGGTGAACATTTTTCAGATAGAAATAGAAGTGAGGAGAGAAAGACTTTGAGCTTTCTTGTAACAGAAAAGAACAGTAATACAATTATTCAGACTTTGTGCTCAATAGCTGTGTTATACATTAGATCTTTCTTACGTTAGATCTGTATGTGTTTAATCTGTTGGATTCATATCTACTTTTCCGTCATTTGTTTATCAAGATTGCTTTGTTTATTTATGCAAGTAGGTTTGGCTCTGCATTACTACCAAACTAAAAGCATAGATCTTCCGACCTTCGCTTTGGAATTCATTTCTTTTCTTCCTTCGGATCTGATCTTTCTCTTTCCTCTTCATTCCTTTCTTTTCTCACTGAAACACTCTACCGGGATGAGATCCCAACCCCGAAGGCGAATCTGTGAGACTTGCATAGGTTCCTCGCTAGTAGAAGTAGCAATAAACCGCCATTTTGCCTCAAAGAGGGGCTAAGCCCTAAAGATTGACAATATTTAGATGCTACTCTTGAATAGAAGCCATCACTTCTTTTCTTCATATCATAACCATGTTTTCGCTTGGTCTTACATAGACATGTCGATTATTGACCCCACCATAGTGGTCCACAATATCGTAACCATTACCGATGCCAAACCTATCAAATAAAAGGTGAGGAAAATGCACCTCACATTTCTATTCTCGTCAAAGATGAACTTCTACGCCTTCTTTCTGTTCCTTCATCTTACCCATTGATTATCCTCCTTGGATTTGTAACATTGTCTCTATTACTAAAGCAACAGGGGGACTCCGCATTTGCAAGGACTTCGTGACCTCAACCTAGCCTCGCCCAAATGATGACTTTCCCTTGCCCGTATTGATCAACTAGTTGACCTCACCACTAGTCATGAGATGCTCTCACTCATGGATGGCTTCTTAGGTTATAATGAAATTTTATTGCCACAGAAGATCAGCACAAGATTGCATTCATTACCCCTTGGGGAACCTTTTGCTATCACGTCATGCCTTTTGGCCTTAAAAATGCTGGTGCTACATATTAACATGCCATGACTTACATCTTCCATGATATCATGCATCACATATTCAAAGATTACGTCGATGATCTCTTGGCCAAATCTAAACATTGCTCCGAGCACCTCACTATCCTCGAAACCATCTTTGACTGCCTCATTAACTATTGCGTCTTCCTTCACCTAAAAGTGTGTCTTCGTGGTTCTCTTAGGAAAGCTCCTAGGATTTATTATTTGCCTCCGTGGTATAGAAGTTGACCCTTCTAAATTCAAGGACATCGTCAAAATGCCTCTCGCCTACTAACCTTTCCTAGCTCCATAGCATACAAGGTAAATTGTAGTCCATTCACCATTTCATTTCACAATTATTTGATCGGTGTCAACCATTTCATCATCTCGCTTTAAATGGGATGATGACTGTCACAAAGATTTTGAGGCCCTAAAATAATACCTTCTCCAACCACCCGTACTCATTCCACCTAAAGATGATCAACCTCTTTAGCTATACATATCAACTACTGATCATTCTTTGGGAGCCATGCTTGCTCATCATGATGAACAACATAGGGAGCAGGCGGTTTATTACATAAGCCGTACTCTTTTAGACTATGAAACCTGATACAACCATCCAAAAAAACTTTGCTTAGCCTTAGTTTTCATTGCCACCAAACTCCTTCATTACCTACTCAACCACAAAACCTATGTTGTGACCAACACTCGATCCTTTACACTTCATGTATGCCAAACCTTATCAAAATCAGCATGTTGCACGATGACTTATGCTTTTATCTGATCTTGAGCTCAAATTCATTCATCAAAATTCCATCAAGGGCCAAGCTATCACCGACCAACTAGCTGACACACCTATTTCTCGGAGATCAACCCTCTAATTTTGACTTTCCCGATGAGTCAATTACTACTTTTTCCCTGGACAAACCCCCTTACCAAATGACACTGTTCTTCGATGGTTCTAAGTGTTAGCATGGGGGTGGGGCTGCTATTATCCTCATTCTCTGGATGGAGAACCCATGTCATTGTCTTTCAAACTAGACTTTGAATGCACCAACAATATTGTTGAGTACGAAGTGCTCGTACTTTGTAGGTCTCTAAGCTGCATATGCCCTATATGTTAAATCAATCCACATCTTTTGTGATTCACAATTAGTTTTCAACCAAGTCAATGGTATGTACGAATGTCGTAACAAGATACTTCAAAAGTATAACCATCATGTAGACATACTTTTACCATCTTTGATCATTACACCTTCAAACCATCCCACGTTCAACCAACAAATTTGCCGATACCATGGCCTCGCTTAGCTTCCCAAATACCTACTTCCCTTTTCGATTCCAAAATCTTTGTCACCGTACAAAGCCTTCGCTCACCTTCTTATTTACCTCATGATGTTTACTCAATTGAAAATGACACCCCTGACCAGAGTGACCTTTGGTATAAATAGTACTCCAACTACCTTTCTCTCTCCATCTTACCTCCTGATCTCACCCGTAACGGACAATGAGCCTTCCTTAAAAGGGTCTCTCATTTCATCATTCTGGGGGAATCCTCTATAAGCGTGGCTTTGATGATTTTCTCTTATGATGCCTCACAAGTTATGAAATTCCTTATACCATTAAGGAGGTTCATGATGGCATATGTGGAGGTCACTTTAGTGGCCTTGTTGTTGCTAAGCATATTCTTCGCCTACGCTATTATCGCTGGCCAAGCCTTAACCATGATTGTTGTGATTATGTCAAACATTGTGTGAAATGTCAACAACATTCAAACCTTCATAATACACCTAGTCATGTCTTATAGGTCACTCATGACCTTTTTCCCTTCTCTCAATGGGGTTTGGATCTTGTCGGAGAAATCAATACGCATTCTTCCCAACACCATCAATGGATCATAAATCTCTACCGATACTACACAAAATGGGTGGAGGCCATACCACTCATCTCCATGAAAGCTGAGAAGATATGTGAGTTCATTAACCATCACATCATTTGTCACTTTGGTATTCCTCATTGCCTCATCACTGACAATGGAAAACAATTCAAAAATAAAACATTGCAAAAAATTTGCGACGCCTTCGGCATTGAGCTTAGTTTCTCATCACCTTATTACCCAAAAATCAATGGCCAAGCCGAATCCACTAACAAAACCTTGAAAAAAATTCTCATGAAAGTAATTGACGATACTGTAAAGGATTGTCATATGCACATTACTTTTTCCTATAGGCATACCACAATAGTATTCACACTTCCACTTTGTGGCCACACCCTTTTCCCGGGTCTATGGCAGAGGATGTTCTACCTCTCGCAGTCCAAATCCCCTCACTACGCATTTCTCTCCATGACATGCTTATCGGTGATGAATATCATTAGGACCGCTTAGCACAACTAGAGTTATTATACGAACATTGTCTTAATGCGCTGGATCACCTTCATGTTTACCAACAACGTATCAAACACACTTATGACAAATGTGTTCATGAATGAACCTTCCAAGTCGGTGACCTTGTCTCTAAATAAAATTAACATGTAACCAAAGTAGAAAAATGTAAATGGGGAAAATTCAATCCTAATTGGCTTTGACCATACATCGTAACTCATACCTATGGATCAAGTGCCTATCGTTTATCCTCACTTGATGGTAAACCTCAACCTCACCCCTTAACACATTACATCTTCGACCATTCTATTGTTGACTCGTTATCCTACCTCACCCTTTGTCTCTTTACAGGCTTGTCCCTTGAGTGCTATCCACTCCATACACCTCCCTAATGATTAAACAAGAATAATGTGAGTACCCATCACTTGTTATCTTCTCTTGAATATGTGTATCATGGCACTGCACATAGCATGATTCTCATGGATACTTTTTGTCTACCTTTAGATGAGATCCCATGGTCATTCCACCTTGCATTTTGAACAAGAGTCCTATCCTTCACATTGGTATTATCCATGACTTCAACGACCTCACATGGGACCAAACTCCTTGAGTCAAACTTCTAATGAAAGATGAATCCCTCAAAAGGACATCTTCCTCTCAAAAAATTGCTGCTATAAATAGATTTCTCCTCAAGGATAGCTATGTGAAGTTAAAAAAAAACAAATGAGAGAAATCGAAGCTTCCCGCATCAATCAACTTCATGAGAACCTCATTGAGTACCATATTCATAATCCCATATAGACTTCTAGCATCGATCGGTCTATCAAAACAAAAACTTTTTATTCATGGACTTGCCCACCGTGACCTAGGACCCTTGCCCAAGGGCCCCGTCACTCGTAACATATAAAATTAGCTACCTTTCACCCACCTTACCATTTCCACTCTTATTTCCTCCATTACCTCAAGGGACATCTGGGAATTTAGAAATTTTGTGATCCTGTGACTACCATCATCATAGAACATGTCAATCATGTAATGTCTTTAGGGTCTTATGTTACTCACCTCCTCCAGGTAGGGTCTACTCGGTATGATCCTACCTAATCATGTGGCTTTATTTCCCGCTCTTATATTTTAACCAAATTTGTTTACATTTTGATTACCTTATATAGGACTTGGTCCTCGACACTTACCTTTGAGGTAATCCTCCCCTTTTTCCATAATCACCTTCACCTATATCATTTTACCTATAATCTACCCACACCATGCCTAAAAACCTACTAACTCTTTTTTTTTTCCTAGCTCATGGGAGAACTACATCGGCTTGAGGTCCCTTTTCGTCGGGACTATCTAAGCAGCACTCTGAGGGCATGGGGCCCTTGGAGGTTAGCTCAGCCATTCTCTACCCTAAAACAATTCATCAACCATGCCTAACTCACCATTTACACCATATTTCACTTAGTTCCCCTTTTATAACAAAATTGGAAATTAAGCCACATACGAACAAGTTGCTTACCATAACATACATTTATTACACCTACCATATCTCTATCATCACTATGCATAGATTATACAACATTTCACATATGACCCATAGTATCATTCATTGCCAACATAATGAATCATAACTAAACCTACTTTCAACTCAACCATGCTTATAACCTAACTTAACCATGCCTACCAACTTGACTCGATCCATGCCTAAACCAACATAACTCTATCATTCCTAACTCACCTAATTTCAAACCACATTAAAGTAACAAATCCATATCTCATCTAATACAAGCCATAAACCAATGTCTCATACACACATCAACAAATCACGAAATACCATGAATCTCATCATACAAATCAATAAATATGTATCTCAATATACATGTCTGTCTCATCCTATCCATCATCTCAAAAATGTTGGCACACAAGCCAATATATATATATATATATATATATATATATATATATATATATATATATAACATGTCATCGACATGTAGGCCGGTCTTATATATACAAAAAGAGTGAATGAATCAATACAAAATATCTTCAGCATGCAGGAGGGTATATGCTCAAAATATACAAAAATCACTCGTACATCCTCACTATCTTTGGTACGCAGGACGATATGTAATAAAAATACAACTACCTTTGGCACGCAGTCGGCATATATATCCAAAATCACTAGTATACATCCAAAATCTAGTGACCACATCTCAGAATCTCGTCAGATGTCCTCCATCTATGTGTCGCCTACACCCTCAGCCTCTTGTGTCCCTGTTGGCACATCACCTACCTCTATTCGTTGTGCACTAGTGGCATCTCCCTTATCGGCCTCGAGCTCGCCGACCTCGTGCTCTCCACACTATGTGTGTGGGATATCATCTTATCACTGGAAACCTGTTGTGCTTTGTACTCTCCATAAGATAGGAAGTCTATCCCAGCCGGCATGAGCTGATCTTGATAATATCTTGCCTCAGCAAGGGCATCCTGTAACCTAGATACATGCATGGTCTATGGTGGTCCCATAGGTCTTAGCCCCTATACCTACCCTGCAGCGACTGCCTTGCCCCATCTTGTGAACTAGGACCAGCTCCCTATGCCTTTGGTTGTGCCCCCTAACCCTCTGCATGTGGTGGTGCCCCCTATCCCTGTGCCTTTATCTAGGCTTGTAAGGCCCCAATCTGTGCCTAGGCTATGGCCAACTAACCCTGTAAACCTACCACTTGAGCCAAAGGCTGCCACCTGACCATCTCTATCTCCATCTCCTCCATCTCCTCCACCCTCTCCCTCTCGCCATCTGCACTCGCGTAATGGCCACTGTACTCATAGCTCTGCTACCTATGCCTCGACTCATTCAATTGTGTCTCGTAGTATACCTATTTGGGTAATCAGTGTCGCTACCTTCCCCTATAGGGTGTCTCTCTGCATTGTAATGGTAGCTAAGTTAGGCTGCCCTGGTCTATGTGGTATAGCTCATAACTGAGCCACCCACCACTGCCTATACCTGTCTGTACATCTAGCATCATCAATCCATTGATCCACCGGTTCTGCTCCTCTCCTGTAGGTACTGTAGGTTGTGGTAGAGGTAGAGGCCTCTCCACATCATCTCTCTAATACTGTGGGAAGGACGGAGGAATATCCTATACAAGCCTAAATCGTAGTCGATCTGTCTCACAGGAACATCTCATCCTCCCTAGCGCAGTGACCACCGTATCCATCTCTCTAGCTAGAGCTCAGCTAGTTCCTCATGTATGTGCCTATATGAGGGGAATCCCACATATGGCCTCCAAATAATGTCCACTCTAGACAACCCCTCCAACAACTACCGAAAATGGGCCACATCATATGTCGGCCTATCCGATCTTTGTTCTCCTACAACCAGCACCATCTCTGTATCACACCCACACACATCTCGTGGGAAATGCATCTACTCAAGGAATCCCTATAGGTTGAATATAGACTATGTGCTCATAGGCCCAAAGAAGTGCAATATAAATGTACAGCACAAAGCTAAATTTGCGCAACCACCCATATGCCCACAACTCTCGTTATAGCTGCACCAAGAATGCTAGTGTCTAGGCAAAGCACATATCATACACCATAATATCATGGAGCACCCCATCGGTGATTAGGGAAAGTGTCCACCCTCTGCATCTGGTAGTGCATAGCAGCACACTACCTCCATCAATAGAACCACTAGCCTTGTCTCATCTAGACGGTCTAGGTACATCTCACTATAGCTCGGGCCGGTGCTATCAAATCTCGAGATCCACCGCTCCCTCACCCAAAAATATCTCATTCAGCTCCTCTAAGGCCTTGAGGAGATAGAGTAAACCTAGGCACCCAATATGGGTAACACAAAATCTAGAACACGTCCTCTAGGGTGATAGTCATCTCACCCATCGAAGGTGGAACATGTTGGTCGTGGAGTCCCATCTATCGATGAGCATGACTATCAATCTCGGTTTCCACACAAAATTTTGATAGCGCCAAATCCCACTCAAGCCCACTACCTCCACGTGCTACATCTCTAAAGGGGTCGCTAAGCCATGCAATGTCACCAGTAGTGGCGGAACCCTGTCCCGCATGTGTAACTACACTCTCCCCTGCATCCAATCCAAACACGACATTAATCATGACCATATTCACCAATTATCATCACCCTCCACCCTATTTTTACCCTACCCATCTCAACTACCTAGCCCACATCACTTTTGGACCCTTGTGCCTAAAATCCCGACCAGTGCCGGTTCATCCTAACCGACTCTGGTCACCCTTAAACTAGCATCGGTCACTTGTTTGGTGACTGATACCGGTTCTACCCAACCAATGCTAGCCAAGCTTGACTAAGGCCGAGTCCACCGTCGTAAAATTTTGTGACTTCCCAAACCCCCTTTTCTATAAACCTCCCTTGCCCCTTTTACCCCACCTACACTGACCTAAACTCCCCTTAGACCCCTACCCACCCCACCTATACAATTTACTACCCTCCCCCTCTTTTTTGCCCATTATTCCCCCATACCCATATTTTATTTTTAACCACCCACAAAAACCCAAAACCCACAAAACCCTACAAATAACAAATATCACAACCTCTAATCATCAATCTAGAGTTAAGTGCTTACCTCGTCACACACCGCCGCTGTCTCGGTGGCACATCCGTTCGATGTGCCGGTGGTCTTCCTAATCCCTCTCTATCCTCTTCCATCACCGAATATCTACTTGCAACCTCGACACATCTAATCTCTCACCCTGATCCCATGGACATGCTACTCACCCACCTAATCCTCATCAAATAAGATCACACCACTCACCGTCCCTGTTTCCTCCAGACACTTTCTCTCTTTTCTGTCTTTTTGTCATTTATTCACTTCGCACATAACAAATGAATAATAAAAATGTGGAATTTTTTTTTATAACCCACCCAACCTAAACGACTTGATTACCATTGATCGGCATCAGTCACGTACCCTACCTAACCGTCCGCAATTTTCCTATACTGACGTTAGTTATCCATGACTATCATCAGTCACCCTCACCTACACATTTCCCTTACTTTTCCATTTTACCCCACCCTTTACCTTGCTCCTTTACCCCATCCAACCTTTACCCAACCCATTACCTTACCTTTCCTGACCTCGTCACTTCCTACCTCCATTTGTCCTCCTTTGGGGACTTCTTATTCTTTTACCCCTACCTTGGCCTTACCCATGCCGTGACCTAGATATTTGGACCTAGACCATCACTAGTGACCTTTGACCTCATGTGTTCACTATACCTTGCGGCATTGTTACCTGTGTTGATTGACCTAATGACCTTACCTAGCCTATTGTCGTGACCGTTTATCCTGACCCTACCTTTGGTGTACTGGAACATACCTAAACGTTCCTACACCTAACCTACATTGTGTTTCCTGACCATATCCTATACCTTGGATACCGGATTCACTTCAACCTTATTTGGATAAACCTATCAAACTTAGACGATGTAGATTTTTCCTACTCTTCAACCCGGTAGCATGTTGAAGTTTATACGTGTGCGTGCATTTTGACGTTGCTAGCTTTGACCACTTCAACCATTACCTAGATTTCCTGAGTAGACCTTTCACCCTTTACCCACTTTCCTTTTCCTCACATTTACATGTTATCAAACCACTTACCGCTTCATCCTGCTACCTCATCAATTCCTAGTTTGAGGGGGATCACCTTCACCCACACATGGGGAAACAACATCTTATTTTTGTTAGCGTCACTTACCAATACAAGCTACACAACAAAAAGGGGTAAAATGTAGACATGAAAATCCAGTCACACTCCCCTTCGTACCTCGACCAAAAAGTACCCTTTATTACATTTACGTAGCCATGACCCCCTTCACCCCACTAATATTAATTAAATTAAATTAATGGATTATCCTCACTATATTTATTATTTCAATATTTTATTTAAATAATATCCACACCTACACTTAACTTAGACATGTCACCAAGCCAACTCAACCTAAGACCTATTCTTAGTAAGTTGCCATAACTAACTAAGACTTACCCAAACCCTAAAAATCAATGCCTACATTCCCTCTAACCACATTCCCGCATGCTCACAAGAGGCTCTCAGTCTAATCCGTGGGATAATGACATGAGATCCAAGGAAATCAGGAGGATCTCCTAGTTTAATAAACCTAGGAAATTTTGCCTTGACCGATGTTTGTTACTCCCTAACCATCACTTTGGTTAAGCTTTTCAATCATTGCCGCTTACCCATTTTAACCCCTAAACTACCTTATTCTCAAGGTTGGAAAACATTGGGAGAAATTTGACGAGAAAAACACATCTCAGAGAGATAATACATCTTCAGAGAGCAAAATCCAGTGAAAAATTGCATCCAAGGAAGGAGATTGAACATCTTCTCTTGCCATGCACAACCATCCCAAATGATGATCTGATCTATCCAAGCAAAGAGGAGTGTACATGCAGCCCATGCAAAAGATTTTCTTCAGTTGGTGATCACTTGCAACCTTCAAACCCATCATCAGAACCTCCATCCCTCACACACATGCATTCAGGAATAGAATCCAAGTAAGTATAACATCATACTTTCTTGGTTTATTTCATTTCATCATCATTTTATCATCCATTGTTTATCTTGCCCCCTATTGAACTTCTCCAACATTTTCACCTCCATATACCCATTAAAACCTCACCAAAGCCTACTCCAGTCACCCAATACCTCATATTGACCAACCAAATTCCTTTGTGCAATCACAAAGGAGACCAACTTATTCTGTGACATTTCCAATTCTCACAATAATGCGCACCGGTTATCTTTGAACCACTATCACTACACCCCGACCGACACCGGTATCTATATTTGTGCATACATTCTAGAACAATGACCTACCCACATAATTTCATCTCACCCTCATTCACCTCGTAATCTAGCCGAGACATCTATCGACCTACGAGACCCAAAACCAATCATTTGACCTTTGGATTCTATTCTAACTTAGCCTGTTAGATTAGATCTATTTCTTATTGTGTTTTATGTGAGATACCTAAATCATTTAAAATAACAATAGGATTTACTTTGTTTACAAAATTAAATTGTTTAAAACAATGGACTGACAACCATCTAGGAAGTATCATACTTCCCGGATCTAGCATACGCTAGGTAGTTCACTGCCCATATTGTTTAATTCCTTCTAGTGGTCTTGTTTTCATTACAGGTAGTTCCTCCTAGCCAAAAGGAAGCTCTCACGATCATTTGTGGATTTAGAATTCATATGTGTGCAACAACCCATCAACCGACATTTGAACAAGTATTCCTCCTATGCCCATTACCCTATCTGTTTCATCAACACTTCAAATAAATGATCTCGAGATATAGGTGAAACAGTCCTCACAATCGATAAGTAGTTACACTAGGTATTTAAAGGTAAAACACTTTTTGATATGACGACCATAGATTGATGATATTTACAATTATTGTCTTTACAAGACATTGTGGGTTTGGTACACAAATCATTAATGGGGAAGATAGGAGGAATTTGGATAACACGTGTAACCATGAGTTTGTCGAAGATGGACCTATAATATTATCGAGGGGAGTATAGTTAGGGAGATCTGTTCTTTATAGAGGCTCGAATGGGATGCGAAATATATTTGTGAAAATGGCATTGGATACGCTTTTGGATTTTTTTGTTATGGGTGGAGAATTTGGTGAATTCAGTTTGGGCTTGTTGGAGTGGAGCTTGACATGGCCTTGCTCAAGGGCTCGAAATTCTAATTTGTAGGCCATGGTGAAGGATTCCTCAAAGCTTGGGAAATATTGGATTTGGAGAGTGGATGAGATATGTTTAGCACATGATTTAGAGAAGATTTCGATGAGTTCAGTTTGGGAAAGAGAAAAATATGATTGATGATGCCATGCCACCTAGCGAAAAATTCAACAATTTAATCATCGTCAAATTTTTGACGCCATCTAGATCAATGATATTAATTTTTTGTGTGACATTCAACTATAATTTCTCTAAGAAAAGATATGTAAGTTAAGAGAATGAGAAAAGTGAATGTTCAGGAATGTCATTTTACCATTCCAAAGCGGTTCCATCTAATGACATGGGAAAAGTGCAAAGCATGAGGTCTTGGATGTGGGAAATGAGATAACATGAGTTCCTTAAATACTTAAGGTGTTGTTGGGGCTCCTCCTTACTATTAAAATTGGAATTATTTTGGAGATTCTAGTTTGGAGAATAATGTTTAATGGATACATATAGGTTTATAGGGTCATTGGAGATTTTTTCGTAGGTGAATGTGCTTTTAGGACCTAAAGTAATGTCTTCTATGTTTTCCATTCTACTTATCAAGGCTCGCATGGGGTCATTGGATATATGAGGATGAGGGGATGATTGATATGATTTCTGTTTCTAAGGGGTAGATGGGTTAGGTTGCGGGTAGGATTGATATTGTTGAGGAGAAGTATGAGTTTGTGGAGGTTGTTGATAAGGAGGAAGATAGTTGATAGGATGTTGTTATTGGGAGATAGAATGTTGTGTGAGGATGTAATTAGATGGATAGGATTGTGAGGATTGGTGTTGAGAGATGGGAGGATTAGATTGGGCCAATTTTGGGTGAATTGGGATGTGTACATGATGTGGTTGAGATGTTTGAGTGGGTTGATTGGGAGTATGTGTCGAAAGACGCTTCAGAGTGGTGGTTGATGAGTTTAAGTTGACTCTAGAAGGATGGGGTTTTGAGGTGACAATGTTGGCATGGACTTGAGATGTAAAGAAGGGTACTAAGACTTGAATGTGTTGCTCGTGGTGAAGAAAGTAGGTTATATTTTTGGAGAGTTTGAGTAGGCACATTGATAATAATGGTGGATGAAGAACCTATGGGGATAAAAGATGTAGGGATGGTATTAATGCAAGAAAAAATGGGTGGAATAGGGACCACCAATGTAGTCGATTAATGTAATTGAGGGATCATGGTGAAATACTTGTGCGGGGTGTTGATGAGACCAAAATATGTCTCATTATATCACTAAATAACACTCTTATTCTCTCTTTTAAAATAAAGCTTTCAAGTGAATTTAGATGTAGTTTTAATAACGGATAACATATTTAAGGTAGAATATAGGATTTATGTTATCATCTATTTACGAATCTATTTGCAATCTAATTGTTGTTATTTCCTGATATTTCTTCTAAAGCTAGAATGCAATAGTGTGTAGTAAACAGGTCATAAGAAACTCTACTCGAGTTCATAAATTACAGCTACCAAAGTCTTCACACAACTACTTAAAGGCATAGTTGTATATCAATTTCTACTACATTTCTTCTATGGACATTTTTCATGTAGCTACGGAAACATCCATCTAGTGAAAGTTTTTCAAATTAATGTAAAAGAGCACCAAACTATTCATCCCACTCTTTTCTTCCACGTCATCAACCAAACATACAAATCTAAACATGTGGCAATCCAAAGTCATGAATGCATGTGGAATTCTAAGAAGAATTCAAAGTCATAAACTTAACACTCCTCCATTTTCTCTCCATGTTTCAAGGATGAGAAAATAGTGGAATAGTATTAGGAATGTTGAATAAGTACTCTCCCACTTTGTGTTTCTAGATTAAAGGGATGAGTTTTAGAAATATTCTCCATGATAAGTGGGTTGTTGTAGTCAAGTTTGTTTAGTTTTTATTACTTTGAATAAATCCACCCAAGAATAGGTAGTTATTTCTTGGTGTGTTGACCAAGTAAACTAGAAGTAATGTCTATAAATACTTCTTCCATATATTTGGAAAGGGGGGCATATTTTGTAAATAAGTTTTGAATCAATACAAGTGTAATTTTAAAAGTTAATTGTAGTTGCTCCAAATCCAAAGGGAAGAGAAAGGCCAAAAGCCACTCTTCCCCAAGGAGGAGTATTTTTTTGTTATTTCTTAGCATAGTTTATTTACTGCAGATTTATTTCAGTAATTTAGTTGTTATGTGTTTCCTTTTCATGCATGTTTAATTTCAGCATGTTTTCTTAGAAGAAGTATTGTTGAATAAGATTGTGTTTCTACTTTTACATACATATTTAGACACCGCCTTGGTTATAATGACATCAACTTGTCTATGAGTTAGTTAAATGACTAGTAATACAATTACTTGTCATTTTTGGTGTCGTTTCTGGGGATTATGGTGTTATTAAGAGACTAAAGTTTTTTAAAACAAGATTCTAATGACAGTTGAATACCTCTTAGTAAGATTTGTGACATAAGATTCTTATTCAATAACTTCTTTAGAATTTCTTTTCGTGCAATTTTTTTCCTATAATTTCATTTCCTGCAAAATTTATTTTCTCGCATTTTTATTTTCCTCCAAATTTGTTTTCAACATTTTGTTTTTCTATAAATTAATTTTTTGCAAATAGATTAAATTTTATTTCTACAATTAGATTTAGAAATTTGATGGAGATTTCAAAATAAATCCACCCTCAATAAAATGGAAACACCATTTCATATGAGTCCGTCAAACATGTGTTTATGCCATTATTTATTACATTAAGAAATATTTAAATATTATATTCATATTGATAATTTTAATATGATATTGTAGCTTGTTGATAAGATTGACTACCTTAATCAGCATATAGATGAAAATTTATAATAGAAATATGCATTGTCATCAAATAAAACATGTATCTAGTTCCATTTCCTATAAGACAACAATTATAGAGGCTAGTTACCCATCTATTTTGGTGTGATGGAATGAATACAATGGGAATATGATGATAAGTTTTCTTAATTTTTATAAAAATTGTAACATAATATATTTCTGTAGGGTCTGAATTGATTTGGGTTTCCTATTATAAAATATTTCATGTTTTCATGCATTGTTACTTCTGCAAATATTCCATTAAATGGAAAGAGGAAGAATATGGGAATTATTTGGTTAAATCAGCCTATAGACTAAATTTTAAAGATTCTATTCAAAAAGAGTATTGGGGTAGACTCTAGGTGAAGGATATTACTCCTAAAGTAAATATATTCTATTGGTTGGTGGTCCAAACAAGATCCTTATGGTGGATAATCTTAGGAAACATGGTATGAATCTCCCCAATAGATGTTCGCTTTGCAGGAAAGAGGAGGAAAATGTCAATCATCTTCTCCTTCATTGCCCCTTCTCTCAAAAGGTTTTTGTGACTATCTAGGAACTATTCAAATTTTAATGGATCATGCCAAAGACTATTGAGGATTTTTGCATACAATGGGAGAGCCCCTTCAAGTTCCCCATTTTGGTGATGGCCTGGAAAATTTCCCTCCCACATCTCTTTTGGGGTTTATGGAAAGCTAGGAATGACTGTATCTTTCATGACCAAAAAGCTAATCTCAAGAGATTTTGAAGTAGAGTCATAACAACCATCAAAGAAAATACCAAACTATTTAAAGGTAAGGCAAAAACCATGCCCAAGATGGGAGGAAGAAGTTCTTAAAAGTTTTTCCCTTAGTCCAATGGAGATCAAAAGACCAAGAATTCACACCAAATAAACGAGGATAGAGAATAATGCGGTTAATCTAAATTTTGATGGTGCGTCAAAAGGGAATTAGGTTCCTGCTAGGGGAGGGATCATTAGAAGCATTGATAATGATTGGCTATATGCCTATATTGGTGTATTAGGGAGACAAACTAACAATATGACAGAAGCTAGAGCTCTTCTATGGGGTGTCAACTTGGCTAAGGATAGAGGGATAAAAAATATCTAGATTGAGGGGGATTCCCTCATTATTTTTAATGCTCTTAACAATAATAACACTATTAATTAGACCTTAAGAAATGTTCTTAGTGATGTCATGGAAATTTTAATTTTTTTTGACAAGGTTTCAATTAATCATACCCTACACCAAGGTAATACATGTGCGGATAAGCTAGAAAATTTCAGCATACAAAGCCATGATTACAAAATATGGAGTAAAGGTGATGATTTTCCCTCAACAATTAATGAAGCAATTGGTAGAGATAGACTGCACTAAAATTGATGATTCTTGCACGAGTGAGCATTGGTGTCACTTGAGCCGAGACAACTTACTTAAGGGGAGCAATTTCAATTTATGTCTTGATGTTTCTATAAGGTTTTTGAGCATTAGGAATGTGAAAAACCTGATAGGTTTTTCATTGAGAATATGGATGGTGATAAAATCATGGTTGAGCTAGGGAAAAAAGATTATTTTCCCCATTTTTCATTTCAAACCATGATTTCTCCTAGATGTTTTTCACTCGAGCTTTGAATACCACCTCAAAATTGCTCATCGGACTTCTAGATCGCGATAGATTCAACCATGCCACCAAGACGAGGAGGTAAGCCCCCGATTTTAATCATTTTTTTTTGCATTTTAGGTTTTTTTGCATTTTAGGTTTTTTTGCATTTTCATGGGTTTTTTGAAATGTTTGTTTATGTATACAATTTTCTTGTTTTATCAGTTGGTCGGCAAGCTCGAAATCATGCAAACCATCAAAACATTCCTCAAAACCCACCAAACATTCCTCAAAACCCTCCGAACATTCCTCAAAACCCTCCTCCAAACATAGATCCACCTCCTGTGGCTCCTTCTGTCCCCACTGAGCCAACAGGAACACAAGATAATATCATTGGAAGAATCTGAGAAAATAAAATTGTCATTGAGAACCTAATTCAGACTATAAGACAAAATCATGCCACAAATCCATCCCGCATGACTTTAGCCAATACATTGCAAACATTGATTGGTGAAAGTCAAGTCTCATAACCAACCAAATACATAGATGGAATACCTTTAGAGGTGACTGTAGGTGGTGGTATGCGGATAAACTATCCCATGCGGCCGTAAAAGACAAAAAAATTGGAAAAGACCTCATTTGTGCATTATTTACCGACCCTAGAACCAATGCCCCCCCCCAGCAATTACTTGCAAATGGTTCCCAATCCATTGGTGCCACGATGACCGAATCAAAAACAATTTTTGGGACCGATGGTGGATGGTTTTTGATTATCCACCATGCAACAACAATGAGGTTCCTCTTTATTTTTTGAAGAAATTATATTGTGAGTTCATGCTCAATGAGGTCCCAAATTATTTTGACTTTTCTGACTTTTTTGGTCGAGGAGGTGGCTCTGCACAGAGTAGACCTGGTGCACACATAGGTCAACCTAGGATCCCCCATGCCCCAAAACCCCCACTTGCCTTCAGTTATCCCTCCTACAGTGAAGGAGGTTGTGGAGATTGATACATTGCATGCATTGAGGGAGCTCACTGACACTCTGACCCAACATAGTGACCAGATTACATCTAGTGATGTTGGTGGAGGTGCCAGTTCTAGCGCACCACACCACTGTGGATCATGTGGTGCCATATGCACTGCGGGTGAGACATCATTTGCTGGTTCACATGATTTCTTTTCTATAGATGAGATGTTGGGGAATGTTTTTGGAACTGGTGCCACTGATATTGGTCTTTCACAAGTAAATTTCAAATAAATATAAATAATATATATATATATATATAGTTTAATTCACATGTTTGAGATTTTAATATATATGTATTTGATTGTACGTCATGTACATACATGTAAAAACTAATTTTTTATTTTATTTTAAATAGCAAGAGCCGATGAAGGAAACATCCGGCATCGACATGCTAGCTACTGTAGTTGGGCGTGTTTCAAATGTAAGTTTCAAGTTGTACAAACTTACATTTTTAATTTCATTTGATTGCACTAGATTATTATTATAATGTTTCACGTGTATGTTGTACATATTAATATGTTTGTCTTTTATACACAGGAGCCTGGTGGGTCATCATCTACTCTGGGAACTGAGGCTACTGGCACGCCTCACATGAGTTTTACGCAGGTTAGTAAATCTCTTTACACTTTGTTTCTAATTGTGGAAGTTCACGTGGATTACATGCTTTGGACCTCTGTTATGTGGTGCACAGTCATGTAGATTTTAATATTGATTTGTACATGTTTTTTGTATAGCTTATGACTACTAGAGAGACTCCTCCATATATGCAGACTGTGGAGGCTGCTGTAGATACTGCCATAGCATCTGCAGATCCACTAACTGAGGTACAATTTTTCAAATTTGTTAAATTTTGGAGGTTCATTATTTCTTATTACTTAAATCTACAATATCAAATTTTGTATGTATGTGAAATATTTAATTTGAAAATTAATTATTTGTATGTAGCTTACCCCTCGTGAGTCTATTGTTGTCCCTGTGATGCGTCAACAACAAATTGATAGGGATCATGACATTGCGGTAAGATTTCACATGCATTTTAACTAAATTGTACAAGTTTCTAAATTTTGAATGTATTTTAAAATTTTGGGTGTTAAAAACTTGTTGTTTATGAATGTGCAGGTTAGGTTGCAGGCATGCTTAGAGACACCTAGGACCACATGGATGAAATCCATAGTGGCATCTCCCTCCACTACATCCCCAGGTCATGGACGTGCTACTTCTAGCAGGCGAAGAGAGGGAAGATGTTTCATGAGTAGATTCATAGTCCACCTGGATGTACATAGATATATATATGGGCCATCTGGTCCTAGTTCACATGTTTCTTCATATAGTCCATTGTATATATATATATATATATATATATATATATATATATATATATATATATATATAGCCTTTTGCGACCGCATGTGGTCCTATATACATTATGACACACTTAGTTCGAGATGTACACATACATTATGAACTTACATATATTTTTAGAGACGTGCGTCTGGAGCACACTTTGTTTGATTCTTATATATCCATGTGTGTTGGTTTTCATAACGATAAATCTGAACTATATGTTTGATTTGATTTCATTGCATGTATGATATCCTTCTATGTATGTTTTCATAACCATTTAAATTAGTTCTAGATATGTATGTTTGATTTAAAATTAAAAAACCATGTCCCGAGAGCACTACATGGTACAATTGTTAAGCAAACCTATTCCATTAAGCAAAACCATGCTAGGTGAACTACAAAAGGGCAAAATTTACATACAATTACTTTTTTTTTAAAGCTAACACTCAATCTGTTGCATATCAACTAATGCGAACATTGATAGAAATAAGCGAGGTCTAGAGTTCATCTTGAACTATATATGAATATTTAACGTTACTTATGGTGCAACATTGAAGATTTTACAATTTTCCCGATTTTCAAGTTTTACAATTTTCATATTTCTAGAATTGAAGATTACACAGAGGTTTCAAATTTTTTTCTTTGTTATCAAAACTTATTATTTTTAGTAAGGCTCATATGCCAATTTAATAATAAATATTTAATCATGTCTTCTTGTATTTGGATTGAGATGAAATTTTTTCATTAGATTAGGTATTTTCATATGGTTTCCTGCTTCAAATTTCAAGTGTTTTCGATCTCCAGAATTGCAAGGATCTAAAAAGGCAAGTTTTTTCTCTGAAATTTTAAATGGGATGCTATAAAAATTTAGGGTACCAATGGAAAATATTTTTAGATCATCTTCAAGGAGTTCATGAGTAGAAGTTACGGGCAAAATTGCAGGGGAAATGGAGCAAAAATGAAGGAGATATGAGCAAAAATGTGATTTTTGCAATAGGGTTTCTTGAAAATTTAGTAGCATAACTAAATACTAGCAGCAATGAAGGAAAAGAAATATTAAAAAGGGATTAAAAAATGGCTAAGTGTATGTTTATACTCACCTCTTAACATTAACCTAGCTAACTCACCTTCTAACTCATCCTTGACCATTCTGGATTAACTTGGGTTACATGGCATGACAGGGTAGGGTTACAAGCCTTAAGTGACAAAGGGACTTAAAGGGGTGATAATGTGTGAAGGGGTTAAGTATTCATGAGAGGGGGAAACATAATCAAGTTGGGGTGCTGAGGAATTGAATACCTAGTGAGAATGTTACAAGCCTTAAGTGACGAAAGGGAGAGATTTCATGTGGTGGTGCATTCTGATGTCCCAAGTTGAAAAGGGTAAAAATTTGACAGTAAGCCCTTATTAGTATTCTTAGGTTCCACCCATCACATGAAGAATCCTCCTCTAATGAAGAATCAACTCATGTCTTCCATCCGGAAGATCTTGAATGATGAGGCTTTTCCATAGACCATCTTGTTGAATCTGGAAACTACAAATGAAACTTTCTCATCTTCCAAGATGTTCACATGCTCCAATGTGTTGAGTCAATTCTCAGGAATGGCATTGATATTTCCACATTGACTAAAATATTTTTCATTTAACTCTTCATAGGATTCTAGAGATATAACCTATGATCTCTACAAGGGCTTCTAAAGTATTGACTATTGAAGGAAAGGGTCACAAATATTTTCCTGAACCAATTCTTAAAATTTGAATCCTGAAGATTCTTCATGTGGAATTATTCTCCCTGAGAGGAGTACCAAGCTCATGCATTCTTGTGCCAAGATCTTCCAAAAATTTTGATACATTCTCCTCATGGGATTCAAAATCAGAAATGGCTTCTTTTAGAGCATCAAACCTCTAGGTGATGGTATGGGACAAAATGTCATACAAGTTCTCTGAGTCAGATGAAAACACACCTGAGCTCACCAAGGAATGAGAATCAAAATTATTCATCTCACTCGTAAATGGGAGATTATTTTCCCAATGGAATTTCTCTTTCTTGATCTCAACTCTATTCCTATTGATTTTCAAAAATATGACCAAGAACAATCTAAACAAAGAGATAATCTCAGGAAATAGATCATGTTCCCTTTTTCAAGGATCATGCTCACCCAATGGTCACATGTCCTTCTTTGCAGTATGAATGCTTGATCTTGCTTGATGGACTAGGGGGTTGAAGTTTCAGATCTACATTGCTTCAATTTGAGGCAGAGATGATTAATCTCATGCAATCAATGATGGCACTTATGAATAAAAGGTCCTCACACATGTGTTCCCTTAATTGTTTGATGATTTACTTATACTCCTAATTCTGTGTAGTGATCTGTGATGAAGAATCCTATTACAATGCAAAAATAATGAGCATGTAAGCACATAGCTGGGGCAGCAGAGGATGGAGAGAGATCACCACAACAACATAGCTCAAGAGAGAAAAGAAGGACAGTGATGAAGCACCTAAGAGGATAGAGGCAAGTCCAAAGAGAACAAGAGAGATGGAAGGTAAACAAGTGACATTGAATGTTTTGAGTCCTAGGAAATGAACGGAGGTGAGGAGTGAGAAGTCATGCCTCAGGATGTCATGGCACTAAACCGAATATGCCGGCACATCCGGGTGGCTAGGTGAATGCTAGAGGAGGTGGTGTTTTGGTGCGCGACAAGGTCATTGCTTCTGCGGCTACTTTCGTTCGGGCGTAGTCCCTTAAGAGCCCTGAGACCAAAATATCGTTCAACTTTGACGGGTGACTACTCAGACTCTATGGCACCTAGAGATGCCTCATCTAATCCAAACCTTGGTGTAGGGACCCTCTACAAAATCCTCTCTTGGTTTTTTCCTTCTCATTTCGGTGCTCTCGCTGCCCTATTGTTTGCAAATGCGCGTGAAATAGTGCAGTTGGAGCCAATGTAAGGTTGTCAAATGCTATATTTTGCAAACGGTGGGTCATGGCACCAAACCGACTATGCCGACACATCTAGGTGGCTAGGTGAATGCTAGAGGAGGTGGTGTTTTGGCGCGACAAGGTCAAGGTCGTTGCTTTCGGGCTACTTCGTTCGGGCGTAGTCCCTTAAGAGCCCTGAGACCAAAATATCGTTCAACTTCGACGGGTGACTACTCGGACTCCATGGCACCTAGAGATGCCTCATCTAATCTAACACCTCGGTGTAGGGACCCTCTACAAATAGCCTCTCTCATTTTTTCCTTCTCATTTCGGTGCTCTCGCTGTCCTATTGTTTGCAAACGCGTGAAATAGTGCAATTTGAGCCAGTGTAAGGTTGTCAAATGCTATATTTTGTAAATGGTGGGTTGTGGCACCAAACAGACTACACCAAGACATGTTGAGTGGCCAGGTGAATGCTAGAGGAGGTGGTTTTTTGGTGCGCACAAGGTCGTTGCTTCTAAGCTACTTCGTTCGGCATAGTCCCTTAAGAGCCCTGAGACCAAAATATCGTTCAACTTCGACGGTGACTACTCGGACTCCGTGGCACCTAGAGATGCCTCGTCTAATCCGAAACCTCGGTGTAGGGACCCTCTACAAAATCCTCTCTCGGTTTTTTCCTTCTCATTTCGGTGCTCTTGCTTGCCCTATTGTTTGCAAATGCACAAAATAGTGCAGTTGGAGCCAGTGTAAGGTTGTCAAACACTATATTTTGCAAACGGTGGGTCGTGGCACCAAACCGACTACGCCGACACATCTAGGTGGCTAGGTGAATGCTACTAGAGGAGGTGGTGTTTTGGTGCACAAAAGGTCATTGCTTCCGGGCTACTTCGTTCGGGCGTAGTCCCTTAAGAGCCCTGAGACCAAAATATCGTTCAACTTCGACGGTGACTACTCAGACTCACGTGGCACCTAGAGACACCTCGTCTAATTGAACAACTAGCCATAGGGACCCTCTACAAAAGCCTCTCTCAGTTTTTCCTTCTCATTTTGGTGCTCTCAATGCTGCCCCATTGTTTGCAAACTTGTAAAATAGTGCTTGGAGAGCGAGTAAGATTTCAAATGTTATATTTTGCAAACGGTGGGTTTGGCACCAAATTTACAACATTCTCGGTGGCAAAACTAGAGGAGGTTTTTTTGGTGTGTGACAAAATTCGTTACTTTTGGGCTACTTTTCAAAATTTACAAGAGCCTTTTCCAAAATATCGTTCAACTTTGACGGGTGAACTCGAACTTGGCACAAGACATTCGTTCAATCCAATTTACAACCCTCTACAATATCCTATCAATTTTTCCTTCCCATATTAGTGCATTGCATACGTATGGTCTTGTAAACATTTAGGAGTCATTTTCAAAATTTACAACATTTTCAAAATTTACAACTTTTTCAAAATTTAAACTTTTCCAAAATTCACAACTTTTTCAAAATTTAAAACTTTTCAAAATTTCAAAATTTTTTAAAATTTATAACTTTTTTCTAATTTACCACATTTTCAAGGTTTAAACTTTTTCAAAATTTACAACTTTGTCAACCTTTAAACATTTTCAAAATTTAGTCAAAAAGAAATTTAAGTTTCAAATTTTCAAAATAAACTATTACAACTAAAATACATATATATTACAAAATACAAAATTTAAAATAAAATATATTCAAACTTAAATCTAGATCTTTAAACTAACAAATTTATATATATATATATATAAAAAAATTATATATACAAATGAGCATTGTAAATTCATTCCAATGAACCATCAGATCGGATCTACTCTGAATAGTAGACAAGATTGCTTCATGATCTGACTCTCGAACCTTCCAAAGAATCTTGTTATTAGGCCTTCCTCGATATCTATACAACTGAATATTTGTCGCTAGAACTAGATGTGAATATAAGAGTATTTTCTTGTGTGTCTCAAAGTCTTCAAACACCCAAATAGAGGAGTTTTTAATGGATACCATCAAAGCCAAGTTCCAATAACTACCACTGACCCTATAGGATACTCAATATCTTCACCATCTATAATAGGAGAAGTCAACTTCTTTCTTTCCTCGATGCAATGACATAAGAAATAGTTTGTTCCTTCTTCATTGTCTTCTGTCACAATTACTGCAAACACATGTCCTACAAAAAAAAAGGTTGAACAACTCAAATTTAAATTACATATTAAAATTTCAATGGACATAACTCAATACAAAAATTAAATAAATAACCATAAATACCTTGTCGCACCAAAATCAAAATTTCATCAAAGTCCTTGGATGTTGTAACTTCATCTATAGAAACAAGTCGTAATGCTTGTGGAGGTTGATAACTAGGAAGCGGAGTTAGAGGCCTACAAATCCATCCATCCACCCATTCTTGTGAATCACACTCAGCAGTGACAAATTTGATACAAGATGCACAAAAACATGTCAACTTTCTTGTCCATACGGCCCATGAAGTAGCGTCTGAGCTACAAAATGAGTGCATATCATTGGACCCAGTGAGTGTCATACAATCCTCGTAGTTAGCAATTTGTTGTTCCTCTATCAACCAAAAATATCTGTGAACTATGTGGAATTTTCTTGAGAACCTCGGGCCATGTTGTCAAGTACACCATTCCACTATGCTCTTTACATCTTTTAATTTAGCACCATCTTTGTACTTCAACTCTTCTCTTGCAAGAGCTCTTTTCACACATGCCCCTGCACCATCATGCTCTCCTTTTCCATGTCCAGCCTCAGTGAAACTCCAAATATGTTGCACACCCATCTTGACATGCATTCTACTCATCCAATAAAACATTCATGCATTCTTAAACTGAGACGTGTAATTATCTGACCATATATAATGTTGTTTGAAGTGGATGTCCCTATCAGACAAGTTTCCATAAAATAACTGAAACACCCTTGCACAAATTCAATAGTAGAATGAGTACGATCATCACTGATATAAAAGTGGTACTCTCTTAAAAAAATTTGATCATTCTCTGTACTGTCAGGAGAATGTAGAAATGCTATATGCACAAAAATGGCAACTTGTACTGAGTTGTAATATTGCGATTGAACCTCCATTTGTGGTTGTAATGTGTAATTCTCTGCAAAATCGACCACTGAAACAATAGTACCAATAGGAAATGTGTCTTTGCATAGCTTGAACTATTCATCCAACCATCGAGCTCTATGTGTATGCCTAGCATACTCATAAACAATTTCATCCTTAAATTTTCTCAAAAATTGGAAAACAAATTTGTTTTAACTAGCTCACACCATTTAGACTCTTTTCCATCTTTCAATTGGTATGCAACTGATTTATATTTATCAAACTCAACTAAATTATGTCCTATTGTACCTTCAATTTTCTCATGGATGCAACTTTCCAATTTAGGTAATCCATTGCATGTACTACAACTTCCATCTAAACAATCCTGACTATAAAAAAATTGTCCAACTTCTTTTTCACAAAATATAGTAGGAATGAAATCCTTGAAGATATTGGTGGAACTTGAACACCACATTCCGATAACATAGTTTCAGAATGAAAATTAGAATGAATACGTAAAAATTTAGCATAATGCATCGCAAATTCAACATGTTGCCTACAACAACAAGTGGTGCGAGCGTGGTTGATTTTCACATAGAATGGTTTCAACATTTCAAAAAAATGTTGACTAATTTTAATTTCTAGATTCTCTTGTTCAAACTTACGAAAAAAATTGAGTTTGAGTCATATCTAAGAAATGCTTTGGATGTGGTTCACGATTAGTAGAACCAACTCTCCGTTTTATAACATCTCTTGTATTAGGTGAAACTCTAGTGTTATCATGCCAAAATTTAATAACAACTTCTCTTATAGCATCAAATTATTTTTGTCCTTACGCGGTGCTCTAGCAGAAAATGCCCAAAAATCAGCATTATTGAGTGATTGAAGGATATTACGTCTTTCAATTGCTTTCATTAGAGTTTTTCGATTAACTTGCAACATTCGACTTGTTTGCGTAATCAAACATTGTTTTTTTATTGATTCACTTACAACACTAGTAGCAAGTACACGACACACAATATTACTATCCCTAGTGCGTCTCTTGACACCAATAATGTGATATGCATCATGAAGGTTTTCAAAAATTGTAGAGGTTTGACCACATATATTAGATGTTGTCAATCCTAAGGTGTTTAATGTAGGTCTCATTTTAATCAATTTCATCAAACTAACCAACAACTGACATCTTTGGGAATCATTTAAAATTTCAAAATGATTATCCCAAATTTCAGTGGCTTTTCTTCTGATTTGTCATTCAAAAAGTTTGTCAGACATTGGTTTCAAAATGTTTTCATCAATTTCAATAAAAAAATTAGGTTTCTTACGTAAAATCCTAGGAGGTGTTTTTGTCAAATTTTGCCTGTCTACAGTTTCAACATGAATTTCCTTATTCACATTTTCATTGTCTCCTTCAATTTCAACATTTTCTACATCATGAGTATTTAATTCTTCTTCAACATTGATAGTAAAAACATCTTCATCACGAGTATTTAATTCAACTTCAACATTGATAGTAGAAACATTACCTGGTTCTTCATTGCTTACAATAGTTGGGGTTGAAGATGAACCTCTTCTTGATTCACGAAGTTTCCGCATTCACTCAACATTTTGAATTTTGTTGGCCTCTAATTCGTTTGGTGTTTTTTTACTTAATGACTTCCTTTTTTGACTTCGTTTCTTGTCTCCCATGATGTTTTACTTCCGGTGATAAGAAAAATGTGCAAAAAAAGACAAAATTTCACAGTAATTCATACGGTAAGGTCAAAGAGTAAAAATCACATGGTAATTTAGACATTGGGATGTGTGTAAATATGATTTATGAACCGCGAGCGTGCTTTATAAACCACGATCGCGGTTTATAAAGCACACTCATGGTTTGTGTTAAAAAACCACGATCGTGCTTTATAAACCATGATCGCGATCTATCTGTTGAACCTAAGCCTCGGGAAATCTTTGTTTTTCCCAACCAAAGCTATGGAAGGTCATTATGAAGTGTAAAAGGTCAAAAACCTCAAATCTTCTCTTCCAAAGACTTGAACCATGCTAAAAAATATGAAAAAATTTCACAAAAATGGTGCCATCGCATAGGGGAGACTATTAGCTTCGTAGAAATATTGATTTTAAAGTGAATAGAATAAGATAAATATCATTTTATAATTTTTTACTAACAATAGGTCTTTAAGACATTTTTTCCGTGAATGTTCATGTCTACGTTTAAGACTGTAACTTTTGTTTCGCTTATCAAAATGTGATAAAACTTATACCATCCCAAGCGTGGACAAATTCTATACACGTTAAAAAAATATTTGATTTCGATATTTTTGATATAGTTATGGTGGGAAAACGGAAAGCGCTCCGTTTTCTAAATATTTTCAAACCACTTTCACGGAAAAAATCATTAAAAAAAAATTGCTCAAAAAAATACAAAATAAAATCCATCCCAAGATAGACAACTACATCTAACGTTTCACCAAAGGAAAAAAAAATAACAAGATTTGGTCATCCAAAATGCGGGCAAACGGACTACAATCTTATAAGTTTTTTCAAAAAAAAAAAAAGTCATATAATTTTAAGTGTTTAATATAGCTAAACTTGTCCATTTTTTTTTTAAAAAAATAGTATTTTAGAAACTAGATCGCTTCCACCATGCCCTAGTCTCTCTTCCATCCTCGGATAGATATTTGTCACTCACACACTTGGGGAGCATCAAACTCCCGCCATCATAGTATCACATTCTAAATCAAAGTTGTCAATATTTCTAGTGGTACTTTCTCTTATCTACATTATGAGAACAACTTGTTACATCTATATATGCTCCTATATTACTCCATACACGTTTTTCTACTCATTCTTACGTATAGATATTTTTACTCATGATACAAAAACTACTTTCTATATATGGTATGCATCCTTTTGTGCACTATATATACTTTGGCTATTCTTGCTCACAATGATCGATCTATTTACCGGCAACTTCTACTATACACACTTGGGGGCATTACACATTCTCCCCCTTAATTCACTATCAGTTGGCTCTAATAACACACTTCATACTTCATGCTTCATGTCTAATCTTTCTAATCACTCTTCCACCTTTGGTACACACTTTATACCATCATTACTTAATGATGCACTCTTTCTCTATGGTTCATTCTTGACTGTTGAGGGCATAATTCACCTCACGAAGACATTGCGGAACACGGAAAATCTTCTCCTCGCGCTCCTCATGTATGCATGAATAAATCAAAATGTCATCAATAAATATGAGAATGATGGGGTCTAACATTTTCCAAAATACGCCATTCATCAAACTCATGAATATTGTTGGGACATTCGTCAGACTAAAACGCACTATTGTAGACTCGTAATGGCCATATCTCATACAAAAGGTTGTCTTATGAATTTCTTCATCAGTGATCCTCAGTTGATGGTATCTAGACTTAAGATCTATCTTGGAAAATATTGTGGCACCCTTCATCAGATCGAATAAATCATCAATACGTGGAATGGGATAGCTAATCTTGATCGTTACTTTGTTCAGCTGATGATAATTAATACACAGTCGTAAGGATCCATCCTTCTTCTTTACAAAAATCACCGGTGTACCCCAAAGGGTTACACTAGGATGGATTAGTCCTTTCTCAAGAAGGCCCTCTAGCTTCAACTTGAGATCGTAGAACTCACGCGTAGTCATCATTTATGGTGCTCGTGAGAAAGGCTCTGCTCCTGGAACCAAATCAATGTGAAAATATATCACACGTGAGGGAGGTAACCCTGGTATCTCCCTTGGAAAGACATCTAAAAATATCCCTCAATATATGAAGATCACCAAGTGACAGCCCACAAGACTCGTCCCTCGATTTGTTGCTAACCGTGTGACAACATACAACTAACAACCTCGACACGCACACCGCTTAAGTTGTATAGCGGATATGGTGTAAGTAGAGGTGGGTCTCCTAAGTCACAATATCAGTTTCTCCACTCCCAAATCATCTTCACATGATATTACCTTAATGTAACAATCAAATCTAGCCTTGTCTGTAGATAACCAATCCATGCCCAGAATAATCCCATAGGAACCTAGAGGAAGGATATAAAGATCGAAGGTCATGGAAAAGGTCCAAAGTCAAAATTACACTGCTTGAGTAAGGAGTCCATTGTGAGCTTGGCTCCATAAGCCATATTCATATCCCAACTACAGATCTTCCCAACTTCTACCATCCTACATCACTCTACTAAAAATGGAGAAATAAATCAATATGAGGAGCCCAAATAAAAAAATAGGAATAGGAATGCCATCAATGCTACCTATAGTCTCTATCATCATGCCCTAGTGCTCTTCCTAGTAGTTCTCAACCACATCATATATCATGTGGCTCTTATCCATATTGCCTACTATAGGCTCTAGAATCGAGTTCCTTACCTTTGTTATTATGGTTCTAAAAGCAATATCTCAAATGATGTCTAAATACACCACACCCGTAACAACTACCTGGTACCCTCTAATGAGAAGAAGCTCCTACAGGTACTCTAGTTATGTGTGTCATGGATCCTGATGATCCTATTACGGACGATGTGGTCGCCGCCGAGGAGCCCATGCTTGGTGAGCTCTAGATGGTGTCTGAGTCCTTACTAGTCCCCTAGGAGGAGGCCCCATACTACATCCCCTATGAGCATAGAACCTTTGTGGAGGCCTAAATGATGGATGAGTCTACTCTTGCTACTACTGAGGTGGCTATTGTGGTTGTCGAAATAAAGAATGTCCAGAACCATGTCTCATAAGAGGAGGAGCCGACACCCTCTATCTTTTATCCTGCATCTCGTTGGATGTGGCTTTGCACTCTATCTCGGCCTATTACATCTTCCCCTAGTCTCCTTCGTAATGTAGGCCTTCTCAATAGCCTCTATTAATATTTGAATATGGTGAATGCACAATGCCTCTCCTAAGTCCAGGCTCGGGCCTCTCGATGAACCTGTGGATCCTCACTTGCTCATCCTACATGTATTTAGTGTACTAGAGAAATTCTAGAAACCGACTCTCATAATCTTCCACTATCATGGATGTCTCGAGGTAGGTTGTATAACTTATCTATCCTTTGTTGAATGAACCTCATGGATAAGTATCTACTCCTGAAATTATCCTCAAAGAGCTCCCATGTAATTGTCTCATAATCCACATGGAGCTTATTCTCCTTGGTCCTCCACCAAACCTCGGCTCTGTCTCTTAGAAAGTTGATGACATCACGAGCCTTCGTGTTCTGGTATACGAGACATTTCTTGAAGCATTCACTCAATCTAACCAACCATGTCTCTATGTGAAATCCCCAAGTGTCCCTAGTGAAATGAGATGGATGGAGTTTCAAAATATCTCGATGTGATCTACTGTAGACTTCCTACCTCTATGTTTCTCTACACAATCATCACGCTACCTAGGGCTCCTAGAATTGTCTCGTGTCCCGTGGCCCTATCTCTAAGACATCTCTATGTTAAATGTCGTTTAGCTAACTCCACGTGAGATTTTTCGCCCTATACTCATCACTATGTTGGGAAGGTGCACGAGCCTCTACCTATGGCTATCTTTCATGTCTTTTAGGTCTCCCTCCTAAAGATCCTCTACATATAGTGGAATTAACATCCTATAGTGTCTGTAGTATTTGAGGCAATATGGTTGTTACTTCCTGATCTGGGGGTGGTAAGTCTAGGTCTACATGCAAGAACCCCTCATTTGATCCATGCCTCCTACACAAACGAAAGCAAGAGTTATTATGTCATTCTAGGTTTTGTTTCAGTTTTCTATGTCTTCTACACTTTAAAATATCATATAAGGTTGTGTGATCTAGGTTTAGAGTTGTGCTAGGTTTTCTTGTTATGTATTATGTTTCCAAATGTGCACGAAGTCCAAGCATTAAACAACTCGGCTCGATACCAAATGTAACACCCATAATTTCAACGTTCTAAAACCAAATGAAAACCTACATACTTATCTAGAAATTTGTGGAAATATTTTTTTGATAAAAAATTGCAAGGATATCAAACCCTAATATGTTTAATTAAATTCCTACAAACAACTACTACATTATATTAAAAGGGATAGGTCTAGATTAATAATTGAAGAATTCTTATCCCATTTCTAAAATCAATTTCAATTATAGTTCTCTAGTAAGGTGTCCATTAATTATTTTACTTGATTAAATAGTATTCACTTTCACAAAATAACATTTATCCCACATTTATTAAACCCTTACCCTTAGTTACCTTAGTCCCTTTAAATTATTAACCTTGATGCACATTGAAACTTTTACTAAAACACTCTAGGATATTTACATTTTTAACTTAATACAATAATACACTAAGTGGCCTCATTTACTCATTTTCACATACACATAGATTATTTAAAATCCCATAATATGAATATTCTCACATAATAATTATGCGTTTGATTCCTAGCACTTGATTAAATCAATTGAGGCCACTAGATCTTAGGGTTCCATACTAACCCTAACTATCCTTATGAAATTTTATTAAACCTTTTTCTTTTCCCTAGCCTCCTCATTTGGTCTTTTTCTTTTCTTTCTTGATTTGCAGGTAGGAGGAGTGGAAGCCATGGAAGCAAGGAGAAAATTCATAGAGGGATTCATTTTGATCTAGCCTATTTTATTTTAGTTTATGGATTTAATAAAGCAATGTCTTTTACTTTTAGATTTTAGAGATTCCATTTCAAATCTAAATTAGTTGTTTAATTATATCCATTTTGAGTACTTTATTTGGGAAAAACCCTCTTTCAAATTAGTTATGAGATTTGATTCATTTAAAAGTTCATTTACTGATTTACAGGCTTAAAACAATGAATTTTTTCCCTAATGGTTTTTTGATGGTTTACGGTTTATAGGTTAATATTTTAATTAGATCAAGTTTAATTTCACACAGTCACAAATTTTACCATTCCACTGAAAATAACGAAACCACCACCCAAAGAAAACCAGAGGTCTTGCAATCGTCACGTTACACGGTGGCGATTCATAAACGAACTCCTATCCTAGGTTGTGATTCGAGATACCACTTCTCTAGTGATCATGCTTTGGTGGTCCAGAGACCACCACTATGCACAAGGAAAAGGTCATGTTATTAAAAAATAGAACCGTAAATTCCATAATTTTTCCAAAAACAATTTACTAGAGTGATTTATAGTTTAACCTTAGCTTTAATTTATGTTCCTAAAGTCTCTAGTTTCAAAATTTAAACCATTTATTGATTCCATGTCTTAAATTAATAAATTCAAGATTTTATATTCCAATAGTGACAAAAATAAGAACATTTTTCCAACAAAATTGTTTTCAAACTCAAATGAAGAAATGAAACTTAATCTATTTCTATGTATCATTGTTTTCCTTTCCAAAACAAGAATGTAATTTTTCAACAAAGTAACTTATTATAATTTAGTGCATTCTTCCATTTCAACTACAATCATTTCTTAAAGCAAAGTGATGATTGCATTGTTTGGATCATTAATATTATTTCTTCAAGCCGAAAATACTCTTTTTGATATGACTTATTAATACATGGGGATGTTTTGTGTAGTTATATCTTAGTAGGTTTGATGCATTTTCCTTGCTATAGTTTATGAAAACTGATTATCACATGAACCTCCTACTAACTATCTTTGTGAGATCAAACATGATGATGTGTGCAGAAATGATGGAAGTTGCTGGTAGTTATGGAGCCCGAGTTCGAAGCATGCGGCAGAAGACTGTTTCCATCAAGTTGACCTATTAGTCTGGGCTTGTTCCTAACGGCCCATAGAAATTTATGTGTTTTAATTAGTATTTGGTGGACAGTGTTTAATGCCACCTAATATGGTGGATCTTGTAACCAACAATATCTATATGAAGACTTCATCTTCAGAACTTGGTAGTACCACTTTTTGATATACTGAAGGAGATTATCTGCATCCAGTTCTTGATTTTTTTACTATCTATGTTATGAACTTATTTTTGAGTTAATGAAAGCTACGATGTTTTGAGAATCAAAATTTGTTAATCCCTCTATCCCGAGGAAGATCAAGGGCCCACTCGACTGAGGAGATAAGAGGTTATTTTGAGATCATGGATACAGTTATTTGATTGGATTTACTGCAATTGTCATTTGATAAATCTTACATGCATGCTTTGATTAACTATATTTGCTTTCTCTATTACTACTTTTATTTAGAATAAATGTTTTTGTTATGTAAATCTGGTTAACGAATAATCTTTTCTTCTGCTAAGTTTCATTTATATAGTTGTAATTTCATTTGTTAAGAATAGTGTGTGTGTATTTCATTTTATAGCAGAAGATTAGTTGTTAAATTTCCTTTCATCACAAATAGTTGAATTCTATAGAATTGTATTTAATTTCCATAGATTTGAATTGCATTTCCATAGAATAGTCACTAAACTAAGAAACCCCCAAACAGACCCAACGTATAACTGGTTCCCCTAGACTCCATTGCATACTGCCTAGGACACAGCCCTAGTTTAGAATGACACTAACAAAGATTATGTCAGTTAAATGATTGGAAGAATATAACGACCCATAATTTTTGCACTATTACCCTGGACCATAACCATAAGCACCATCATTTCTATTCCATATGTTATGGGTGTTAATCGAGTGCATATAGGAAACAAGTATATGTCTCAAACCTTGTTTTAAACCAACCAACCCGAATGCATTGGTCACGAGATAATCAAGGGAGATTTATAGCACGCAATATTCAACAAATCTCTTTAGACACTTCACAAGGAAGAAACACTGAGAGTGATACAGATTCTAACCCAATCCCTAGAACCTCTTTTAAGCATTTTGTATCCTCTTCACACCACTCGGCAATGGGGGACCTTCAGAATGCTAAAGACCAACCTTTATGGAGAAGCTTTACATATCCCATTGTCCTTGATGTAGATGAGGATGCACCCATGAAAAACATCTCACCATCCATCCTCCCCATCTTTCGAGGAATGACCAAAGAAGACCCCGATCGAGATCTGCTTGAATTTAAAATCATGTGCCGGACATATGATTACAAAACCGACAATAAAAAAATAAAACTATTTGCCTCCACTCTCAAAGATTCTACTATGAGATGGTTTATGGGGTTAGCATCTAACTCCATTAATTCCTAAGAATCCATGGAAACAACCTTCTGGATAAGTACCAAGACTATTGTATGGGAAGGGATAGGAAGGAAGAGTTCTTCCAATTACGTCAAAAGGAAGCTGAGAATCTAGAGGATTATCTGGATCGATTCCTCTTTCTCCATAAACACAGTGGGTATGAGTTACATGAAGACATCACTAAAACAATCTTTCTTAAAGGACTGGATGAGGAAACCAAGGATTCCCTCCATCTCATGGGAGGAGGAGATGTGCATAAACTCACCATGGAACAAATCATTGAGCTATGTAGAAGATACTCTAGAACATGTGGAGGAATACGAAGGAAACAAACATCCAAGTCTTTGGGTACCTCTGAACTTCTAGAAGAAATGGCCAACATGAAAACAAACATTCTTCTACAAATAACATCCACCATAGATGGACTTACGGAAAAATACACCCCTACCAAATAACCGTTGGACATGTATTTCCCTAAGTTTTGGAAGAGACACCCCTTGAGAGAATGTCCTTTAGATGTCACAAACATGTGCTTAATCTGCAAAGTTACTAACCATGACACTAAGCATTACACACTTTTACCACAGTTGAAGGGAGGTTTGAATGCCATCTCTCAAATAAGTGCTGAATTAAACTTTGTCCAAAGACCAAACAATCAGGGTGGGTTCCCATCTAGACCAACTCAGAATCCCTGGAGGATGTCATGGCCGAATCAAGCCTCTTAGTCTTCTTGGGGACAACCTGAGTGGGAAAACTCAAATTGGATGACTTATCCATATCCACCACCTTGGAAAAATCCCTACACTCAGCTAGGTTGGGCTCCACCACCCACAGCCAATCCTTGGCACAATCAAGTGGGGTCCTCAACAAAATTTTAGCCAAAATTAGTCCTAGGCACCACCACAAAATGGTAATCAACAACGCAGGTTCCAGCAGCCACAACAAGCTTTAATGCCTCCACCTCAAGCCTACCAAAATCTAGGACAAACAACACAAACACAAATTTTGGCTCACCAAGATTCAATCCTAAAAATCAATAGACAACTTTGATTCATGACACGAGATACAAGTAACACCATAAATGTCAACAATATTAGTAATTTATGGCTACGATCCGATAAAATATTGAACCCTCGTATTGTTATCACAGAATTTCCTGTTGATGCCAATAAGGAAGAAAACCTTGAGGGTAATACTGGTTCTTCACCAATACCAGATACACCAGATGATCAAATACCCAAACAAACTACAACCCCTTTTCCTAAGCGATTATAGGACACTCGAACTACAGATGAAACAAAACTAGTTCAAGAATTGAAAAAAGTACATATTGAGGTCCCACTGTTGCGAGCAATAAGGGACATCCCTGAACTGAACCAAACCATTAGAAACGAGTGTATAAAGACACCAGGAAGGAAAAATAAATATCCAAAGACTGTCAGAGTCGAAGGGAATTTGGCTGATTTAGTTGTTGGCACCCTTATCTCACCAAAATATGGGGATCCTGGGAGTCCTGTCATTACTATTTGTATAAACAACTAGTCAATATCTAACATTTTGGTAGATCTTGGTGCTGCTATTAATGTCATCACAACAGAAATGTTTAATCTACTATCCTTAACAAGACTTCAACCTACCAACACTGTTCGCAGTTAGCAGATCAATCTATTGTTGTACCTGATGGTGTGGTTGAAGATATAATGGTCACTTTGTTGAATCATGGGAATACCCAGTTGATTTCATGGTTTTGCATCCTAAAGCTCGGAAGTTGGGATATCCAGTCATCTTGGGAAGACCCTGGTTGGCTACGGTTGCTACATACATTGATTGTAGGTCAAGCAACATGACAATTCTAAATGGGTAGAAATCCAAACACATTTCATTATATCCTCCTACCCAGCCTTATATGAACAATTGTGACCAAGTATGGGTGGATTATTTGGATGCTAACTCTTTGAGTTCTTCTTTTCTAGCCACTATTGTAGTACACAATCATATGGTAGAAGTTGTGGAGTCATATACACTGACATATTCTAAGGACTCTATGACTACGGAAATCAGCACTATTGGTATGGAATCTGGAATACCAGCATTAGACATCTCTTCTGCTATTTCTCTGGTAGACATTACCTCTGCTGAGTTTGGTAGGAAATTCTATGCTTATAATTCTAAATATTTAGTTCCTGATTTCTATTGTCCTTTAACCAAGATTCTGTCTTTTGACAACATACCCATCTTGCACATGCTTCAGCCCCATGTTTTCCTATTGAATTCTTTTATCACTAGTATAGATCTTGCTCTTGTGAGTGATACCAAGTAGGTACTTGTCAGTATGGGAAGAGAGCTGACCATAGGTAATGACTTGGAGGTCAATCAAGAAGCTAGGGTGCTTGAGGTTACAAGAAACATTCCCATGATTTTTCTTGGGATTACACTCGATATGAAAGAAATTCATCTGGCATATGTACACATCACATTTACACTGATGACGTCAAACCTATAAGGCAATGCAATAACAAAGAATCAATTCGACCGAGAGACAACAAAAGTGCGATCGAAAAACTCCTAAAGGTAGGTTTCATCTATCCTATATCTGATAAATGTGGGTCTCCCCATTAGTTATTGTTCCCAAGAAGAACGGTAAGTGGTGAATATGTGTTGATTACGGGGAACTTAACAAAGCCACCAAGAAGGATTATTTTCCCCTACCTTTCATTGATCAAGTCTTGGATAATTTGGCTGGTAAGAAATCTTTTTATTTCTTGGATGGGTGTAATGGATATAATAAAGTAGTATTGCCCTGTTGATCGGGATAAGACTAATTTTATGTTCCTTGGGGTACATTTGCTTAGCGAGTCTTACCTTTTGGGCTCTATAATGCCCTCGCTACGTTTCACTAGCAATCTTGGCCATGTTTGCAGATCTTGCTAATGACTATGTTGAGGTTTACATGGATGATTTCACTTTGTCCATGGATCCACTTTTGAAGAATCTTTGAATAATCTTGAGAAAGTACTCAGTTGATGTGAACAACACCAACTATCTCTGAGTCATGAAAAATGTCTAATGATGGTTGATCAAGGAATTGTCTTAGGTCACCATGTTTCAGCCCAAGGTATATAGGTGGATCCCAAAAAGATATCAGTCATCACCCAATTACCTACACCAGCTAATCATACTGACATTAAAAGTTTCCTTGGTCATGCAGGTTATTACCACTAATTCATAAAATATTTTAGCAAAATTGTCGCCCCAATGTTTTCACTGCTAACCAAAGATTGTGTTTTTGAATGGTCTCCTCAGTGTCAACATGCATTTGATTCTATCAAAGAAAAGCTGACGACAACCCCTGTCTTATGTGGCCCTGACTGGGGACAACCTTTCCATATCCACATTGATGCTTCTAATACAGCCATGGGCGCTGTCCTTGGACAAAAAGACACAGAAGATCGTATGTATGCAATTTATTTTATCAGTAAAAACTGACTCCTATGGAAAGGAATTACACTACTATGAAAGAAGAATTCTTGGTTGTTGTCTATGCTTTGAATAAATTTTGTCATTACATCATTGGATATAAAAATTTTGTTTACATTGACCACTCTGCCATTTGATATTTGATGAACAAACTAGTGGTTGGTGGAAGGCTTATTCACTGGTTACTCTTGTTGCAAGAATTCAATCTCACCATTATAGATAAGCCTAGGAAATCTAACGTTGTTGCTGATTTTCTTTCTAGAATAAATGTTTCAGGTAATGACGAAGCAGTCCAAGACCAATTTCCCAACCAACACTTGTTTTCTATTTCGACTAAGACTCCCTTAATCACTAGCCTCGCAAATTATTTAACAATAGGGAAGTTTCCTACCTATTTTACTCATAAGGAAAGAAGGCGATTGGTTAGAAATAGTGCAACATATAAATGGTGTAACGGATTCTTATTTAAATGTTGTCCTGACATGGTTCTTCGTAGGTGTGTTTGAGAGGATGAGGTACATGACATACTGTGAGCTTGTCATGATGAGCCAAGAGGTGGACATTATTCAGTGAAATGAACAATTCACAAGATCCTTGGAGCAAGGTACTATTGGCCTTCCCTCCATAGGATTGTCAAAAAGTATGTGTGGCAGTGTGATGCATGCCAATGAATGTGAAAACCTACACTTTCTATGGAAATGCCTCTGAATCCTCAACTGGTTCTAGGACCATTTGAGAGATGGGGATAGACTTTGTTGGACCATCTGATCCTACATCTTTCGGGAAGGAGTATCTCTTGGTATGCACAGACTACGTCACCAAATGGGCTGAAGTTCAAGCATTGGCATCTGCCAATGAGGATGTTGTTGCTAATTTTTGTACAATCGAATATTCCTACGATTTGGAGCACCAAGGGCCATTATATCTGATCAAGGTCCTCAATTTGTTTCAAATATGATTGAAGCTTTCTTGGAAATCTATAGAATTAGGCACTGGAAATTGTCACCATATCACCCCCAATCCAATGGGCAAGTGGAGGTAACCAATCGAGAACTCAAGAATATTCTAACTAAGGTGCTCAATACCAATAGAAATAATTGGGTACCAAAGCTTCCTAAGGCCATCTGGGCCTACAACATGACCTAGAAAACAACTACTAGTTTTTCTCCCTATGAGCTGGTCTTTGGGAAGAAACCACTGTTACCTGTTGAGTTCGAATTGCGCACCTGGCATGAACAACATTGGAAGTTGCGATCGATTTGGATGAGGCATAATGTGAATGAGTGCTATAGGTGAATGAATTAGATGAAATGTGAATGGAGGCACAACAGTAGACAGAAACTCTATAACATCAATGGAAAACATGACATGATGCTGACATCATAAAAAGAACATTTCATGAGGGACAAAGGGTTTTACTCTTTGATTCTCGCTATCAACAGTTTAAAGGTAAGCTGTGTACACGTTGGTTGGGTCCCTATTAGGTAAATCAAGTGTTTGAAAATGGAAAATATCCTCCTCAACATGCCTCTCAAGCATGGAGTAATCAATCTCTTGCAAATTCAAATAAAGGAAGATTATCTGTCATTCAATCTTCTTCCCTTAGCAGTTTTTCTTGTTGTTATTTCCAATAAATGCAGGAATTTTCATTATTTCTACAGCCGCTAATCATGCTTCATCTCAAACTATAGGGCGTAGGAATCTACGGATATCACCGACTAAACGTGGCATGGGTAAGTGCATTCTAACTTGCTAATGATATTTCCATGCAAAACATTTCCCCATGTACGCATTTGTCATCATTACGCCATCATGAAATGATTGCTATATTCATTTTGGATCTCTTTCCAAATCCGGTTCTATGGATGATGGCATAAAAGGAGTAATGGCTCATAATCACCACATGCCTTGAATGTGTCGCATTCTTCAAAGCTAGGACGGGTGGCACTCGCTCCTCAATAGTGGGATATGTGCCGCCACAAAAATCTTAAACTCACATGGGTGGCTGGTCTCATTCACTATTTTTCCACCACCACCTTCGCTCGATTTTGTGCCACCCAAGGAATATGGTGCCATTTGAAATTTAATGCTTCTACAATTGCTTCTTACCATTGTTGTATGCACATCAAGCATGATTGGTTTTATCAGTCACTAAACAGGAAGTGGGAGATACGCCTGTCTAGTTTTTTCTGCTACCTAGTATTACTCACCTTCGGCTTCAGCATGGGACCACGAAAGACATCAGAACCTGATTCACTAGACGCCTTACTCTAGAATGCCGCCCTTTCATAGGTATTTCATGATTTTGGATGGCTGGATTTCATTTGCCAATTTGAAGGTTTCGATGAGGGCATTGTGGAAGAATTCTTGAACAATTTTGAGTCCACTGTTCACAAGTTGGTGGAAGATGGGTTGAAATTACCAGTCAGGTCATTTCTGACCTATCTGGCCTACCAGACTTTGGTTTGAAGGTTATGAAAATGCTCCTTTACAAATCCTGATTGCTTTGTTTCATGATGAAGGAGAGGCACTCCCATGAAGTCATCCTGACTCCATTGGGTGTCTAGAAGGGTGTTAAGTGGACAAGTCTACCTGGAATCTGGAGTGAAATTGTGAAATGGGTCAACCGATATTTTATATGCGATGGTCAAGCCTTTGTTCTAGGTGGTGATGCACTTAAAATGCTAATCCACCTTAAAAAGGGATGTGTCAACCAGGCCCTTCGGGTAAATCTTCCTGAATACCTCATGGACTCCATTATTAAAGTTTGCCGTAAGTACCATCCCTGGTGGAGGTAATTCTATAATTGAACACCCAATCATTTGTTGTGTTCACACGATGTCTTCTTTAGACCAAAGTGCGAGGCTTGATGGACGTGCTAATGGCGAAGGGTCCAACCAAAGCAATTGAAATCTGGTCTCTCTTTTGCACCTTGGTCTACCCTTACACCGGGCCCTTGCCCTTCACACAACCAAGCAGAGGTAGCTGATGTTCCTGAGCATGCGGACATAGTTGGTACTCTTGAGGGTCCATCCCCTTCCACTTTTGATTCAAAAGGAAAGTGCGCCATGGCTCATCTTCTTCCATGAAACTATGGCCTCGACGGATTCATTCATTTTTGCAGATTGGCGGTTCCCAGTCAGAGACTTTGCCCATTTGGGAAGAACTGCATGAGGAGGATCATCAAGTGCTCTAACATCTGCTATTCCATCATCTATAGAAATTCACCCTGTGGTTCCTGAAGTGCTTGACACCCAAGTTGCGCCTTCTCACAACTATTTGGAGGAAATCATGCTACTGAAATCTCAATTACAAGGTATGGAAGAAACAAACCTTTTACTGCAAGCTGAATTTACACAACAAACAGTAGAGAAAGTTCGAGATTGCTGCCCTGCAGCTTGAAGTAAGTTGTTTGAAGCGACAACGTGATAAGAGTCTTACCCTCTTGGATAGTTTCCATCATTTATCCCTTCAGGAAAGGGAATTTCGGAAGGAAAATCAAAAATTAAAAAAGGAAAAGGAATCTATACAAGAGGAAAAACAAAAAGTGACATCTATTTTAGACTTTGTCTGTCCTTTGGCCCTCAAACTTCTGTCCTATAGGAAACCCTCTTCAATCTATAGCATGTTTGTCCAAGAACAATTTTATTCCTAGCAGTTATTTCAATTGTGTTCTCAAGCTCCTCATGAAATTCCCAATGGCTCCAGTTTTTATCAGTTTACAAGTGCAGTACTCTAGAAATTCAAAATTTGCTTTGTGAATTCTATCTTCATAACATGATAGTTACCAATGTCCCTGATTTCTTAATCAATTTATTTGTGGGTGATTTTCAAATTAAAGCCTTTCAGTCTGCATTACGGAATCAAATCATTTGGGGTCAGCAAACAAACATTTTCAATCACACCGCTCAGTCCATTGGATTCCACATCCGCCCAACTCATCACACAGATGTAGCCCTGCGGAAAAAATTTCACTCACTTTACTATCAGGAAGGAGTTGGGGTAAACACTTCTCATATTTTACTTCAGTGTGTCATTGATTTTGAAAATTACAGTCAGGAGAACTTTGGGACTGCTTGGTAGGCTTGTGATAGGAGGTGGGATACTCTGAGTCTACCCTTGAAATGCAGGGAGGTTCTCTCTCCCCAAAACTTGAGCTGGAGCATGTGCAGGGGTGATGCCCTCATCACCATTATCAAACAAACCATAGAGAAAACTAGCCAGCATTACCATGATGAATGGGCAGTCTCTAAGTACGTTTGCCACTCCTTTTGAGCCCTCTCACTACCTAGAAAAACAATGCAAAATAGTCAAATGACAGTTTCATAGCATGGGTAGAAATTACCTCCAACACTCAGGGCTACAAGAACACCACAAAGTAATACACTAATCAATTTGAGGAGTATGACATGGTTAAGCAGCTTTGTAGGCAAGTACGATGCAGATAAGTTACATAGGGACATGCAATAGGTAAAGATAGGGGAAAATGATGAGTGCATTGTTTGGCTCATTAATATCATTTCTTCAAGCTGAAAATACTCTTTTTGATATGACTTATTAATACATGGGGATGTTTTGTGTAGTTATATCTTAGTAGGTTTGATGCATTTTCCTTGCTATAGTTTATGAAAACCAATTATCACATGAACCTCCTACTAACTATCTTTATGAGATCAAACGTGATGATGTGTGCAGGAAATGATGGAAGTTGTTAGTAGTTATGGAGCCCGAGTTCGAAGCATGCGGCAGAAGATTGTTTCCATCAAGTTGACCTATTAGTCTGGGCTTGTTCCTAATGGCCCGTAGAAATTTATGTGTTTTAATTAGTATTTGGTGGACAAGTGTTTAATGCCACCTGATATGGCGATCTTGTAACCAACAATATCTATATGAAGACTTCATCTTCAGAACTTGGTAGTACCACTTTTTGATATACTGAAGGAGATTATCTGCATCCAGTTCTTGATTTTTTCTAATAGCTATGTTGTGAACTTATTTTTGAGTTAATGAAAGCTACGACATTTTGAGAATCAGAAGTTGTTAATCCCTCTATCCCGAGGAAGAGCAAGGGCCCACTCGACCAAGGAGATAAGAGGTTATTTTGAGTTCATGCATACAGTTCTTTGATTGGATTTACTGCAATTGTCATTTGAGAAATCTTACATGCATGCTTTGATTAACTGTATCTGCTTTCTCCATTACTGCTTTCATTTAGAATAGATGCTTTTGTTATGCAAATCTGGTTAACGAATAATCTTTCTTTCTGCTAAGTTTCATTTATACAGTTGTAATTTCATTTGTTAAGAATAGTGTGTGCGTATTTCATTTTACAGTAGAAGATTAGTTGTTAGTTTCCTTTCATCACAAATAGTTGAATTCTGTAGAACTGTATTTAATTTTCGTAGATTTGAATTGCATTTCTGTAGAATAGTCACTAAACTAAGCAACCCCCAAATAGACCCAATGTATAACTGGTTCCCCTAGACTCCATTGCATACTACCTAGGACACAGCCCTAGTTTAGAATGACACTGACAAAGATTATGTCAGTTAAATGATTGGAATAATACAATGACCCATCACAAAGAAAAATCATATATTATAATTTAAGATTTACTAAGAATACACTCTCAATGATTTACAACTTCCAAGTTTCCCTTTCATTCTTTACAATAATATAACTCCTACAAATAACAATGAACTTCCTTTTTTCTTTGAGCATAGCTCATTTCTTACAATGCAAAGAGATCTCTTTCCAACAATACATTACAACTTAATAAACAAAATGTTCAATACAACTTTTCTTTTAAATGCAAGTCTACTAGCCTTCCACTTAAGTGGGAATTACAAGAAAGGTTTCTACAATGAAGGATTTCTTTTTACTTCTAGAATGATCTAAGTCCTAAATCTTCAACAAGATCTCCACCATTTCTTCACTTCAATCAAAATAATAAAAATGGAGGAGAGGCGATACTCTCCACCCAACCAATAATCCACCGAGGAGAAGAAATGCCCTCCCATTGGCCACTAAGCCCCAATCAAATTATAATAAGGAATGGATACAACTCATGACAACTAAGACAATGCTTCCACATCAAAATTCCAATTTTCACAACAATTTAACACACATTCAAACAAAAGATAAAAATTGCAAGAATGTAATTTTCAAAATACACAAGGTTTGAAATGTAAAGCCAATGGAGCAAGGAACTATGGGGAGATCTCTTATGTCTCCCAATGGGATTAGGTGCCCACTTTCTTTCACATAAATTTTGTTTGAAATATGAAACCCAAGAGATTTTGATGCAACCCTTAAAAATTGTGTTGAAATTTATTTTAAATATATCTTTCTTTGTGTTTCAGTTTTCGTTTTATATTAGAGTTGAACATGTTTTCTTGGCATGAAATCCTTTGTTGAGTAATATTAGGAACTCGTAAAGCATGATTTTCCTAATTGAAAAGGAATACCCAAAGCTTGAAAAACTTATTTGTAATTTTTTTAAAGGGTTTTGAATGTGCACGTCGGCATTAACACTAATACACTATAGTGCACCTATTCATTGCAATAGTTTATGAAGTTTTTTTGAAATACCCAATTTTGACATGTTAGAAATATGATTGAATTGTAAAAGATGAAAAACAAAGTTTGAAAAATGTAGTAATGTTGTGGGCAGATATGACAAAAAAACAAGTATTGAATAACATGAGTCCATTTAACCAAAAAAAAATCATATCAAGGAGATAAGGGGAGATTTTTCCCATGGTGGATATGGTATGATGAAATAAATATTGAGTAACATGAGTCTATTTAATCAAAAATAGTATGGAGCTTAAGAATTATGTTATCATGCATACTTTTAAGTCATATAGAGGGGCCACTTAGGCAACACCATAACTTTTCTTTCAGTTCCAATTAATCATGCCTCTTACACAAATTAAAATATATATTTTTAAGAAAATATGGAAAATAGGGAATTAGATATATTATTTATTTTATTTTTTCAGGATTAAGATATTGAGAAAATATGGAAACAAATATTTACATCTCCATAATAGATAATTAGAGATTTTTAGTGTTATATTATTACAAATCATGAAAATGGAAATGCCACTTGTCAAGAAAGAGAACTACTGGAAAAGAAAAGCAATATCGAAACAAGCTAAGAAAGGGGCAGGTTCCTCTCCCATTCACCAGCACGAGGCAACAACACTCACCTCTCAGGCTTCCACATGTGTTGTTTTAATGATTACACATCACACACTCCATTGACATGTGTATTACACCTGAGACATGGTAGAGAAACAAACAAAAGAGAGGCAGCCATCGATGGAGTATGCCGTAGTGTTTGAACTTCTTTCCATGTTAGCTCTTGAACAATGCCATGCCTATGATGAATTTCTTGTTACTGAAGCGTCATGGCATCATAGACAAGATCCAAGGCCATGTTAATTACTGGTTGTAGAGGAGTTGATGGAGAACAAGCCTAGAGAGGTGATTTCTTTGTTTGAATTGTTAATGTCATGGATAACTTGAGTGGAAGAGGAGTGGGACCATCCTTTATGAGGAAGTTAAGTGGATTAAATAGGTGTCACTTTACTAGCCGAATAAGGAACCTTATATGTGATATCATAATTCTCATTAGACATGGAAGAAATAGACTAAGGATCCCATTTAGATGTAGCATTTGTATATGGGCCTCCAAAAAAATGTTGTGTAGTGAATGAGAGAAATCCTTGATGCTCAAGATATTTGATTCATCATTACAAAGCATAACTTTCATTTTCATTATGTCCATTGATCTCATGATCATTACAATATGGGAGACCTTGATATTTTCTATGTTGGTAAGGATGATAGCCCCAAGGAGATGGTAACGCTATAAATTTTTTACTAAGGATGTCGGTAAGAATTTCATGTTGTTTATTATTACAATTAAAGGTGAGAGTATATGATAATGGTATGAATTGAGGCTCATTGATATGAGCACATGTAGAAGATAAAAATGAAAATGAGTATATCTATCATGATCCTAAGAAGCATCTTTAAACTATTGGATTTCAGATTTAAGAGATGCACTTGTGGATTTCATAGCCTAAAATTTGTCGTAAAATAAAGAATGCATGGATTGAATTAAATCTAATATGGTTTCATTTGATGGAGGATCATAAAGGATAGGACCACCACATAGATGATCAAAGATAACACTTATTTGATGTGGTCATGTATATTTAGGAAGATACATGGTTTCTAAGGTGTTTTATAGAACAACTTGCAAATTAGGATGCAACTTGAGTAAATAAGACAAATAAATTTGAGGAATTTTACGACCCACGATAGAGGAAACATTATGATCGTAAACGTGAATGTGTTTGGTTTACCAAAATTATTGAGAAAAATATGTATGATATAGATTCCTTATCTAATTTCTATTGTAGAGCGATAAATGAATAATCAATTAAGTACAACCAATGACCCAATAAAATTAACATAAACATTATAGAACCCTAGTCACAGAGAAGGGATAAGAAGACTTAGCTATTTCACAACTAGATCAAAACTATGTCGAAGAGCTTACTAGATGAATAGGAATAGAGAAGCATCACATAGAGAATTAGAAAAATGTGTGAGATTACAATCTCCTTAGATCAAAAGCTACGGGTGCCTACGGGTGCGAAAAAACCTATATTGTGCACATGTGACTGCTAAAATGCTAAAAAAATCATCTTTCTTTAGTCGTAAGGTGTATTGTTTCCTTTTACTTTGGTCATTATTAGGTCATGTAATGATTTTCGAGGTCACTGATAATCTACAATCAAATAATGACCAATAAAATCCCTCACAAGCACATCAAATCCCAAAAATAACAAAATGCAATTAGGGGTTGGACTGTCCACTATTATAAAAAAGTGAACTTACAACTAAGAACTACCCTACATTCTAGATCCAATGTAGTTCTATGTGTGTGTGTTTTCACCGCACACGCATGGAATGGTGCCCTAGGTGGCTCTTTTCATGTCGCACTTGGTAGTGAGTAAATAGATCGATGTAAGATATGCATTTAGATGTATGCATGGAATAGAATAGAAATTACCCTCATATGAAGTGTATGCGAGAATAATGCAATCCCTTTCCCGTGAATAGATGCTAGAATAGATGTCTTAAATGCTCTCAAATATCCTTTTGAAGCAACCTTAGGTGGTGATAGCTAATGCTTATGCTTGATCCTTTATTATGATCACATAAATTTATATTTATATTATTCCCTTACTTTAATTTCATAATTAACCTTGAAAAGTCTGACTACTAAAAAGATAAGATGCTCAAATGGATAGAAAGGACCCAAAATATGTTAACAAAGTACAAAGAGGTGATGGGCTCCCATAGGGGATGAGGGCACCTCGAGATGACATCCTACGTGAGCACTAGTGTATAAGATGAGAAATATCGAGGTATGAAAAGACAGATTGAGCTAGAAAGAGTGTAATATAAAAAGTGGCAATAGAAAGCAAGAAATGTTGGTGAAATACATGGGTTAATTAGTACCTTTCTTACTTAGGAATCATATGAATAGTTATATGTAACCAAGATTAGATAATTACCCATAGTGGGTGATTTTGTGTCTATAACACCATTTACTCAACAAAAATGATCAAATCCCTAATCTTAGTCCTATTTTCACCCCCATTCTTTATGTTTGTGTTACCTCCACTTCCCAAGTCATTGTTAACTCATGCAAGTCACCGTGAACCCTATTTATACACCTCTAACCCTCCTTTCAAACACCTAGATAATTTCTAGATCTTGAGCTATCTTGCATAGTTTTTTTGTTCTTTTCTTCCCTTAGGAGCCATAGTCATCTACTTGGTGTTATAGAATATTTTTCATGTTATATATGGAGGATTTGAAGGCTTGAAGAGCTGATATTTTCTTGCAACCCTCTATTCATATTTGTCACTTTCTTCTTATATGTCTACGAGTGGTCTTTAAACTATTATGTTGCATTAGTCATCTCCGATACTCCATTAGAGTCCCTTCTCCATCCATATATCTTTCCAAATCTCTAGTCCTATCACTGGTCGTTGTTGATCAAGTTTTGTAGCCATCACCCCAAATACTCGTATTTCATCAAATATTCCATCATCTACATCCATCATGTATCCCAACCATCCTCATATAAAATATAGCACCCCAAAATAGATTTTGGCTCTATTTTCTATATCGTTTGATCAGTTCTGTAATAGTCTACATAGACCATATGACCCACTCTAGGGTCAATATCGACCCACTTAGGTTTAGTTTTCATTTATCAACATTTATCTTAATAGATACATATCTTAGCATCGTTAGAATCCCTAATAGTTATCTTAATTTTTATCATCATACTTCATTGGTTATTGTTTATCCATATGTATTATCAAATTGGGTTTAAATCCATCCTTAGAAGCTATCTCTTTCTTGGGATTAACCTTGTCGAGAAAACCCACCATCTTGTTTACTAATATTTTTGTGTTTAGTTTCTCTTTGCTAAGTATTTCATCAACTTAGGAGTGGAGGTTATTTTTTCCCCATGAATTCATCATTACCATCACCATCCACATCAGATGGTATCCTTAAACCCTCCCGTTGTTCTAATTTTCTTGATTTCTTCTCCGATTTTTATTAACTTGTAATAGGAGTAGGAGATCTCGTCAACCATTTTATAATGCCAAGTGGGACCTATCCTTCCTCCCGTGTGACTCATTTATTTCATTTCATTTCATTTCCATTTTTATTATTTCCTCTCTTCCTTTCCACTAACCCAATAAGTAGGATCTTTAATTTCTTGCATACATGGTAGTGTGCTTGCTTTAGTCGATAATGCATTTGCTAAAATAATAAAAAGGAGAAATCGTTTTTTAGGTATTCTTCATTTCATCCCTATTTTCTCTTCGTTCATCTTCTATCCCTTCTTTTTATAATCCCACTCATCAAAGATAACATTTTTATTTTTGGTTAAAACAAACATCCTCATACTTGCTTGTTCATCTAGTCTAAGAAGGAGGTAATATGCTACATCCACTTCTTTCACACACATAAAAGCTCATGCATCAAACTTACACATCTAAAACATATTCTACTGGTGTAACTATTGGGATTTTATGACCCAATAGGAGAGTTGTGGTGGTGTTATACCCGCGTTATAAATTTTTGAGTTTCGGTATATTGACTAAGAACAATAATCCCTTATTGCTATTGTGTGTGAGCTTTGCGGATAGCCCCTATATCAGTCCACCTACTACTCATCAACATATATTTGTGCCTCATGTTCCTTCCGGTATATTGAGCAAACCATCCTAAAAATATTGAAAACAACCTTAGATCGACCATTTATTAGGTTCCCTATGATCCTTTTATTTTTATTTTTCACAACTTCTAATAAATAAGATAATTAAAACATTGCTACTTGTTTTGTTTATATTATTAACATATGCATAGGTTCTTGTTTGTTTCGTGTCCATTATTGTTAGATGTCAAATTAAAAATTTGGAACAAGCTTCCTCATCAAACATCCCCAATTCCATCAACATCTCGAAATAGACATCCATACTTGCTTCCACTCCTTTGACCACTTCCTCTTCGGTTTCCACACCTAGCGTCTTTATAACTTCTTCTAGTGATCCTTGATAGTCGAGACCCACTCCCATGCTGAAATTAACCCTTTCATCTACCACCATTCAGTCCCTTCTAGACTAGCTACACCCTTATCTATCACTCCCAAGGAGACCTTTGGGCCTCCCTGTATCCTCTACATGCTTGGAGTTCTAGGAACTCCTAAATACTAACTTTGTTTCCCTTCATGACTAACTTATCCATTAATCCACTAACCTTCCCATTAACAAACTCTCTTTATAAAAAAATCTATGCATATCACTCCCAGGATAGAATATATTCAATTCCTCACCTCTCGAACTCATAGTTTTCTTCCCCAAATCCATGAAAACATTTGCATCATGTAAAATGAGCTTGGCTCACACCAATATTATACTATTATCCACCGGGTTCATCAATCCACTCAAAAAGTGGTGCCTATTCCACCTAATCTATCTTGTATCAACACTAGTCCCTCTTCCTCCATCACCATCAAATCTTCATCCACCATTGTCATTTGTGCCCCTAATAACACTTTACAAGAATCCCATCTCCTTCTTCAACCACCTGAAAAATATGATCAAATTTTTGTTCCCGTCTCCACATCCCAAATCTACGCAAATATCATCAACTCATAACCCTATCCTTCGAACCAACCTAACTCATCAAACATCTCTCTGGAGTGTCTTCTACCATTTATTTCATCATAAAACTACCCAAACATCTCACCCACCCCTACCTACATTTCAAATCATCTAATATAAAATGAATATAACATCCCCACTCAAAAACAAACAAAATCATACCCATCTAATTAAATCCACATCTCTAAATAATATTCTATTTCCCAACCTATTCAATTAAAATAATTAATCCAAAACCTTACCAATCAAAATATCATCCACATGCATCCAAAACCCTATGCAAGATTTTTTTAAGTATGTTTCCCAACCTCGAATCTTCCACCCTAGGTCCTAAGATATCGTTCACTTAGAAACAAACTTTTAATGAGTTCATAGATCCATAAATTCTTTTCAAATTATATCCTCCACACTCGGAACTCCCTAAATTCTATAAATTCAATAGTAAGGAGGACCATCAACAAAAACTTCCTGACTTTAAACACACTTGATACATCATTTCAAATGATCGCAACCTTATGCTTCATACTTTCCCAATGTTGTTGTCCAGTCTTAACTTGGGCTGGTACAATGACATTCCAATGAACTCCCTCTTTTCATTCACCCAACGTGTGTACTTATTATTAGAACATTTCTAGATTAATATTGTGCATAAAATCTCTATCACAGACCTTTATGCTATAATAAAATATGATGAATAATTCATTACAAAAAAATTCACTAGGTGGTGGGGTATCATTAATCACTTATCCTTCTCCCTTTCTCAAACTAAGATTATTCATCTATTCTCCCAATCTTGTGCCAAGCATATATCATCAACTCTTCAAATCCAATATTTTCAGATCTTCAATGTAGTGTTCACCATGGATTTAAAACTTGAACTCCATGCCCTTAAAGTCCACGTAAATCTTTGATCTAATAAAATGAAACCAAAATTCACCAAGTCGTCATAATGCAATAATAAATCTTAAAATTCTTCCAATTTCGTCATTTTCAAATATTCTTCTATATCTAGCTCTCATACCGATCCCCCACATAGGGCTCCCCAACCTAATTTTAACTATATCCCCCTCAAGGATCATTCAGTTCAATCGTCGATAAGTGTATAACTCTTTATATCATCCAAATCCCTCTTATCCACCCCATCAATGACATTGAAAAGTGTAAGACATTCAAATACATCATCCAACACCTTATTGATCGTGGGTACCTTATTTTGGATAATCCTAACACCCCTCATAATTAAGCTTTATACAACTTCAAATAGTGATTCCCTAACTACTCATAAAATAAACAAACAGATCCATTCATATTCCAAGTGCCCAATGCTCATACAATCAATACCTTAAATAAAGAATCAACATCATCATCCATTCCCATTATCCCTCCATCTACCTTACCCACCTCTATTCCTTTGACATCTACAACATCACTAAAATTTATGCCCTTGTCCACATCTATAACAGCTACGCCAACCCCATCTACATCTATTACGCCTACATCACTTGCATCTCAAACTATCACATCTAAATACACCACATTAATATCTTCTACACCCACATCTTTCATAGCCATACCTATCTCTGTACACCAACATTTATTTCTATGACCATGCCTAAAGCCCCTTCTACACCCACACCTTCAATTAAATCCACATCTACACCTCCACATGAATCGACCCCATATCCACACCACCACTTCAAACATATATTAATAAGACATCCTCCCCCGAGTACAACGTGAAAGGCTATCTCTCTCCCATCCTCATATCTCATCAAATTTGTCATAAAAATACAATTTATGTCATCGATCCCTTCCTCTTCAATGAAACCTACATCCACATCATCCAGCTTTCACCTTTTAGGACCCGCTTGTTGAAATTTTCATCATCCCCACTAAGGAAAACCATCGCATCCGAAATATAATAGCCTTGGTGTTCCTACTCAAAATTACCTCACCCATCCACATAAGAAGTTGGAACTTACTCCCTCAAAGCCCCATTAATACAAGTCATCCAACATCCAATCATATATCTTAGGATGTCAACCTTATATTCTAGGACCACACCCTTCATCTAAAACATCTAACACTACCCACTCTTAATAAAAAAATTATTCCTCCCCCAAATCCACATCTAAATCATTTATTCCCCTTCAAAAATGAATCGAAATCATTTATCCCTCTTACTTGATATGAATCACAAATACCTAAAGCAAAATCTGAACTTAAGTCTTCTATGAAGCCTCAAAAAGTAAGGATCCTCTCATTCCATCATCATCTTCCCTAAAAAAATCTACCCAATGTCCATACAACTTCACCCTAACAAACTCATGTGGATCCTTTCTGAAATATTTCAGCATCTCCTCCAAACATCCACAATCACCCTTCCCCTATCAATCCCTTCGATCTATGCAAGATAATGCCCATGTGGTTTGAATCTAAAACAATATATTCCTAGCATTTAATCCTTATACATGACATAGAACAATATAGGCCCTTCGTACCCTCATTGACAACCTTATCACGAGAGATGATCTTCTCTTTGAAGAAAATCACCCTCTCTCATCCACCAATCAATCCACATCCAAGCCCCATCATTCGATCAAGTCTATGAATTTCAAAGCCTCTAAATCTGCTTCCTCATGGATGGAGGAGCATCATGATATATAGTTAATTATTGTTTTCTCTTACATTTTTAATAGGTCTATTAGGAGTGTTTAGAATAATCTATAGTTTCCTTAAGTATTTTTGGGGTATTTTGGTCTCTTGAACACTTTCCCTAAAAAGGGACTTTTGAAAATTTCAATCCTTAGGACCATGTTAAGAGGCATGATGAAAAATGTAAAGAATTTTATTAATTTAAAATTGTCATCCTTAACTCATGAAAAGTGTTATGAACCTTTTCTTAGGGTTTTTATAATTGGAGTCAATGGAAAAATGGGTTAGTCATCTAAAGTTAGATAGAAACTACCATCTCTCACGTTTAAAAGGAGATGTTTGAGTAAAATATAATTAGTTACTACTGGAGAAGGGGTTCTTGAACTTAGAGAAGGAGAATTATTAAATTTTAAGTTCTTAGTAAAGCTTGTCAAACTCAGGTTCTAGGTCTTGTGGTTGCACAATGAAGGTGAATTCAAAGATAACTTGATATTTTCAAGGAAATATTAACTAATCCAATAAGCATGAGGGAACTATTTTAACATTTTATAGGAACATTATGAAGCCATTAAAAAAAATATAAGTCTAAAATATGAAAAATTTAGCTACAGTGCATAAGGATGAGATTGAGACATTCTTGAAGGCAAATATGCAAATTAGTCAAGAAGTTTAAAAAGGAAATGAGAAATTTGATAGTTTGAAATAGGGAAAGGAATGATAAATTGGGAATTTGTTGTAATTGAAGGAAATTAAGTTTATTCAAATACTCATACAAGTTCAAACAAATCATAGATAAATTTTAAATCGTATAGAGAAAATTAGTAGCCTTAAGATGGTAAAAGTGGGAAATTAGCATAAGGAGAAATAGTAATGGGTTAGAGCTTTGTAAATGTCCCAAAAAGTTTATTAAGTGTCATATAAGTTTTTAGAGGATATATAACTCAATGGGAGTTAAAAATACTAAAAATCTCACTCAAATCCTAGGACAAGCCTAATGGAGACATAAAAAGATGAAAAGTTTAGGGTGGCAAGATGAGAATGGAGTTGGTTTTGGAAACTCAACTAAAATCAATAATAATAAAATGGGTATCCAAATATTATCCCACTTTTGCATGAATATTAGTATATTTTTCTATACATGGAAATTTGGATTAAGTCGGGGTTAATTGTGTGCTTTGGAAAACAAAAGTAAATAGGGTATGAAATAAAATAGGTGTATAATTTCTTGATGAAAATTTTTAGGATGGATATTAATTTAAATGGGTGCTCAAAATGTTTAGCAATGAGTCGTGAAACATAGAGATGTAGATTTTATGGTCAAATTTGCATTATTGCAGGGGCTAATAGTAAGAATGGTTGTCTAAAGAGAGATTGAGTAAAGATGATGTGTTGAAACTTTTTCCAGCATATGAACATTATTTTTAGGTTAAATATAAATGGTGGAAAATGTTTTCAAGTTTTGAACCATTGTATATAGCAAATTTGAGTAACGGAGCAAGTGTTGGCAAAAGAGAAAAGGTGAAAAATTGGATGGATTTTGAATATTGTTTAGAAATGATTGTTTTAATTTATGCTTGTATTTTTTTAATAAACCTATGAATCATTTGGTATCATAACAGAGGATAAAAATGGAATAAATAGAGAATTTTATGAAGAATATGAGAAAGGAAAAAGAGAGGAATACAAAATAAGAAATGAAGGAGAGTTAGGAAGAAAGCAAAAGTTATGGGAAATATTTTAATAGTTTTGAGGGACATAATGAAGCCTTCTCCAAACAATATAAGTTTAAAATATGAAAAAGTTAACTATAGTCCATATGGATGAGATTGAGACAGTCTTGAAGGCAAATATGCAAATTAGTCAATAAGTTTAAAAAGGAAATGAGTAAGTTGATAGTTTGAAATATGAATAGGAATGAGAAATGGGGATTTTTATAAATAAATGAAATGAAGTTCATGCCAAGACTTAGAAAAGTCTAAACAGAGCATAGATAACATTTGAGTGTATAGAGCAAATTAGTAGCCTTGAGAAGCTAAAAGTGGGAAATTAGCGTAAGGAGAAATATTAATTGGTTGGATCTTTGTCAATTTCCTAAACAAGTTTCATAAAGTTCATAAAAGGTGTTTACAGGATAGATAACTGAGTGGGAGTACCAAACTCTTAAAATTTCACTCAAACCCTAGGAAAAACCTTACGAAGACCTAAAATAGAGGAAAAGTTGAGTTGGGAAGATGAAAATGGAGTTGGTTTGTAAAAATCACATGAAAGAAAGAATAGGAAAATGGGTATCCAAATATTATCCCAATTTTTCATGAATAGTAGTATATTGTTTTGTGGATGGATATTTTCATCAAGCCAAGGGTAATTGTGTGATTTGGCAAAAATAGTAAAAGGAGTATAAAAGAAAATGGGTGTAAAATTACTTGATGAAAATTTGTGGGATATATATTGGGATAAATGGGTCTTTTAAAAGTTTATCAGTGAGTCATGAAATAGAAATATGTTGATTTTATGCTCAATTATGTATTATTGAAGGGCTAGTACTAAGAAAGGGTGTCTAAAGAGAGATCGAAGAAATATGATGTGTTGAAACTTGTTCAAGCATACCAACAATTTTTTTAGGTGAAATATAACAGGAGTAAACTATTTTAAAGTTTTGAACCATTTTATATAGAAAATGTAAGCAATGGAGGAGGTTTTAGCAATATAGAAAAGGTGAAAATTTGGATGGATTTTGAATGTTATTTGCAAATGATTGTTCTAACTTGTGCTTTTATTGTTTATCATAAACCTCTACATCACTCATCCAAATATTTCATCATTATTACTTCTCGCACTTTTACCTCTTCTAAGGATGTTCCTCTACTTTATATCGACATCGTCCATATCACCACCCATTCTTATCCTCATTATTCACAACCATCTTTCCAATCCCACTCCAAATTTTTCATCATTGCTCCAATTGACAAACCCATTGCATCCCTTTCTTCATCTAAGCCTAAGATGTCCATCATATCCGCACAACCAACCTAAAATTCTTACACCATCGAGAAGAGCATCGTAAGATAACTACATTATGATTTTGTCAAGATGTACCCCTATGAGCTTATCTAAATCTCTCGCAATCACCGCCAATATATTATTGAGGAATTGTAGCATATCCCAATCTCATCCAAAGAGTACCAACCCTTTTCGGTCCTTGTCGGGCTCTCTCTAATTTTTCTCGCCATATCCTTCAATGATTCAAGTTCTATACATCTTACCTAAGGATCATCACCTTCATATTTTTACCACTGCCTACATAAATGACACATTTATCCACCACTATATGATTGAGAATGGCACTAGAATCATGATCATCTTGTATTATAACTTTGATCAACTTAAAATTTTGAAATCCATTATTACTCAATCACCCATGGTTCTTCATGCCTTAAATGATGCTCTCTCCTTTTTTTTGGGCACAATTATCATCCCCATCTGCATGTCCGCTAAAAATATCCTCCATGAATTCTTCTACATTGTTGAGGAGGGGTTTCAATACATCATATTTCTCGACACCCATAGATTCATCAAATGCATTACGTCTCCTCCACTCTCCATCATTGTATCAAATACAAATATGATGGGACAATCCATACACTCTACGTTGACCTTCCTCCATTTAAGGCATGTCACATTACCTATTGAAAAAATGATGTGCTCATCCCAAATAAAGACCTATCCTCTCAAGCATCCACCATTTATTTCGTACCTACATATAAACTAGTTGATAATGAATATCTTTATTATATGATACAACTTCTCTCTCTAGGATTATTGACTCCTCGCTCTCAATTCTCTTCCCTCCCTTAATTAACTTAGTAAACCTGATAATGATCTTATGTATCATTACAACATCAGGGATAACATTTCCTTTGGTCTGCCTCATTTCAAAACTAACCTCATTTATAACGACATCCATCTCCCTTCCTCCTACATGGATAGTCAACCCCACACCAAACCATACACTAACGGATTTGAGTTTATCTATAACAAATCCTTTTCCTACATGTACCTTCAATGTTGTGTGTGAAAGGGATTCATTCTTGGAAATTATGAGCAAGGTATGCACAATCTCTCCATTGATCAATCCCATAAGCCTCATGAAAATTTCTGAATAGGTTTTAATGAACAACCCATTTGACTCCCTCGTGTAACCTTCTTCTACATATCCCATGCACATTGATTCATCATCCACTCCTTCTCCATCAAACAACTCCATCAATATGGATGACATCGTGTCTCTTTCTTATCACTTTTTTAATTCTCCACAATCACCTTGGGACTATTCACTTACTAGGAAGGGGTGAAACTAGGTCCCTTCCTCTCATATTCCCGAAATGATAGATGAGGATTATCATACCATTGACATTCTCCAATGTAGTAATGAAGAATATATCCTTTCCTATATTTGGGAACAATATTATCATCTTCATAAGGCATTACCTCATGATATAGCCAACCTCCTAAATAATTTTACCATCTAAATCAACATAAGAACTCCATAAGATTCCCGCATCCTTAAAGTTGGAAAATCTCTTAACCAAAAAGAACTTGAAGCCTTCACCTCCTTAATTTCCAATCATAGTTATTCTTTCACATGGTTTTACTCAACATGCTAGGACTTGATCATAACATCTTCATCCATAACATTGTCACCATCCTTGATGCTAAACCGGTCAAACAAAATCTATACTTCATGCATCTACGTGTTTCCTTGTTGTCAAAGATGAACCGCCATGCCTTCTTTCTTCTAGATTCATCCAACCCATTGACTATCTCCGATGGGTTTCTAACATTATACCTATTTCCAAGGCCTTTTAAAATATTTTCATCTATATTGAATTTAGAAATTTAAATCTTGATTTCCATGAGGATGACTTTCCCCTTCCCAACATTGATTAGTTAGTCAACTTAACATCTGGCCATGATATTCTTTCTCTTATGGATGTTTTCTTTTGTTACAATCATATTCTTATCTCACCATAAGGCCATCATAAGACTTATTTGATCACCCCTTGAGGAACCTTTTGCTACAATGTTATTCCCTTTGGTTTGAAAAACATGGGTGTCACCTATCAGCGTGATATGACCTACATCTTCCATGATATCATCCATAAAACCATAGAGGATTATGTCGATGACGTCTTCATAAATACAAGAGTAAACAAGACCATATTTTTTTATGGAAATCCTCTTCACACATCTTATATAATTCTTCCTACGTCCTAATCCTATTATGTGTGTTTTCATAGTGCTAATTGGAAATATACTTATCTTCATCATTTCTATCAGGGTATTGAATTTGACCCCACAAAAATAAAATCCATTCTTGAGATGCCACCACCTTCTAATCTCAAGTAACTTAATATCCATGAAAGTAGAGTTCAGTAATTTCATTGCTTTATCTCACAACTTTCTAATCATTGTCATCCTTTCCATCATCTCCTTCAAAAGACACCCAATTCAATTGGGATGCCAATTTTCAAAAGGCCTTTAATGATCTCAAGTAATAACTTCTATCTTTACCTTTTCTTATGGATCAATGTGAGGGGAGCATTTATATCTCTACATCTTTTCATCCAAACATTTTATAGGTGCCATGTTGCTGCACTACAATGAGAAAGGAAGGAAAGAAGTTATCTATTATATTAGTCGCACTCTCTTTGATTATGAAACCCACTGTACCAAAGCTATAAATTTGTGTTACACTCTTTTATTTTCCACTTCCAAGATTCATCACTATCTTCTTAATCATAAGAGATTTTTCGTAACCATTTTAAATATCCTTAAAACCATGCAATCCAAGCCTTATTATAACAACTACATCACTCGATGGCTAATTCTCATGAGCGAGTTCAACCTAGAGTTCATCTCTCATAAATATATCAAGGGTGAAGCCATCATCGATCAAATTGATGAATCCCTTCATCTTGAAAAATCATCTTCCTCATGAGAAATTCATTAACAATTCCATGTATACCATCAATCATGAATTATTTCCCCTAAAATAAAACTCTTCTTTGACAGATCTACATGTCGAAAAGGGGGAGGCACTGATGTCATCATAGTTCCAACCTAGGAAAATCCTATCCCCATAACTTAAAATCTTTACTTAAAGTGTACTAAAAACATCACTAAGTATGAAGCCCTCATCTTGGGCCTCCAAAATACTATCATGCTCTATGTTCAAATCCCCAATATTTATGGCGATTCTCTTCTTATCATTAATCAAGTCAAGGGAACCTATCAATACAAAAACAAAATATTATGGAATTCTAAATATGTATTTTTTTTTAATTCTTAAGGGATTTGATCAATATACCATCCAATTTGTCCCTTGTTCATATAATCATTTTGTGAACACTATGAAATCCCTCACATCTTTCATGCCATGGAAAACCAAAGAATCTAAACTCTTCAAAGTGTTGTTCATTGCATTGATCAACCATCTCATTGACACTAACTAATCTAATATCTGGTGCTCTCATATTTTTTGGCTAACTATATGTATCAAAACTTCCCTCCAATGTATCCAAAATTGTAGGAGGTTATTCCTTCAATGCACTAATCATCATTTCATTCTTGGTGACATCCTCTATAGGCGTGTATTTGATAGTATTGTCCTACAACATGATTCTACCCACTCTATCTATGAATTCTATGACAACATCTATGGTGGATACTTTAGTAGTTTGGATTTCAAAAACACGTCCTTAACCAAGGATTTTATTGGTGCTCTCTCAATCAAAACTACTATGAAAATGTTAAAAAGTGCATGAAATGCTAGTAGCATTCCAATCTCAATCGTATTCCTAACTAGACCTTATAGTCAAATAAAAACATATGGTCTTTCTCACAATGATTCATCAAGCTCATTGATCTCATCAATTCCTTCTCTTATCAACATCATCATTCCATAATAACCACTACCAAATACTTCACCAAATGGCTAGAAGAAATTCCAATCGCATCCACCAAAGATAGAAAAATAATCAATTTTATCCACCATCAAATGATATACTTGCTAACATCCCTCAAAAATTATCGAAACAAATATATTAAGAAGCTTTGTGACTCTTTCAAAATCAAGTCTAGCTTCTCTTCTCCTTATTATCCTCAAGGTAATGGCCAATCTGAAATCACTAACAATACTCTCTATAATATTTTTGTTAAATCTATTGATATATCAAGATGAAATTGGAATCTTCACATCCCCTTAACCCTTTTGTCCTATTGGACTAGCATCCACACCTATATGAGAGTTACTAATTTTTCTCTAGTATATGGCTCCAAAGCTGTTATTCCTCTCAATTTTTAAATCCCATCCTTACATGTTTCTCTGTGACTTTATCTATGATGAGGACTATTGTCAAGAGTGTATCTCCTGTAAAATTCTTATATAAATTTAATTTAATCTCTATCCAATGCTATCATGTCTATCGAGCACATAAAACGTGCTTAACATTTCAAGGATTACACATTTAACATCAGCGACCTTATGTTAAAAGAAAATCAAAATGTCACTACTCTAAAAAAGAGCCAACGTGGAAAGTTTTCTTCCTACTAGATTGGACCACACATTTTCACGCATAAATATAGGTCTGAAGGATATCACTTATCCTCTCTTGATGGTAAACAGGAACCAAAATATATAAAATCCTTACACTTGTGAAATTTTTTATTGTTAACATACTTACTAATATGACCCTTGTCACACTTAACAATCTTACTTCAATCATTCACATATTTTGTCTCTCATTGTAATGTCTTGGAATTATGTGGTCTACTATCGCTATATTATCTATGACCTTGAATATGCGCACCAAAACTCTACTCATAGAATATTCCTCATAGAAAAGTTCTTCCTTCTCGGTAGGAGCCTTGTGATCATTACATTCATCACCCATATTTACCTACTTGAACCATACTAAGGGTTCACAAGTGTCACTTGTACATCTTATCATCCCCTCACAACTGGTCTACTTGGCTATCCCTAGATCTATCTTAAAAAGTAAAATGCATGATGCTCATCTATAAATATATCTTATCCAAAAACAAGACTACTCCTTGAAGGAAATTTATTCATATAAATAAAATAATGTCAAAATTATAGAATGACCCAATGAAGGATAACTATCATGTATATCTTATCGTTCCATCTAAAAAGTAAAATTCAAACTCAAAATAAAAATTCCTAATCCTAGAACACTCTCTTTAAGGGCAACTAATTTCTTATAACATGGAAGCAAAGACGTCCCACATTGATTAGCCATTTTAAAATCTCAAAAGTAAAAAAATCTATATAAAAACAAGCATCTGCAGAAAAGCTTCCCGCATTGATCAACTTTCCTATCTACAAAAAACTTCCCATATTGATAAATTTGTGCCATATTTCTTAGAGATAGGTAATATACCTAGGAATACCACCTAAGGAGAACCTATTATCCCCTTGCAAGATCCATCTTAACCCGTTTGTTGTGTCTACAATGGGTCTATAAGCACACCTTCAACTTTTACCTCATGGTCTTAAATGTGACTAAACTTAGTTATGTGTTAACACCTATCATTGGTCCCAAGTGCATTTCTCTGCATTGTTCCCTCTCACATTTTTCCTCTAATCTAGTTCAAAAGCATCATTTCCACTTATGCTCCTCTCTATGTAAAAGTTTACTTTCTCATGCTTGTGTCACCCTACAAGGATTCTCCCTTTCTAACCGCACTACCTTGACATTTGAATCCATATCCACTCCATCACATCACATATAATCTAATTCCAATCATATCCAATCTACATCTATCACATCATTTAATCTAAATCCACCATATATGCCTAACATCTAAGCTCATCCAATCAATATCTAAATCACTATCCATCAAATCAAGACATCACAAATATATACATCATCCCCTACATATAATTATATATTACTTACGTTACATAATGCATTTACATCTAATCTAATATATAAATTTCGCATCTAAACCCATCACATCTATTCTAATCCAAGTCATCTCATATCTATCATCTATCACATCATTTCCTAATCAACATATATCATATCATCACATCAAATCATTTAATCCATACATCAAATTGTATATCCATGTCAACATATAATCATTCTAGATATAAGATCTAATCAAAACATCACATAAAAAAATATAAACAATAATCACATCATCATAAAAACTCACAACAACAGATATAGATCACATCAAATTCATATAATCATTATCATTTACACATATATTTATATATGTGTATATATGTATATATATATATGTATATATATCATCCAAATGTGTCTATACATCCATGATAGGCCTTTGTTGGGCTCTATCTCAAAATATATACATCAAAATCATATCTATATATAATTTTCAACCACTAATCGGTTAATTATAAATCATATGTTCTAAGCATCGATCCCCCTACTCTTGGAGAAAGGTCTAGTCCTCCTCCCTTCCCATGATCTAGACCTTGATCACACCTTAGTAATGACACACTCATCATGTTTCCCACGACCACCGGTAATTTTGATCTTCCTTGTCCGCCTCTCCTACTAAGTAAACCTCATATAATGGAACATCTGGTAGTCTAGATGTCACAATGTGTTTATAGTAGTGTGTCTCCTTTCCTAGTGCCTTGTAGTGCTCTAAGGATATACAACTAGGTGGATGCATTTGGTCAGCTCCTATGAAACTACAGATCCAAGATCTCCATACCTTTCCATGTAGGCCTCCATCTTCCCGTGATATTTACCTCACTTCGTATGGATAGATCCCTCTCCCGATGCAACACCACAGCTTCCCGACATGTTGTATCCCTCTCTTGACCCATTTCATCTAACTACGCCAATAGTCTAGCTATCTCATCCATGCCACCATCTCTACCCTCTCCACCTGTTAGTAATTTTTCCCCTCCTACCACATGTAATACTGCCTTCTCTCTTACCTACCTAACTTACTCAATGGCCTTAGCTGCCCACTATTGTGTCAACCAATCTATGTATCCCTCTCCCACCCCCACATCTTCATCCTCATCTCATGGATAGCCCTCCTCTACTAGTGGGTGCACCATTATAGGGACAAGAAGGTCCCTCTCTTTCTTGCCACTCCTATATCTTATAGGCACTCCAAATTCTCTCCACACCACTCAAAATTATCTCATCACCCCGGTAGACTACACCACCTTGATCATCTCGGGCCTTCGCCCCTACACCCACCTCACCCTACTCATACCTACTAACTGAGTATATGTCCCTTTCCGGGTAGAGAATCCTCTTTAGGGCATCTATCTAACATCATCAACATCCTACTTCCCCAATTTTTCGTCATACTACTCCTCATCAATCTCCGCATGTCTCCATGAGCATGGTTGGCTTGCCACCTCGGACTCCCTATAACCAACTCGTATATGATCATTCATCACCAATGGAAGTCGTAGTGGCCTCTTTATGACAATTTTCTCGTATGCCTAGAAGTGTAGTAAGATACCCATAACCATACCTGTCTCCTTCCAAATGTAAACATCCATAAGTCATAGTAAATATAAGCAAAAAAGTGATACCAAATTAAAACATCATCTTATGGTTGAATATATCTTCTAATCCCCCTCCTAGTGCCCATAGAAATAGGGCCCCACCCGAGTCTAGAAATGTGTAACTTGAAATTTCCATCATGATCATACCTATCAATCTAATCAGGGATAATTTTAGTGGTGAATATTTGTAATATGGTGAATATTCCATTTTTGAAAACTTTGAAAAGGTGAATTTTTCGGCCGTGTCGGTGACTGTTGCCTAAAAATTATAGTTTAATTTTTTTAGGGGTCACCTTTGCCTACCCTTGAAATGATCCCCTATATAATCATACATTATTCACTAGGTAGAACACTACTAGCTCACTCATACCACCTAGGGGGAATATGTATTATGAAGTAAAATGAACACGTGACAAGAGGGTGGAGGCTACGGATGTGTGACAGAGAGTTTGTTGATGCACAACGGAGGGTGGAGGCTGCGCAGACGCGCGGTAGAGATTTTGTTGACGTGTGACATGGAGAGATTATTGACACGTGACGAGAGAGTTTGTTGACACATGACACAGAGATTTTATTGATGCATGACTAGAGGGAGGAGGCTATAGAAGCATGACAATATTTGTTGTCATGCGACAACACGGACAACACCCTTGTTGATGCATCGCCAACAAGGTTGTTGTTACATGACAACAACTTTTTGTCACATGTCAAATACCTTTGTAACATGTGATAGGAGGTTTGCTTGTCGTGTGACAAAAATTTTGTTGTCACACAACAACAAATGTCCTATCACGCGTCTACACCTTGTCCTCACACCACTTGAAAATTAGGCAAAATATTTGCATACAACCCCAAAAATTCACCTTCCCGTGAAACCGGTTCTGGGATATTCACAAGGTATTTTCCACCTCCAATTTCAAAGAGGTCTCTTAAAACAAACCCTGAATCTAATTTCAAAGTGCCAATCGATATAGTGTCTCAAGAGGGAAAGGCCTCTAAAAAAAAAAACAATCTATGTGGACTCTGCTCCAAATACTCACCTCAATGCCCCCATCTAACACATTTTAGTAACTCAAAATATTGGTGCACCTTGTATTAACAATCATAAGATGTGATATATGTCATGTAGTGTAATTGTCATTTCACCTATCCCGATCTAGAAAATTTAGGTCCTCGATCCCATCACTGATGAAAATAACAATGAGCTCTATATCACTCAAGACTTACCACTGTAATAGTGGTAGAATCTTCCCAACCTCACCAATGCCAAATGGTACAACTCTAAATCTAAGACATCTCTCCTAATCCTATCGTATAATACTTTGACTTGGCCTCTTTAGTATAAAGTGTCTCGGTTTGCAAAAATCAATCAAATAGCCACCCATCAACACCTTATCATCAAAAAACATATTTTATCACCAAAAAATATCAAAATAATATTATTCCTACCTACTAAGTGTCGAACCCCATTGGGTCGACACCACCGACTTTTGTTCGATGGTGATCGCCCAGTCTCCACTAACCAATCCTTCTTGCCTATCAATTTTCTAATAAAATTAAAAAATCCCAAACAAAAATTTAAGAGCTAAGCTATGGTTTGGATTCTTACCACTTTTCAAGTCCCTCAGGTACATGTTTGCTCCCAGTTGGCATTCATCTCACTTAAATTGCACATTTTTATCTCTCGTATCTTAATTGATAAACACACACCATTCAAATAATCCCTATTGGTCACCTCTCATTGCTTACATAGGAATGCCAACCATGGTCATTGTAAACTTACCCTAGTGTCTGTGGACCCAAGCTAAGTTGGTGTCGACCCGCCTAATCACAATTGACCCAACCATTATTTTATTTAATTCTCCCATCTTGAAAATATCCTCATCTAGTTATCCTTTCATCTACTTTAGGCTTATGTGTCACCCATAACACACCTTGGCCTACCTTGAATAACCCCTTTTGCTTCCCTTTTTGGCCCATCTTTCTATTTTTTCACATCTTACCACCCACATTGTCACCATCATTATGCATTTCTTGAGACATCATTACTCATCTTAAAATCTGACCCTTACAACCATCCTTTATTTTTGTCCTTCCCAGATGCATATTTTCACTTCCTCATGTTCATAGGACAATGCATTCTCGTCCTTGCCCTACCTTATTTCTCATCCATGTGTCAAATTATTGTTTTGATCATCTTTTCATTAATTTTGGCATACATTTTATGTCTTCCTTTACCATTTGGTCCCATGACTTGTATATCCATATGAGTAGATTCCTTCCATCTCGCAGTGATTTTTGTTGACTCACTGGGGTCTATAGGCCACTAGCATCACCTCCATCATAGGATCCACTATGTCTCTACCAATGTGTTTCTATGGTCAGCACCATATTTTTATTTTTATCCCATCAATAATCACCCCCACTTCACTTAGGGAATCTTTTTATTTCTTTTACCATCCATTTCATCCTTTCCATCCTTTCTCAATCTATATATTTGAAATTTGTAATTTATTCCCTTCGTGTCATCAATCCTCTAGAGTAAGGGGGAGCACCTTAATCATCATCTCTCATCATCTTTTCTAGGTTATATATCGTGGCTTGCTTAAAAAAATCCACTTGATAAAAAGGGGAAAATGTAGACACCACTTTTTGGTACCCTCATCCCCCTACCCACGTTTACTCCCTTTACTTATCACTCTACACACTCACATTACCTTTCCCATTTTAAATTCCTATTTTACCTCCTAAATTCTGATTTCCCTCTTAATCCTATTTATTTTGTGTATTTCCCACATTAATCTTGGCTTTTAATAGAAATATTATTAAAACCCATTCATTCATCCCTAACACAATCTAATTATCCATTTATTATCTTAAACCACCCCATCCTCACCTTAATATTATTATTATTTTATTTATCCTAAAATCCACCCACTTTCCTAGGATTCTACCCATAAATGTCCCCATTATGACTCCTAGGATTCCCACTACCCATTTAATAACCCCTTATCATCCCATCACCATTTATTCTCCTCCCATGCACCATTTATTCATTTGAAATTGTCAAAACCTAATCTTAGCCCTTTCTAGACTGCCATTATTGAGATTCCCATTACGTCCACTTCCCACGTTGATAGTCCACTCCAATCGTTGGAAAATCATGCGAGTTACCGTTGAACCTATTAATACACTTCCACCCCTTCTCTCAAATGGCTAAATAATTTATGGATTTCAAGCTATCTTTAGTGCTTGATGTGTTATTTCCTTCTCTCAAGAGCCACAATCATCTACTAAAGTTTTTATAGTGTTTTGTATGCTATCTATAGAGGCTTTGAAGGCTTGTGTAGTGCCCACCTCTTCCTACAATAGTTCCCTTATTAACTTGTTCCTGTTACTTGATGATGGACATGGATTTTAGCATCATTTTATTTCTATATGTTCTTATTATGGTTCGTTTGATGACACTTGTGGTGATTTGGGCACATAACACCAAGCGAGTCTCGGGGTTATTTCTTAACTCTTGCATGGTATGATTTTGTACATCAACATATTATGTTATAGTTTACTTCATTTCACATGTGATATATATACTTATGGTTTCATCATATAATTTGTTATCATTTGAATTGTAATGGTTAATTGGATGTTGTCATGTGTTACTTAAATGGTTAATATACTGTGGATTAATATGGATGTATATGATTTGCATTAGCCATTTCATACTAAAATTATTTGGTATAGTTAGCATGATTTATTCATGCATGATTTATTGAGATTGTTTAATTATTATATTTTATTGGGTAGGTATGTTTAATGTCTACATTTAGTGTGCAACTTATAGGGCACACGAGAACATGGGTTTCGTGGCTACACTTTGGGTTTGCAAAAGTGGAAGATTGGGCTTAGTCCTTGACATGTTTATTGTGTGAAGCCTTATTTGATGTTGCATGTATGTATTTAGGCACCATGAGTGATATGTACTTGTAAAATTTTATTTTTATATGTAAACCACCTAAGTGCCACTTGGGTAGGCCCCACCACCTCAACTCTTGTGCCATTTATCCCAAACTCGGATTTGGGCTAAAAGTGGCAATTTTGGTGATCACTTTTCATGTTGGAAACTTCCCTATCATGGAAAAGGACCCCTTGGACCCTACCTATGGGTAGGGGGTCTCTTTTCAAGGCAAAATGGGAGTTTCCCTCCCATTTGACCCCTCACACATCACTTTCTTGTAAGTGAGTTGGTTTTTTTGTGTATTAAAAGTTGTAGAGGTTTGGTTTTAATCACATTTTGGGTAACTTGGAATTTATCTCCTAAAATGAGAATTGTATATTTCTTGAATTTGTTTTTGGAATCTTTGTGTGGGAAAGAGAGAAGGGTAACACATGTCACCCTCTCATTTAGGGGAATTATTTACTGGTTTATTTTAATACTCCTTCATGGAGAGGGGTTGGGACTTCTTTGTCTCTCTTGCATTTTGGAGTGTTAGAGATTTTTGGTGTGCTTGTGGAGCTTAGAGATTTGGGATTTCGGATTGCTTAAAGATTTTGGAGAGCTTGTTTAAGGTACGCCTCCTTATTATTTTTCTATGTTTTTTCTTACGAAAAATAACTTATGTTTATGAAATGAAAATGGTTTTTTTTTTTAGTTGCTAGATGTGGTTTATGCATGTGCATGTGGATTTTATTTATTGTCCATTTTCCCATCCATCATGCTTATGATGGATTTTTGAGTGTTGGGGAAGAGGGATGAATACTCTTCTCAACCCATGGATCAATGGGCAAGGCATGATGATTTTATTTGATCCTCCTCATATGGTTTGATTTGGGAAAATATTTTCATATGGTTTGGACTTCTTTCCCTATCCTTGGCAAGAAAATATTAATGGTTTGAAAATCCTTCTAAGGAGGAGGTTTGGAGCATGGGTTGGAGAGATAAGGAGGTTGCATGGAGTTTTACTTGTGTTTCCTATGGTTGGATTCACCACTTGGTTCTTCTTGGTTTCTTACCACTCTCCACCATCTTTGGGGAAAGCATGAAGCTTATTGCTTGTGAATGGTATTTTTGTTTTACTGTTTGTGTGAAAATGTTCTTGTATGTGTGTGTTACCTACCCTATTCACTTGTGCAAAACCGAGGCATGTATGCTCCTCTCCCATGGGATTGGAGGGAGGATAACATGTCCTCCATGTATTGGATATGTCATGTAATGATGCCAATAGGTTGGGAGGAAACCAGGCCCTTTATTCTTATTCTTTTGTAACGCCCACAAAAATGATGTTCTAAGAACATATTGAAACCCTAAACACTTATCCCAAAAGTTGCATTTTTTTTTTAAGTTATAGGGTTACAAGGGTGTCAACACCCTCATGTGCATTAAATTAATTTTGTCCAAAATTCTAAACTTTATGATTGGGAACTAGGTCTAGTTCAAAGATTAAATATTTTTAATTTATCTCTAAAGTCAATTAATTAACATTCAACTAGGAAGGTGCCATAATTTAATTTTCTTGGTTAAATTCTTTCTTCTCTTTAATCAATGATTAATCCCAACATGGTCAACCTTATACTTAGTTATTTTGTTTCATTATCCTATTAGCTTTAATATCCCACATTTCATTAATTTACTAAAACATACTAGGAACTAGGAAAAAGACTTGCACACCAAGGTAAATAAATGGCCCCATTCACCCATCTACACATACCCTTAAATTTTATTTAAACATCTATAAAATATATTCCTACCAAAACAAAAGTAGGGTTGATCCTCAACCCTTAGATCAAACCAATCTTGGCCATTAGATCCTAGGGTTCCAAACTAACCCTAAAAATCCTTATGAATTCTTATTAAAACCTTTCCTTTATTCTATTCTCCTCATTTGGTCTATTTTATTTTGTTAAAATTGCAGGTTGGAGAGGAAGCCATGGGAGCAAGAGAGGAAGAATATTGGAGGAGTCTATAATGAGATCAAGCTTATATTTGTTTAGTTTGAAGTTTTAATCATTGTAATCTATTTCATTCAAGGATTGAAGGAGGTTTTCCTTTCCAAACTAGTTTTATTTCAAGCCATTTGTATTTGGGGTTCTCCATTTGGGGAAAACCCTACCCCCATTAACATAAATGAAAAAGAGTGATTTTAATTTACCATTTGAAGATTTTATTGCTTAAAACCATGAGATTTTCCATTGTTTATTTCTTTGGAGGTGTCCTTAGTAAATTTACATGCTTAAAATTTTAGTTATTACAAGTTAGAAATTACATAGACACGCAACTAGGAATTTCCATCGTAAGTGACAAGACCGCCACCCGCAGTAGGGTAGAGGTCATATGAACACCGCCCTACCTAGGTGACAAACCATGAACCGCTCACCGTATGAAGTGGCGTTCGAGACCAATGCCTTGCACCGAGCGGTGGTTACGATATCGATGCTTTGTATAGGGCGGCGGTCCTATTTCTTAGAAACAAAACCTTTGAACCCGATATTTTTCAAAAACCAAAACTTACTAGAGTGTTCTAAAATTCATTCTGAGCCTAAATTTATGTGCCTAAAATGTCCAGTTGTAAGATTTAACTTCATTTATTCATTCTATTGTTAAAATTTCTCATTTTAAAGCATTTTCTATTTCAATAATAACAACAAAAACTACAAGATCATTTTCATTTTGTTCAACAAATTTTTCTTCCAATTCCAAAAGTAAAAAGATCTAAATCTACTTCTAGTATTGTTATTTTTCCTTACCACAAAATGCAACATTTCAATTATAACAACATACTTCAAATTTGTAGTCTTTTTCCATTTCCACTACAACTTATATGTTCAAAATAACTATAACACTTTATTCTACATTCAATTTTTCCATGCATACATTATTTGCATCTACAACTTCTATATTTCTTCTTTCACATGTTCAATAAAACAACTACAACAATGAAGGTAAACTTCCTTTCTCACAATACAACTTTCAACTAAAATTTTACACAATATTTCCCATTTTGATTCTTTTCTTTCCATACTATAATTTAATGAGAAGGGTGTTTTACAACTTTTCAATGAAATTTTTCAAAGAATATTACAACTTACAAAGCTACATCTCCTTTAAACAAAATACAATATTACAAATCTTCCACCTTGAGTGGGAATAACAATAAGGTTTTATCACAAGGAAGGATTTCTTGAGGACAAAAACCATGCTCCATGTTTCACATCACAAACAAGAGATCTCGTTCACACATGATTGATACAAAACAAAAATAGGGAAAGAGAAAACACTCTTCATGAAACCAAAATATCCAACGAGGAGGTGAAGCCATCCTTCCCATTGGCCCCCGAGCCCAAACCACATTACAATGAAAGGTGGATCCAACAAAAGGAAACAAACAATTTTCCACATCACATAACCAATAATTTCAAAACCCATCCAAATAAAATTCAACTCACACTACATCACAAGAAGGAAAACCACAAAATATACAAGGCTTAAAATATGAAAATCCAAAGGAGCAAGAACCTATGGGGAGGTCACTTATGCCTCCCAATGGGAAATGAGTGCCCACCTTAATAACCTCCAATAAACATCTCAAAACCCCTACACACTCTTATTCCTCCCTTAATAACCTCTTATGCCTCCCTACAATCTCTTATGGCTCCCTCAACAAAATAACCAAGTAAGAAATGCAAGAATTTTTTTGTCTAAGATGGGGCACCCAACCCAAACTCCTCCAAAACATGAAATAAACTCTTATACCTTCATACATTAAAAATCCCCATATTCCCTCCTACACCACACTTAGGCATTCAACCCATGCACCCAAAAAGTATTTCAAAACACCAAAAAAACAAGCACATACACATAAAATAAAATAGCAACATTAAGCAAGAGTAAAGATCCTACCTTTCTATGGTAGAGCTTGTTCCAAGAGTCAATCTCCAAGATTCTTCCAACCCAAGAAATCACCAAAAATCTCCAACAAATAACCAAAGCACTCAAAAATCCTCTAACTCTAAAATGCAAGAGCACAAAAGAATGAAGTAACCCCCAAACAAGCAAAAGAACTTGATTAAATAGAAAAGGGAGAGAGAAGGTGAGGTGGATCTATGTAGGATGTAACATCACTCATAATCAACTCCACCTCACAATTCAAACTTCAAACTCCAAAGCACAATTAATAAGTGGGTGAAGAAATGACATATTACTTACACACACAATCCAAGCCCACACCTCCTAAGGACAAAATTAATTACATGAAAGAAATTACAATAAACATTTTACCTTTTTGTCTTCCCAAAACACCTAATGGAGTCTATTTTTGACCCCCAACCCATAGGTAGGGTTGGTATAATAATTTAAGAGGTGTGGGACAAGTTTGAATTGTCCCACAAACCTCCAAAATTGGCCCCTAAGGCCAAATTCGAATTTCCATGAAGGGGTAGAGTGTACAACACTCAAGACCACAAGCACTCAACTTTCAACACAAAATCTAAGAGAAATATAGTCTAATAAATGAATTCCTTTGGTCACATATAAAATTAGTTTAGGACAAGATTAAATTAGCTTTAATTAAGACACTACAATCCATTAAAAATAAAGGGGAAAATACATACATCAAATTCCAAACAATTAATACAATGAATTACATCACGAAAAATCACATACTAACATTATTTAAAGGGAAACTAAATAAAAGATAATACATAACTCCTTGGTCACAATTTCCCCTAACAATAATTCAAACACACACAAAAACATGTTGTGATGGTGACCCTTATTGAATTCACATAGAATTCCAATGTGGTTGGTCTTCAATCCCCCATTATTTTTCGTGGTATGTTTTCCTGCAAACAGACAATAGCCCTCGACCTCCGGGTTATATTAACGATGTCAAAGTAATAAAACACTTATATCTAACTATCAATTTCAACATAAAATATCATAACTACTATTGCTAAGACTAATTAATCTAACAATTACTCCAATTTTCAACATTTTGATTCTACTCATACATCAGTTTGTAACTATGATCATAAACCAACTGAATCATCAAATTTAAGCAATACTTTCACTCATTCCCAATTTCACCAATCCTCCAATATCAAAGAAATCACAAAATTAACTTTGAACATCATAATAAAAATCAATATGAAATGATTCAAAATATCGACATATATTTATCTGACAACACATCATTTTCTTCCATATTGAATGTCTATCAAAATTTAATCAGTTCGGTTATAATAATGTCTATCCTTCAATTCCCATATCACAATGTGTTAATGTCGTTCATTTATTAATATCTACCAGTAATAATTCACAATAGTGTCTATGTGTCCAGTCATAAAGATAAAATAAATACAACAAAAAATATCAAAGAGTAATGCTATCACAATCAGATTACAACAATTCAACCATTATAGCCAATTTTTTTATCCTTAAATGTCCATCGGGGTCCATAGTACGACATATAGTTAAAAACAACAACAACCAAAACACAATGGAGTCATGATGCCCCACACATCTTATTAGTATGATAATTAGAATAAAGCAACAAGGTTTACAATTATAACAATTCAGAAAAGATAATCATGGTTCATTTAGTGTTGAAGAGAAGTGGGCATTACAAATTTGGAGATCATTTTGGACCATAAAGCTTGTAAAATTTCTTGGATGTTGGAAAATAAAATTCAATACCTTAGCATGATCTAAGTAAGTTTTGGGAAGGAATTTCCTCTTGATTTTTATGTTGTGGATGATTGTAAAACTTATTGAGAATAGGGTTATATCATTATATTAGAGAATGCTTCCTAAGTACGAATCTTATATTTTGAGGAGAAATAAGAATTGTAATATATATGTAATAGGTTTGAAAGTTCTTATTACCATCCTTATACAAATTGGAATGGGAAGAAAGATGTTGTATGTATTAATAATGAACCTAATTATTCCATTAGATCTTATTGTTGAGAAAGTGATTAAAATATTCTTATTTTTGAGAAGGAAATTAAATTCTTTTCTTTGTTGAGAAAGGAATTAAAATATTCTTATTTTGTTTTTACTCCTCTTTATGTGTTTTAAGGAATGTAGAAGTATTTTGTTTAGTAAGAAATAAATATTTTTCATTTCATGATTATTTTTATATAAGAAATATTACTTTTCGATGGAAAGGGAAAATATGGTGTTTATTTACATTTGAAAATTTTAAATGGAAAAGACAACTTTCTTAAACTTCACGGTATTGGAGATCACTCTATTAGTCATTTTTAACTCAACCAAAAGGGAAAAGGTGGCAATCAAACTTTAAGGATCTACAGATGTCAAAAATTCTAGATCTACTCTCATCATGTATGCCATTTTATTAATAAGTAAATTTTATTAAATTTTAAGAAATTTAGTGTTCTAGAGTTAGGACGCATTTGATATTGTGTTTAGGGGAATTTGGTATAGCTATTGTAGGAATCGTATGGCTTAAAAAAATATCTTGTCTTTGGTTTGCTTCTCCATATATTTAATAGTAAAATAAAATGATATTAAGTGAATGATATATGAATCATATAGCTTAAAAAGTATCACATTTTCTATTTGTTTCTCCACGTATTTAATCGTAGACAAAAAATAAAACCGAGTGAAAAATATGTATATAAACCCATGATAAACAAACCCACCAATCAGGGGTAAATGGACGTGCAAAACCCAATGTAGAATATGGAGAGTGCCTTGTCAAAACGACATTTTAGACATGTCATTATTTTTGCATAATATATAAAAAGGGAGTAAATACCTAATAAAAAAATCAACTTCGTTGTGAATTTAGGAAAAAAAAACTGAAATGAATATTTTATTAGAAATAAAACAATAGAAGGTGCCTTGGATATTTGAGCCTAGGGGTTTTATGGATTCCCTCTTGAGCTTACTTTCCTTTGTTAAAACAATAAACAAAAAATAAAGAAAAATAGAAATTTACTTGTTGTTAATCATCCATATCACAAACGAAAAAAAAACATTGAGGAGGAAAGGCCGTAGCCTAGTCATACACCTCTCCCCCATATCATGGTGCCTCAATGATGATCGCTCCCATCTTCAAGCTACAAAAAAAAAGGATATAAATAAACAAAAATTAAAAAATTGGAGATCATTCCTCTATGTCCGCCCACTTGCTAGGTATAATTAGCTCAAAACCTTGTAGACTAGTAAGTTCCTTGGGTTGAAAGGAGAAAAAAAAGGAAAACAAAGAAAACAACAAGTAAAAAAAAACATATAAAACAAAGTCTCTAGCTATGGCCACCTTGCAAAATGGAAGTATTAAAGAAAAAAAAAAAAATTTGTTCCATACCCTATCTTATTCCTCCCTCCTTCCATGGTAGCTACAAGAAGGAAACAAATTGAAGAAATTAAATTAAGAAATGGAAAATTATTCATTATAGAGTTTAAAAATAACTTTTAGGGATTGGAATTTTCATTAAAAATCCACAAAGAAGACACATTTAATCTAAGGTTCCAAATTCAACCTAACTTTCTCAACTTGGAATTTCCCGTGGCTATTCCGTGACAAAATAACGTGCATGTAATTTATGCCCTCATATATTCCCATGCTTAGGTAGGTCCTACCTAGTTTTGTTATACACACATTTCGGAAATCAATAACATAAATACAATTGGTATCAAGAGCTAGCATGTGATAGTTACTTGCTTTGGATTGGTGGGCACTGTGTTTGGTATTTGGCATGTCCTCGAGCTCAAATCACAAATATTTTGGTGTTGTATGTATACCGAAAAACCCAAAAATAATTGAAGTATGGGATTGTGTGTATAGCACAACCTAAAAAAACTTCGTAAGGAATAAAAGGTGGGTCCCAACAATAACATACAAATGCATGCCTCCATGCAATGTTTTCACCAGGATAGCCGACGCCCTTGGAATTTAGCCTCCATAGGTAGTTTACTTTCTTTTATTTTTTTATATATAAGTGAATAACATATGTTCACCCTAGGTGTAGATATTTATATTGAAAAAAGGGGTGCACATTGAGGTAATGTTAAGAATGTGATGTTTATTAAAGCTAATATTTTATTCAATCATAAAGAGATTTATAAACTTATAATTAGTATTAAATTCATCCTTTTATGGGTAAAAGGTAAATTTGGCAAGTATTTATTATATTGTTATGGACTAAATAAAATATTTGGGTTGAATAAATACTTGTGGGGAATGTACCCTAAATTTCCTTCGAAATTTCCAAAGCACTATTTATCTCACGCTTGGTGAGGATAAGTCCCTACTTTTTTAAATAAATAAATCTCCCACAAATATAACCGCATTAACAACCGCATAGTTTTGCCTCCAAGATTACTATTTGAACTTATCAATACCATGATTGATCGAAAGGATTTTTAATTATGCATATGTTCTAAACCATGTTGAAGGGCTACTCGAGACATTTATGATGGTATGCTAAATTTTAGAAATGGAGTCCATATCCACATTTTATCGTCATCAAAGTTAATGTCTTAAATGGGTCAACCCTGGTCAATAAGTTAAGGAGTGCACCAATGGAAAGGTAACACATAGCAGTTGATGAAAATGAAAAAGAGGTTCATTAGTTTTGGTTTGCGACCTCCGGACTTTGTGTCACAAAACATTTGGTTTTGGCAAAGCAAGAGGCTCAACGCGTTTTTAATGGAGGGCAGCCCGAAGTCGTGAGAGCTATATTCTTATTTTCCAACTTGGCGGGCTCTCAAACCACCACATAGACTTCAATTTTGCATTCCAAGCTTGAAATTATGTTTCGAGTTTGATTTTTGCACTATGATTTGATCTATGCATTGTAGTTCTATAATCACCTCGACAAGCTATTTTGCTAGCTCAGTGGGGTGATCAGCTTCCCACCAAGTAGATCATTTTTTTCACATTTTCTTGGGATCAAGCCTACCTATTTCCATATGGGTTAGGATTTTTTTACCCTATTGACTTATTAGTCAATGAATTGAATTTTAAAGTTTTAATTCCTTTGCCTTATCTATTCACAACTCGATGGCTACATGATTTGGTAGACAATCGAATCAATTGACTAGCCTAATACATTGGGGATTTAAACAATGCAACGCGACCCACATATTGAGTGGATAAACCACTGGATCGGCCCCAAAGGCCCTTTAAATAATGCACAATGATCTATTTAAACCTTACACCCAGGGAAAAATGCCACATGTGGTTGTAGCCACAAACTAAAATTTCAGCCACTTTACATTTAAAAGCCTAATTCGACTTTATTTCGTTGAATGTGGGGTATCATACCCACAAGGATAAGAGTGTCCCGACAAAAATTGTAGTTGGGTGACTTGAACTGATAACCTCCTCTCTAAAAAGAGGTACCCAACCAAGTTGCTACCTAGTTGGGTGGTGATAAGAGTTAAGCTTGCACAGTATAAAAAGCGCTCAAGTGAATGGTGTTGAGAGGAGAAACCAAGGTAGTTTAGAGAAAAGCTAAATTTTGAGGCACCTAGGGTCATTTTCAGGACTCGAGTGTCAAAAGAAACAATCCTTATAATATCTTATAATTTCCATAAATGTAATTTTTGTTGCATGAAGTTTAGTATGTTTTCCTGTGTAGGAATTTTTCCATCACAGTTCCAGAGAACATGCTCGAGGAACTAGCAGAGATCTAAATTTTCCAAGCACTCACGGTCTGAACCAAGCCATGGAGTAAAAAGGGGAGTTATTTAAAATTTCATAATATTTCCATAAATTTAAATTTATTTCATGTATGTGTTGTACATTTCTAATTGTAGACTTTTTTCTGACGTATTTGCATAGGAAAGCACTAGGAGAAGCACTATAGGAGCCAATTATCATTCTTGGGAAAATTTCTATGATTTTCCAAAGTTCCTTGGAATATTGATCATTTGTTAGTCAATATTGAAGGGTTTATTATACTTCATTGGATGTTGAATAGATCGATTCTCTTTTCGAGAATCCGGAGACGTAGTCTTCGGGTGAACTCCATTATCAATCTGGTTTGTGTTGTGGATTTTGTTGGTACCTAAATTTGTTCTCCTTTTCAGTTTGAGCAGCATCAGAGATATGGCATGAAGCTTTAAGTTAAATAGATCATGATGTGTGTTGCTTTGTAGCTGCGGAGGTGAACTAACTAGCACTCAGATTTGTGGAGAGATGGATAGCACTTTGAAAGGATTTGATCTGACCCTCACTATTTTAGGTTGTTCCTTTTTAACCAAGGTAAGAGAACCTATATTGTAACCCCCAAATGGTGAAGGAGATGAATATATCCCTCAATTTATGAAAATAGTATGAAAAGGCCTTGGGAAAATATGATCAACACTCCAAATCTGACTTTCACAAGTTTTCACTCCCGAGATCATTCGGATATTTTCAATGTGAGGCAAGGGTTACTGAACACATTGCATAATCCTCATTTGCATTGTGCATTTTTGTAGATGGGTTAGATCCTTTTCTTGAAACACAATGCAATGCAGGGGTAGTATGGGTAGGATTATTTTGTTTGAATGAATTATTTTTGGGGTGTTGACGAGAAAACTCGGGATATATCGGATCTTTGAGAACCTCTAAAATAATTGAACAACTATAAGATAAAATGCTTCAAATAATCGGATATTCTTTCAACAAGAAGAAAATCAAAGCCCAAGTTGCACTCTTCACACAATCTTGAAGTAAAGAACTCAATTAAACACAAAAATCCTTGATCAAACCACACCAAAGGTAACCCCAAAGGCTTACAAGAAATCTCTGCCCGATCGGGGAAGGTAAAGTGATTTTAAATTTGTTTCTCTTTATCAGATGAAGGCTCTTCTGAACATGAGATTACAAATGCCACTAAACTATCAACAAGAAATGGAGATTCTGTGTGATTTCTAAATACTTTCAATGCAAGATTGCAACAAGAACAATGAAAACTATTTGCAGGCATTTAAAAACTGATAACAAACATCATATTGCCCAGAAAAACACATATTAACTCAAGAGCTTGTTAGATTCATCAGCATGGGGAGAGTTTCATGAAAAATCTCAGAACTATGTGATGGCTATACACTTGTAACCAACTCACATACATGAAGATCCAACATAGAATAAATTATTCTAGTTCTTTGGTGGGTTTTTCAGAAAACCGAGCTTTCTCTCGAGAATTTGCTTGTGATTTTCAACTTCCCAACACATCTGCATTTCTCAAAAAAACAATATACATCTCTTGCAACATTTGATCCTTCTTTCCCAAGAAAAGAATATGCTAAGGGATCAATTATGTTACAATAATTCTTCATGATTCACTAAAAATGACATTTAGAAAATTTACAACGAGAGTTGCTGGTGTGTTTCTAAAATAGTGAATGATTGTAAATATTCAGATCGTTATCCTTCCCGAGGCATGTTTTTCATCATTAAAGTATGCAAACACTTTTTCACTCATTATTTCACCTTTTCACCCTTTAAAATTACCTCTGTAACTTTTAATTTGACATTTCACATGTTTGCTCGGCCGGGGAAAAAAATTACTTCAAAAACATCTCAAATCAAAATATTGAGTCATGAAACCGATTCCAATGTTCCTAGAAGGCAAAATGACCTGAATTCACCAAAAATTTGATGAAAAAAGATGCAAAATTTGCATCTCCAAGATTTTGGAGAAATAATGGTGTCCAAAAATGAAAGTGCGAACTACCCTTGATCTACTCTTTGTCCTTTAATCTGGGCCCTCCATGTGTCAAAAATAATTGGGACCGAAATTGGGATCATTTTTGACTTTTCCACATTTTTTGGAAAAATGGAAAATTTTGACTTTTTCTCTCGCCCCTCCGCCCTTGAAATTTGGAGCTGACACATGGCATATGGTGGGTCCCATTGAGATTGTGCTTCAATTCTCCACATTTTGACCCCTTTTGGAAATTGGGAAAATTTTCACTTTTTTCCCTGCAGGCCTGCACCCCCAATTTCTCCCTCGCCACATGTTGCTTCCTCTATCGCTAAAATCCACGGGCCCAATTTTCATTTTAACTCCCCTTTTTCCTAAGGGAAAATTTTCAATTTTCCTTCTACCGGACTGCCGACCCACTACCTTTGCCACATGTCTTTCGTTGATTCTCCATGGGGACATGCTCCAAAATTTTACCCTAGGTCTTTTTGACCAAAAGGGAAAATTTTCCTTTTCCTTCTATAGCCTACACTTCCCTTTGACTCTGTTGGACACGTGTCCACCTATGATTGGCCACGGGGCCACGCTCCAAACTTTTAATTTTAAGCCTTCTTTATAAAAGGGAAAATTCTCTCCTGCCTCCGCCGACCTACCGACCCGCCTTGTCTGCTCTGCCCATCACATGTCGCTCATTGATTTGCTTGCGGGCCCACGACTTAAATTTTTTCCTTAACTCCTTTTGCCAAAAAGGAAAAAATCCCCATTTCCTCTATGGCCTACACTTCCCTCTGACCTTGTTGGACACGTGTCCACCTGCAATTGGCCACAAGGCTGCGCTTCAAACTTTTAATTTTAAGCCTTCTTTTCGCAAAAGGGAAACAATTCCCTTTTGCCTCTGCCGACCACCGACCCGCTCAAAATTCATGCCACATTTCCTCCTCTAATTGGATCGGGGAAAAATTGATTTTGAAACTTTAGAAAAATAGAGCTAAAAAACTCTAAGTCCCCCATCGGCCCGCTCCTCCCTTTTTGGTCTTTTAGGACATGTGTCCACTCCCGATTGGCTGCGAGGCTTCAGACAATTTTGTGACTTTAAGATTTTGTAAAATAAGGTCTAAAAAGCTTAAGGGAATGTAACATCCTCAATTTAATACATTAGAACAAGTCAATTTTTTTTTTTTTTGATAAAAGCTTCCTGGTTCTAAATACATAATTTAGAACTCACAAATCAAATAACCATTCTTATAACAGATAACCATATGCAGCTGTAATGACTCGGAGTACCTCCGATCTATTCATTCCATGACTCGGTAATCTACCGATCTATTCATGAGTAATAAGAGTTGGAGTTTTTATTCAACACTTCACTCTTGCGGTTCTCTTCCCTATTCTGGGATTCAGAATGCTCTGTCCAAGGAACCTAACTTGAATAATTGTTACCATTATTCATCGGCATCTCATCCCTTAGACTAGGTGACTCAGGACAACGCAATCAGCAGCTTGCGATACTTTGGCCAAAGATTTGAAACATACTGCTTATGTCTCGTATTCCTTAACGGCATACTCATCAATCTGGAATACGTCCTTCACCCCATTCTTATGTTATGTAGAATGTCTTATACCGACTTCATCAGCCCTCCTATCCCAAGTTATTCACTCGAAAACGGATTAGTAAGGTGACAACGTTATATGGATGCTCCCGAGGACTAGGGATATGATGACATATTAGGTCAACCCTAGTTAAACCAGTGTGTCAAGATACCCCGAGTCTCCTAGGCAGCCTTATAATGTGACCACATTCCTAATCGGTTCCAGAGTAACTTGTTCGAGTTAAAGGTGTAAATCTTAACGATCAATGCAAAGGGTGTCGTCATAAGTCACCTACATTGTTGTAACTTCGAGAAGATCCCAATCTTCTCAAAGGTACAACCTTACAGTTGACTTGTGTCGTCAACCTTTAAATCCACCTCGAAAATATCTACTTATAATAAGCATTACACACGTTGAGTTAAAATTATAATAAAAGACGTTCCCCTAAGGTTAGCCTTTCCCGATCCCTGGGTTCCTCACCATAGAATGACCTTTCTTAATAAAACCCATTACACAAGAGAAATTATTAAGACTAGAGGGTCCCATCAAGGAGTTCATAGAATTTATATAATTCTAAATCAACAAAATTGGACAATAACCCATAATCTTCACATGTGATTGCCAACCGAACCCTTTTTAGGTTTATTTCAGTTCTTATAACTGAATTTATGTCTTACTTATTAATATCGAGATATAAAGATTAGGAATCCAATTAAACGTTGTCCTGGCTTAATCAAGACTAGGAATTAATAATTTAATCCAGCTTGTTTAGCGTCTTGCTTAGGTTTATTTTTACCCTAGCTTCCAAAAAGACAGTGATCTAAATTTCAATTTAGCTTTAGATAGAACATACAAGAACTGCTAAACAATCATAAATATTCAGTCACATATTCTTGCAAGCTTACATTGATAATCACAAAAGTCTCCATATTATACAATAATAACACGCTCTCAAGATCATTTGATCCGAAGAAGGTCAAACTATCCAGATAAGAATACAAACATATAAGTATCAAATATCTAATTCCATTCCCTTCTGAACCAAACACATACATTTTATGCATTCAGCATACTTGATACAATACTCAACGGAAAAAGAACATCTTTCCTCAGATAGTACATTTAGAGAATCAAACTGTAATTCATCATAAACCAAATTAAACAATCTGAACATCCTATCAGATCTGCGTGCTTTTACCACTTACGGCAACCATCTGCAAAAATTGTCAACATGGGTCAGTTCGATGAACTGAGCATGATAAGCACTAACTCTTAAAACAATTGCAATCCACCAACTGTTTCCATTAAACAACCTATTTAAATGAGATCATTTCACCAAACAAGTAAACATATTTCAGACTATACTTTTGTAATACAACATGACTATAAACGCGTAACACAAATTATCGTTACAGAATAGTCCTAGATACTTCTCAAATATTTCATCAAAATATTAGGGATCAAGAAGAACGAAAGTATCCAAAACAACTATCCATCTTAATCCCAAGATCAGCAAACATCGACAGATCATTACATTCAACAGTAAAAGGAATATCATAACAAATCATGATTCCATCAATATGTTAAAAATAGTTCCAACGGTTAGATAAAATATCAACATATATTACAATGGAAGAGAAAGAAAACAAGTCATTCATATTTCCCTTCACACAAGCTCATGACTGTACCGTCTCCTCGAAAGGAAAGCATTCACCTTATATGCATACGAATAAGTCTGACGAGCCACAAAAAGAACCACAGTTTTGTTAAAATCAAATATAACAAAACTCCTGTAGCATATTAGCAGTGCAGTAGCTCTTACGCCAAAACAGATGAATGTCAACCAACAGGTTACACATGACCTTCCACACGAAGCGACAAACAAGAAGATATTCAATGCCATCATCTGTCGAGGTGAAGTTGACAGTTCCTTAGTTCAGTCAAGCTCAAGACTAGATACCCATGCAATAGAAGACGTAATCATGCTCAAACATGACAACAATTCCTCACAGCAACATACAACTTATTCTAATCCCTACTAAACACAGTATGGTTTTAGATCCAAGGTCGAAATCAAAAGAACTTCTCCTTTTTATCTCAGCCAACAAGAGACTCGTTAACATTAAAGCACAAGATGTTTCCCCTAAGACTATGCAGAGATATTCACACGAAATCCACTCAACATGCACAGCCTTAATTAACTGTAATTATTCAGAAAGGAAAAATAACATATCGTATTCACATCCGAACTCATTCCGAGTTTGAAAAGTATGGTAATCACAACCTACTTTTACAGAGACCAAGATACAAGATATCTATCAATACTTAAGGAACCCAACAGAGCCAAAAACAATAAGTGTTCCCAATCAGGCTTTTATAAAAGCAGATACACTGGTTATCTATCAAGGATTTCAACTGAATCCGAACAATAGTATACACGATAAATCTTCTACAGAAGCCGATATACCAGATAAACATAAGTTAAAGATTTCAACCGTGCCAACAATGGTAAATAATCAAAATCAGGCTATTACAGAAGTTAAATACTGATTTTGTAACAAGGAATCCAACTGAGCCTCTACAACATTATTCGCTCAAGCTTACATAGATTGGAACATCGAAAGTATACCAACCGAGTCTCGTACTACAAAATCCATTACTTAAACGAAGGTATACATTACAAGATAACAGAAGTCGTATACCGCTACCCTCCAGACTCGACGAATCATGCTACCAAGATACACATACATGACTTATACAATAGTCCAATATACGAACCAATCCAAGGACTCCACAAAGTCATCTTGTAAATAAAATAAATATAATGCAAACCATCAATGGGTTAAATCCCGTAATTGCAACACAAGGGAGGGAAAAACAACTTCTACAGGGTCGCATCAAATACTGAAACACAACCAGTTATCCGTTCAACATAACCAAAGTATCATAGCGAAACCCAACAAAATTCAAGTAACCACCACCTATACTAAACACGACGGAACTTACAAAGAAGTCCAATAAAACTGAACATTCAAACAAAAGTCCATCAGTATCCTTTCCGACAAGTATCAACAACAAGCATCAACAACAAGTATCAACTGTAGCCTGAACCCAACAAGGGAACAATACATGGGCTCTCACAGAGCAGGTCTAATATTCTTTCTTGCATACATTTCACAAACCTAAGCCGGAATGCAAAACACAACAAAATAGAGCAATAGCTCAAAACACAATGCACACCCATCAAGGGTTAAACTTGAAAATTGAACCAGCAAGAAGATACAGTAACAAAATCACACAAAGCTACCATAATAACCATCTAAACCCATAAATCATCTGAACAGAGTTGTTCTAATGAAATCAATTGAAAGAAAGAAAGATTTTTAAAGGTTAGGGCCTAACATGCCTGGTTATTTGCTTAAAAATCCGAAGAAGACCACTGAAAGAGCTCGAGCCTTCTTCTCTTTTTCCAAGTTAGATTCACCAACAAAAATTTGTTATTTCCATGACTTATAAATTTTCCTTGCCAGAGAAAAGAGCTAGTTACGCTCATACTTTCCATGCAACACCAAGAAGACTGGTGCGAAGAACCAGTGATCAGACAGAGGGAAAACCGGAGCACATGAAAAACCAAACAAACTACTAACTTTCCATTTTGCATGCCTTCCCGTGAAACCCGAGCTCGAAGACCGAGTTCATAAATGGCATTTACTCCAAATTTCCCGCTAACTTTCCATTGCCACCAACCGCCATAGTTGGCGATGGATAAAACTAGTTCAAAGACCATTTCCAACTTTGGCACTTGCCACGGCTCTAGCTAGCCGTTTAAAAACTTCTACCAAATTACCTATCCTTCATACTTATCCCTCCATTTAATGCCATAGAAACTGCCGCCCATGGTTCGCACCCTTCCATAGGTCCCCTTTCTTCCTTGTTCATTAGTTAGGTTAGTAACTTAGGTTAGAATTTAAGATAACACTTAGTCTAACCTCATAGCACATAGATACTAACTTAGAACATTAGCTTATAGCCTAGGCCTAGGTTAGATTAACACTAATCTAACCCCTAGGTTATAGTTTAGTTTTAGGTTACTAACCTTAATAAATCCAGTTTAGGTCTAATATTTCAAATGCTCAGAAAAAGAACCTACAACATACATTCACGAATAGGGTTCACTCTTGTACTGCCAATAGGCTATTGAATTATATGTAACTGAATTATTACCTGGTCCACGATCAAGACCTTCCTGATATTACGATATCGGGAACCAATTCATTTAACACGATCAGCCTGAGTTATACTCCGGACTAGCTTATTCAATGCATCCAGACCTTGCAACCTGCGTAAGGTCTATAATTTTAATTCATCACGAATAAACTTAAAGCATCACTTGGATCAATACCACTGATCCAAGGCTAGGTCTTATAGATGGATAACTCCATAATTCATTCCGAGATCAGATTAAACTCAAGCGTAAAATGAAAGAAATAAAAGAGTCCAATCATATTTTGACTCAGTCACAAATCTATAATCTCAAAAAAAAGATACATTCCATATCAAGCATGACTTCTCAATCAAAGGAACACATCCTTTTTACAAGAGAAATCACATATCAACACTTGTATGCTCAGGAGGAAGTAACAACAGTTCAGGGTGTTACATGCTTCCCTCCTAAAAGATTCATCGTCCCGATGATTACATATTCGATTAACCTTCAGGTCAACCCATTTATTAGTTCACAAAACAATGCGACTATTTTCCAACTTAAATAGTTCCAGAAATCAATGTCACAACACATTTTATTCAGCCTGAATAATGTTTGTCTTCATCTGGCTTTCATAAATACTTAAAAAAATAAGTTCATACAAGAAATGTTTTTGTCAACAGATTTCATTCTGTTGAAAAAGAGAAGGAAAAGCAATTTTCATCTCTTCCAGATTTTCCCAAGTTGCACTTTCTTCGCTAAACTGGTCCCACTGGACCTTACATTGCTGTATTTCACGATTTCTCAAATGCAATTGGCGAGTTTCCAACACTCGTGTGGGTTTAACCACGATTATTCCTGGGTCTTGGACCTACAAGGAATTCCAATTTAAAACATGTGACAGATCTGAAACGTATTTCTTAAGCAAAGAAATATGGAAAACATCATGCATGCGAGATAAAGCAGGTGGTAATGCTAAACGATAAGCTACAGGATTGATTATTTCGACAATTTCGAAAGGTCCCACGAATCGAGGTGACAACTTGGCAGCCTTGCCAAAAGTTATAGAACTCTTTCTGGGTTTAACACGAAGAAAACCTTCTCACCAAGCTCAAACCTTCGATCAACCCGCTTAAGGTCAGCATAGCTCTTCTGCCTATCCGCTGCTTCCTTTAATCGTTCACGAATCAGCTTAACTTTCTGTTCCATTTCTATGAGAATTTCTAGTCCAATTACCACTCTATCCTCAACACTATCCCAACTAAACAGAGTTCTGCACTTTCTTCCATAAAGTGCTTCAAATGGTGCCATTTTGAGAGATGAATGATAAGTGTTGTTGTATGTGAATTCAACTAATGGAAGATACTCTTCCCATTTATACTGTTGATCCATGCAATACATTCGCAACATGTCCTCCAACACTTGATTTACCCTCTCAGTTTGCCCATCCGTTTCCGGATGATATGCAGAACTGAAGTTTAGTTTCGTTCCAAGAGCTGTATTAAGCATTTTCCAAAACCTTGACGTCATTCTTGGATCCTCGCCGATATAATCAATTCTCAGTACACCATGCAATCTGAAAATTTTGTGTATGAATCTTTTGGCCAAAGCACTGGTGAATCATCCTTTAGATTTCTAGTGATGAAATGAGCTACCTTAGTTAGTTTATCTACAACTACCAGGATAACATCATGTTTATTCCTGGACATGGGTAATCCTTGTACAAAATCCATGGTTATTACTTGCCATTTGTACTGTGGTATGCTATGAGGATATAACAGTCCAGCTGGGTGCATATGTTCTACCTTAACCCGCTGACACTCCAAACAATGAGTCACAAAATTTATGACATCCTTTTTCATACCTTTCCAAAAGTATTGTTGTTTCAGATCAGCAAGCATTTTTGTGATACCCGGTGTCCAGAGAAAGGTGAATTATGAAATTCAACTAACAACTTCTTTCTCAAATCATTCAGCATAGGTACATATACTCTATTTTCATAACGCAAGATTCCTTCATTATCAAAATGAAAACCTTTATACCTTTCATCATTAGGTTCTGCAGCAAGTGCTGCTTTTACTTGTTGAAAGTAAATATCAGATTCTGAGGCACTCTTTACCTCATCCTTGAACTGAGTTCTTAATGTTATAAGAGCAGAAATGTGCCTCCTACGACTTAGAGCATCAGCTACTCTATTCTCCTTCCCTTTGATATAACTAATATCAAAATCATATTGTGATAAAAATTCTAACCACCTTCTCTGTCTAGCATTAAGATTAGGCTGAGTGAAAATATATTTCAGCCCTAAGTGATCAGTTTTCAACTCAAAAGGTTTCCCAAGTAAATAGTGTCTCCAGACTTGAAGTGCATGAACAATGGCAGCAAGCTCTAAATCATGAGGAGCATAATTCAGCTCATGTAACTTGAGTTTTCTACTTTCATATGCAATGACTTGATCATTTTGTAGCAAAACACCTCCAAGGCCTTCCCTAAGCATCCGTTACAATAAGTAAAACTCCCATTAGGTCCTGGTACCACTAATATAGGTGCGAGAGTTTCAACCGGCCTTTCAACTTTTGAAAGCCACTTCGCACTTATCATTCCATATGAATTTCTTATCCTTCTTCTGCAATGAAGTTATTGGTGCAGCTACTTTAGAAAAATCCTTTACAAATTTTCTATAGTAACCAGCAAGACCCATGAAGCTTCTTACTTCGTGCACATTCTTTGGTGCAGGCCACTCAGTTATTGCCACTATTTTTGAAGGATCTACAGCAATTCCTTCTTTGCTAATGACATGACCCAAATAGTGAACTTCTGAATCAAAGAAAGAACATTTGGATAACTTACCATACAACTTTCTTTTTCTCAAAATTCCCAAAACTATCTTCAAATGCTCATTGTGCTCCTCAACGCTTTTAGAATAAATGAGAATATCGTCCAAGAATACAAGTACAAACTTGTCCAGATATTCTTGAAAAATATTGTTCATTAAGTTCATAAAGGCTGTGGGTGCATTAGTTAATCCAAAGGGTAGAACCATGAATTCATAATGTCCGTACCTTGTTCGGAAGGCTATTTTATGAATATCTTCCTCTCTAATCCTTAACTGATGATAACCAGATCGAAGATCTATCTTAGAATAAACCGCTGCTCCACGCATCTGATCAAACAGATCGTCGATCCTTGGAAGTGGATATCTGTTCTTGATTGTTGCTTTGTTCAACATCCGATAATCAATACACAGCCTAAGTGTTCCATCCTTCTTTTTCACAAATATTACAGGCACACCCCAAGGTGAAACACTTGGTCTAATCAAACCTTTAGAAAAAAGTTCTTGCAACTGTGCCTTAAGCTCGACTAACTCTGTAGTAGTCATCCGATAAGGTGCTTTGGAAATAGGTTCTGTTCCTGGTTTGATTTCGATGGTGAAGTCAAATTCCCTCTTAGGTGGTAACCCTGGTAATTCCTCAGGAAAAACATCCCTGAAACTTTGTAATAGAGGAAATCGCTTCATGTAATCACCATCTTCTTCTGAAAATTTAGATATCTTTACTACATAAAGGGTACATCCTTTATTTTTAGCCTTTTTAAGCTGCATAGCTGACAGTTTTCTAACTGAAATTTCCCGTTTCACACCTTGAATCTCTGTTGTTTCCAGCTGATCATCTAAACATTTTATGTTCTTTTCATAGCATTCTACATTTGCTTTATGGTCAGCTAACCAATTGACACCGATAACAATGTCATACGATCCCAAAGGTGTAACATAGAGGTCAACTTCCGTGGAGAAATTAGGTAAGTCAAGGACTGCCCCAAAAAGACACATACTAACTGTATGAACAGAGTTATTACCATACTGTACAGTCCAAGTTTTATCCATTTTTCCAGCTTTTCTCTTAAGTTTAGAAGCAAGTTTATTAGAAATGAAACATTCAGTAGCTCCTGTATCAAAAAGAATAGTGACAGGTATGCCAAATAACTTACCCGGAACTTCTATAGGTGTCACTTGCTTTTCAGCTTGCTTGTCTGCTACTGCAGCATGTATCTTATGCTACTGATTACGATCATCCTTCTTCAAAGGGCACTGATTTGCATAGTGGTCTTTGCCACAATTGTAGCAGCCTCCTACAGGTCCCTTTTTAGGCTCAAAATTGCCTCCAGCCTTGTAATTGTCACGTTGTCCTCCATAGGGCTTCTGCCCATTGTTATAATTTTTGGCAAAATTATCCCTTACATTTCCAGCAGTCTTATTTACTACTGCTTTCTTACTGTTATCCCCTGGAAACTTATTTTTGTTTCCAAACTTTTTCCATGGTCCCTTTCTGGGTGCAAGAGAGGTTGAAGAAGGGTTTGCAGTCTTCTTCCGCACTTCCTCTTTATGAGCAGAAATAGCCTTTAATTTATGTTCTTGCCTTATGGCCTTTTCAACAACTCCTTCCATAGTGGATGGACTGTGAACATCGACCTCTCCCCCTATCACGGGATTCAATCCCATGATGAATTTCCGTATTCTGAACTTCTCGTCAGTTTGATATTGTGGTACATACTTGAGGAGTTTTGTAAACCGCTCCCAAAATTCAGTTACCGTTAGCTTCCCTTGAGCTAAGTTCTGAATTCTGTCATTTTCTGATCATAGAAAAGTTATGGCAGCCAACGTTGCCTAAAATAGCCTTTAAATTGATCCCAAGTAATATTGGTCTCATCAATATTTAGTTCAACTTTACGGCTATCCCACCACGAAGATGCTTCGTGGGAAAGTCTGATAGGCTCCCCAAATAGCTTTGGTTTCCTCTGAGAAGTTTCTTATTGCAAAGTACTTCTCCATTTCACTGAGCCAGTTCTCAGCTCCATCTCCTAATGTGGTGCCATCATACTTAGGTGGACTTATCCTTTTTATATCATTAGTGAGTTCTGCTGCCAACCTGGCCTTTTTGTTTTCTGGTTGGACAGGTGCATTCCCAGCATTAACATCAACACCCATATCGGGGTTGTCCTCAGGAGGTGGCTGATTGTCATTACCAGCTTCTTCATCCTCCTCATTTCCCATCGCCTGCTGTTCAAGTACAGCTAAACGATCTCTTGTGTCCAACAGGGCAGCAAGGATCTCATCAAGTTTCTGGGTTGTTGCCACCCCTCCTTCAGGTGGAGCATTATTCGCAATGTTTCCCCTTGTTCTAACCATTTTCTGTTACAAGAAAATTTAGGTTCTCATCAGATTATGGACACAATAGGCCCAAGAGCTGCAACCTTCAGCTCTGATACCAAGATGTAACATCCTCAATTTATACATTAGAACAAGTCAATTTTTTTTTTTTTTTTTGATAAATGCTTCCTGGTTCTAAATACATAATTTAGAACTCACAAATCAAATAACCATTCTTATAACAGATAACCATATGCAGCTGTAATGACTCGGAGTACCTCCGATCTATTCATTCCATGACTCGGTAATCTACCGATCTATTCATGAGTAATAAGAGTTGGAGTTTTTATTCAACACTTCACTCTTGCGGTTCTCTTCCCTATTCTGGGATTCAGAATGCTCTGTCCAAGGAACCTAACTTGAATAATTGTTACCATTATTCATCGGCATCTCATCCCTTAGACTAGGTGACTCAGGACAACGCAATCAGCAGCTTGCGATACTTTGGCCAAAGATTTGAAACATACTGCTTATGTCTCGTATTCCTTAACGGCATACTCCTCAATCTTGGAATACGTCCTTCACCCCATTCTTATGTTATGTAGAATGTCTTATACCGACTTCTGTCAGTCCCTCCTATCCCAAGTTATTCACTCGAAATGGATTAGTAAGGTGACAACGTTATATGGATGCTCCCGAGGACTAGGGATACGATGACATACTGGGTCAACCCTAGTTAAACCAGTGTGTCAAGATACCCCGAGTCTCCTAGGCAGCCTTATAATGTGACCACATTCCTAATCGGTTCCAGAGTAACTTGTTCGAGTTAAAGGTGTAAATCTTAACGATCAATGCAAAGGGTGTCGTCATAAGTCACCTGCATTGTTGTAACTTTGAGAAGATCCCAATCTTCTCGAAGGTACAACCCTGCAGTTGACTTGTGCCGTCAACCTTTAAATCCGCCTCGAAAAGATCTACTTATAATAAGCGTTACGCACGTTGAGTTAAAATTATAATAAAAGACGTTCCCCTAAGGTTAGCCTTTCCCGATCCCTGGGTTCCTCACCATAGAATGACCTTTCTTAATAAAACCCATTACACAAGAGAAATTATTAAGACTAGAGGGTCCCATCAAGGAGTTCATAGAATTTACATAATTCTAAATCAACAAAATTGGACAATAACCCATAATCTTCACATGTGATTGCCAACCGAACCCTTTTTAGGTTTATTTCAGTTCTTATAACTGAATTTATGTCTTACTTATTAATATCGAGATATAAAGATTAGGAATCCAATTAAACGTTGTCCTGGCTTAATCAAGACTAGGAATTAATAATTTAATCCAGCTTGTTTAGCGTCTTGCTTAGGTTTATTTTTACCCTAGCTTCCAGAAAGACAGTGATCTATATTTCAATTTAGCTTTAGATAGAACATACAAGAACTGGTAAACAATCATAAATATTCAGTCACATATTCTTGCAAGCTTACATTGATAATCACAAAAGTCTCCATATTATACAATAATAACACGCTCTCAAGATCATTTGATCCGAAGAAGGTCAAACTATCCAGATAAGAATACAAACATATAAGTATCAAATATCTAATTCCATTCCCTTCTGAACCAAACACATACATTTTATGCATTCAACATACTTGATACAATACTCAACGGAAAAAGAACATCTTTCCTCAGATAGTACATTTAGAGAATCAAACTGTAATTCATCATAAACCAAATTAAACAATCAACATCCTATCGATCTGCGTGCTTTTACCACTTACGGCAAACCATCTCGCAAAAATTGTCAACATGGGTCGGTTCATGAACCGAGCATGATAAGCACTAACTCTTAAAACAATTGCAATCCACCAATTTTCCATTAAACAACCTCGTTTAAATGAGATCATTTCACCAAACAAGTAAACATATTTCGACTATGCTTTTGTAATACAAACATGACTATAAACGCGTAACTCAAATTATCGTTACTGAATAGTCCTAGATACTTCTCAAATATTTCATCAAAATATTAGGGATCAAGAAGAACGAAAGTATCCAAAACAACTATCCATCTCGAATCCCAAGGTCAAAAACATCAAACATATCATTACATTCAATAGAAAGGAATATCATAACAAATCATGATTCCAACCATATGTTAAAAACAGTTCCAACGGTTAGATAAAAATATCAACATATACTTTACAATAGAAGAGAAAGAAAACAAGTCATTCATATTTCCCTTCACACAAGCTCATGACTGTACCGTCTCCTCGAAAGGAAAGCATTCACCTTATATGCATACAAATAAGTCTGACGAGCCACAAAAAGAACCACAGTTTTGTTAAAATCAAATATAACAAAACTCCTGTAGCATATTAGCAGTACAGTAGCTCTTACGCCAAAACAGATGAATGTCAACCAACAGATTCCACATGACCTTCCACACGAAGCGACAAACAAGAAGATATTCAATGCCATCGTCTGTCGAGGTGAAGTCGACAGTTCCTTAGTTCAGTCAAGCTCAAGACTAGATACCCATGCAACAGAAGACGTAATCATGCTCAAACACGACAACAATTCCTCACAGCAACATACAACTTATTCTAATCCCTACTAAACACAGTAAGGTTTTAGATCCAAGGTCGAAATCAAAAGAACTTCTCCTTTTTATCTCAGCCAACAAGAGACTCGTTAACATTAAAGCACAAGATGTTTCCCCTAAGACTATGCAGAGATATTCGCACGAAATCCACTCAACATGCACAACCTTAATTAACTGTAATTATTCAGAAAGGAAACATAACATATCGTATTCACATCTGAACTCATTCAGAGTTTGAAAAGTATGGTAATCACAACCTACTTTTACAGAGACCAAGATACAAGATATCTATCAATACTTAAGGAACCCAACAGAGCCAAAAACAATAAGTGTTCCCAATCAGGCTTTTATAGAAGCAGATACACTGGTTACCTATCAAGGATTTCAACTGAATCCAAACAATAGTATACACGATAAATCTTCTACAGAAGCCGATATACCAGATAAACATAAGTTAAAGATTTCAACCATGCCAACAATGGTAAATAATCAAAATCAGGCTATTACAGAAGTTAAATACTGATTTTGTAACAAGGAATCCAACTGAGCCTCTACAACATTATTCGCTCAAGCTTACACAGATTGGAACATCAAAAGTATACCAACCGAGTCTGTACCAAAAATCCATTACTTAAACGAAGGTATACATTACAAGATAACAGAAGTCGTATTACCAGTTACCCCTCCAGGACTCCGACGGAATCATGCTACCAGTATACACATACATAACTTATACAGTAGTCCAATATACGAAGCAATCCAAGGACTCCACAAAGTCATCTTGTAAGTAAAATAAATATAATGCAAACCATCAATGGGTTAAACCCCGTAATTGCAACACAAGGAGGGAAAAACAACTTCTACAGGGTCGCATCAAATACTGAAACACAGCCAGTTATCCGTTCAACATAACCAAAGTATCATAGCGAAACCCAACAAAATTCAGTAACCACCACCTATACTAAACACGACGGAACTTACAAAGAAGTCCAATAAAACTGAACATTCAAACAAAAGTCCATCAGTATCCTTTCCGACAAGTATCAACAACAAGCATCAATCAACAAGTATCAACAACAAGTATCAACTGTAGCCTGAACCCAACAAGGGAACAATGCATGGGCTCTCACAGAGCAGGTCTAATATTCTTTCTTGCATACATTTCACAAACCTAAGCCGGAATGCAAAACACAACAAAATAGAGCAATAGCTCGAAACACAATGCACACCCATCAAGGGTTAAATTGAAAAATCGAACCAGAAGAAGATACAGTAACAAAATCACACAAAGCTACCATAATAACCATCTAAACCCATAAATCATCTGAACAGAGTTGTTCTAATGAAATCAATTGAAAGAAAGCAAGATTTTTAAAGGTTAGGGCCTAACATGCCTGGTTATTTGCTTAAAAATCCGAAGAAGACCACTGAAAGAGCTCGAGCCTTCTTCTCTTTTTCCAAGTTAGATTCACCAACAAAAATTTGTTATTTCCATGACTTATAAATTTTCCTTGCCAGAGAAAAGAGCTAGTTACGCTCATACTTGCCATGCAACACCAAGAAGACTGGTGCAAAGAACCAGTGATCAGACAGAGGGAAAACTGAGCGCATGAAAAACCAAACAAACTACTAACTTTCCATTTTGCATGCCTTCCCGTGAAACCCGAGCTCGAAGACCGAGTTCATAAATGGCATTTACTCCAAATTTCCCGCTAACTTTCCATTGCCACCGACCGCCATAGTTGGCGATGGATAAAACCAGTTCAAAGACCATTTCCAACTTTGGCGACCTACCACGTCGGCTCTAGCTAGCCATTTTAAAAACTTCTACCAAATTACCTATCCTTCATACTTATCCCTCCATTTAATGCCATAGAAACTGCCGCCCATGGTTCACACCCTTCCATAGGTCCCCTTTCTTCCTTGTTCATTAGTTAGGTTAGTAACTTAGGTTAGGATTTAAGATAACACTTAGTCTAACCTCATAGCACATAGATACTAACTTAGAACATTAGCTTATAGCCTAGGCCTAGGTTAGATTAACACTAATCTAACCCCTAGGTTATAGTTTAGTTTTAGGTTACTAACCTTAATAAATCCAGTTTAGGTCTAATATTTCAAATGCTCAGAAAAAGAACCTACAACATACATTCACGAATAGGGTTCACTCCTGTACTGCCAATAGGCTATTGAATTATATGTAACTGAATTATTACCTGGTCCACGATCAAGACCTTCCTGATATTACGATATCGGGAACCAATTCATTTAACATGATCAGCCTGAGTTATACTCCGGACTAGCTTATTCAATGCATCCAGACCTTGCAACCTGCTTAAGGTCTATAATTTTAATTCATCACGAATAAACTTAAAGCATCACTTGGATCAATACCACTGATCCAAGGCTAGGTCTTATAGATGGATAACTCCATAATTCATTCCGAGATTAGATTAAACTCAGGCATAAAATGAAAGAAATAAAAGAGTCCAATCATATTCTGACTCAGTCACGAATCTGCAATCTCAAAAAAAAGATACAGTCCATATCAAGCATGACTTCTCAATCAAAGGAACACATCCTTTTTACAAGAGAAATCACATAACAAAAATTTTCCAGTTGTGCCCAAATTTGATTTTTTCTTTGTGGGTGATGGATTTTTTGCAAAGGATTAATGAAACAAGTGTTAAACATTATATGACCATGGCCATAGTTTTGTTTTAGGAACGTAAGCACAAATCGATCAATTTTAACACTCCACGATTTGAAAAACACAGAAAAATGGCAGAGCCCGTGGATTTAAAAAATTTAGGGCACATTCATAGCAAACTTGGAGATTTCTTTCAAATGGGGCAAGGAAAATGAGTTTGTGAGAATTTTGAAAGCACCTATCTTGCGAACAAAGTTTACTGAGATCACCAAAATTGAAGAAATACATTGCAGAGCATGAAAACCAAAGGAACATTTAGATCAAAACAACAGAGGACCAGAATGGGCACCAACATTGGCTCCAACTCGAGGATGGGCACTCCCAGTGAGTGTCACAAGAACAAAACGTAGACCAAGTGCCAAAATAATCCATTGGGAAAAGGATTCATGAGCCAAAATCACCAAAAACCAGCTAAGAACCCAACAAAAATGGCTACCACACAGCAAGGCAAACCAGAAAACTATTAAAACACCAAAAACTAGCGAAAGACCAAACACTATACACTCGTACAAGTTTTGCATACCTTAAATTTGGGGATTAATCCAAGAAATTCTTTAGATGCCTGCCATTAATAGGAAATTCAAGCAATTCCCCATCTAAATCTTTGAGAAAAAAAGTATGCTCACCAATTCTGATATCAATGGAGTAAGGGCCCATCCATAATGCATCAAATTTTCCATGTTTACCCTTATCTTCATTTCTATTGTCCCATAACAAAACCAGATCTCTAATATTGAAGGCCCTAGGAGTGACCTTCTTGTCAAACAATCTTTTCAATTTCTCTCTAAATCGACATGCCTCTGGTGGGATGCTCTTCTCTCTTCATCCAAATCCATAATCTAATTGATCCTTGCTTCATATGGACTGACTTCTTGATCCTCAAGTTGTTGAACAAACTAAAATGAAGATAACTACAGATGTAAGGGCAGCGAGCTTGAGTTCCATATACCAACTCAAAGGGGCTCTTTCTAGTAACTCTTTTGGTAGTGATTCTATTAGCCCAAAATACAAATTTTAGTTGTTCACCCCATTTTCTCTTATTCAACTCCAAGGTTCTCTTAATGATATTCAACATGTTCTTATTGTTGGACTCATCTTGTCCATTTCCTTGGGGATTATAGTTTGAAGAATAAGTCAAATTGGTTCCATATTCTTTATACATTACCACCAAAGGCTTAGCTCTGAAACACATGGCATTATCGTGCACAATCTTGGTAGCACACCAAATATGCATATGATATTATTCAACAAGAAGTCCATAACAACTTGGTGTGTTTCTTTCTTGGTGGGGATTGCCTCTACCCACTTGGTAAAATAATCATTGGCTACAAGAATCCACTTATAGCTAACACTAGAAGGATCTGAAATCTCACCAATGAAGTCCATCCCCCATTTTTGAAAGGAGCTTAAATTAATACAGTTTGTAAAAGGAAGGGAGCTTGAAGCTTTCATTCTTCAAGAGAAACGCTGACAGCTTTCACATTTTCTAATCAGCATGGTTGCATCTTTGAAGAGAGTAGGCCACCAATACCCAGCTCTCAAAACTTTGTGTGTTGTAACCCTTCCAACAAAGTGTCCTCCACAAACTCCCCCATAGAAATCAAAAATTACTTTGGGAGCTTCATCTTCAGTTACACACTTTAAGAGGACACCTTCGTGGTTCTTCCAAGCCAGCCCGAAGTCGGTGATGGTGTATTTCAAAGAAGCCACCTTGAGGTCTCTTTTCTAATTTTTATTTAAATGATCGGGACAGCAAAGGTGCCCGAGGTAAAAGATTATATCCTTGCACCACTAAGAACTTACCAATTTCCCAATAACATCTGCCCTTTCTTCTTCTACTACATTCACTTCTACTGTGTAGGTTGCTCTCACCCATGAGCTTAGCAAGACCCAAACCTCTTACTAACATTGTGGTTTGCATGTCCATATCATACTCCCACGGTTTGTTCACCAATCTACACCTTTTACTTGTGATCTCCATCTCGATAAGATGTATTTTACCATCTTTGTTGGGAACATAAGCAACAACCTTTGAACTTAAAATATAAGTCCTAAAAACCTTTGTTGCTTTCACCAAGGAAAATGCTTGTTTTTCCATGATTGTATACTTTAACTCAACAACTTGTAAAGCCTTGCTAAAGAAGGCAATAGGCCTCTCAGCCCCATATTCATCCTTTTGGAGAAAAACATATGCAATAGTATTTTTAGAAGCAAAGGAGAAGATTTGGAAAGGATTCTTGTAATTTGGAGCTGCTAAGACAGGTGTATGTTTGAGTGCTTCCTTGATTCCTTCAAAATCCTGAATAGCAGCATCTTCCCATTTGATAACATGATCTTTCTTTAACATGCATGTGATAGGAAGAGTCAACTCAACAAAATTAGACACAAACCTTCTAATGAAATTGATTTTCCAAAAGAAAGATTGGATACCCTTAATTGTTCTTGTTATTGGCACCTTGTTGATTGCTTCTATTCTCTCGAGGTCAATCATAACACCAGAATTTGAGACAATATGACCAAGAAACTTGGCCTTTTATACCCCAAAGTGACACTTATTTGGATCGAGAGAGATCCAAAACTCTCTACATCTGATCAACATCCTTTCCAAATGCTACCAATGATCTTTTCTGCTCTTTGAAAATACAGTCACATCATCCCGATAAACCTGCATGAAGTCATTTATAAAAGTAGCAAAAGCAACATCCATTGCTCTTTGGAAGGTAGCCCCAACATTCATGAGACCAAAAGGTATTCTCACATAAGCATATGTTCTCCAAGGAGTGGTAAAGGTAGTTTTAAATCTCTTTGACTCCTCGACAACAACTTTGATTGTAGCAGCTTAAAAACCATCCAAGGTGGACAGATAATTCGAGATCTAGTTACTAACTACAGCATGTTCTCCATGTTTGGAAAAGGATAATTATCTTTTAATGAAGCTCTATTCAAGTTTTTGAAGTCTACACAAATTCCAATATCTCCATTCTTCTTTCTAACTGGCACAAGGTTTGCAACCCAAGATGAATACCTTGTGGGTGAATGATCCCTCCCTCCTTCGCTTTCTTCAATTCACCTTGCATTTTTATGGAGATGAGTGGAATTATTGGCCTTTTCTTCTATTTGAATCATTTGGAATTTTTTTCAAAGAGGAATCTCATGTTGAAACAAGTCTTCTCTATATGCTTTCAGCTTTGAATATGACCAGGCAAGGCAGTCTTGATATTGTTTCAACAATTGGAGGTAGGACTATTTTTCTTCCTTGTTTAAACTACTGCCCAACCAAAATTTTCTTGGTTTTTCCTTTGTTCCCAAGTCATGCTCTTCCACGTCCCTTGAGGTAGACATGTTTCTATTGATGATGCAATCAACATTGTTAAAATTAGACTCAAGAGCAACAAGGCCTCTAGGAATGGTGTTAGTTTTCAATTGGATAATATCTTTTCCAAACAAAGTCTCTCTCCCTTTAGTCATACACACCATTGGTTCCCAATCAATATGCTAATCTACAAACTCACCTTGATTTTGCAAGAACATTTGCACTTGAGAATCATCATCAAACACTTGCCAATGTTTGATGTTGTTAGGGACAGTCGCCTAGTCAACACTTCAACATTGTACTCACAATAAGGTGAAATGGTGAAAACTCCAAATCTTGACGCCAACACTACCAATTTGCTAGCAGCAACATTCAAACTTCATGGTGCATAATATTGAAGGAATAAAAATCTCAAGTAGATCCCAAATTGTATGCTTATACTACTTCATCTCGCCGATTTTTTATAGCATACACATTTCTTATTTGTTTGACAACCAACTCGAATATCCCTTTGCGATAATGTCCTTGACACCATACTTCCATGCAATTATAAGACCCAACAAGAAGGCTTCATACTCAACAATGTTGTTAGTACATTCTAAATCAAGCTTAAAGGAAAAAACAAATTCTTCCAAGCTAGAAGAAATCAGAATTACACCAGCACCATTTCCAAATTTGGAGAAAGCTCCATCAAATAGCAAGGTCCAAGGAGAGCAGACATGTTCAAGGCACTTTGAATGATCCATTTTGTGTTCTTTTCCATCAGCAAAACCAATAAAATTATCAGCATCAACATCAAAAATAATACTTCATAAGTAACATTGTTTGGGTCCTCAATTAGATGCAACATTTTCTTTTCTCCATAGATCTTGACTAGGTCTGCGCTTAATGGGAATGGTGGAAAAATACATATCCATTTGGACACTCCCTCCAACACTTGTAGCCCAATTTCTTGACAAAATCATACCCCATTTGGTAGGGCAATCAACAATCACAACATCCAATTTTAAATTCCTCCTGGATAAGATGCAAGCTACACTACCAAACCTTTCACATAACCAACAACCGACACTTCTATTGAATCCATGGAAGTACACTTTCCTTAGATACTTTGTCACTTTGATGTCCAACTCATTCATGACTTCTAGAGGCATGACGTTACATGATGCATCAAAATCAAACATGCAATTGTGAAGTAGCTTATCCTTTATGATCAAATTTGTGAAGAATGGATCAACATTCAATTGGGAATCAACCAAAGATGTCCCAAAATATACCTCAGGTTTCTCTCCAAGATCTTCTATTTCGTGGTGTTTCAAGGTCAGAAATGATTTGAGGTGGAGTTTCAACAACATTTACATTTCTTCCTGGAGTAACCTTCTCTTCTTTCAATCCCAAGTACTCAAATGTTCTCTTCTTACGCTCAGAATTCTAAGCAACTCAATGATTGGAACACTCACTTTAATTTGGCTCAATATTTTGGCTATGTCATAGGGGACACTCTTTGGCAAAACAACATTGGAAGGGAGACAAGAAGATTCATTAGATGGTAGTGGATTCTTGGCAGTTTGGGCATGAGGAGGACTGTAATTTTGTTTGGGACAATATAAATTCGACAGTGCTTCTCTCTAGAGCTTTTTTTGGAATGCTTGTGAGCAAGGGTGTTTTAGGTATTCTTGAGGCCCTCGACACTAAAATTTTCCTCCATAATTTCTATTTCATTAATGTATGTATTAGGAATAGGATGTTGTTAAGTATAATTAGTAGTAGCGTCTAATAGAAGATAACGGCACCGTTAGTACGGTGCCACTAATAATGTGGAGTACGGTAATCAGTCCAAAGTCTGATAGGAATGTTGTAAAAGTAAATATTTGTCGTAAGTGGTCCTAGTAATGATAAAATTTCAATGTTTGGGTAATTAGAGAAGTAGGGTCTACATGATTAGGAATTAGAAATATTATATTTGTAATAAGGACAAGGAGTGAGGTCATAAATATTTTGTGTATTTTATTTGTAAAAAGTCTAAAAATGTGGAACCCATGTAAAATGATAAGGTTTATCTTATCTTAAAAGATAAGCTTACATGTACAGATAAGAGTTAAGGTATGGAATATGATTCGTCAGAGTGGATTTCTTATCCTATCTTAGAGATAAGATGGATAAGCCTGGAAGTTCTATAAATAGAGAGGCCACCCCCCTCATTTAGCATAGAAGGAAGTAGTGAGAAATATTGTAGGAAGTGTGCGAAGGAAGCCATCAGTTTAAAGGTGTGTTGAAGAAGCCATTAAGAGGTGTAATTGTAAAGTTTCTCCCATAGTCTTGGTGAAAGGCAAGTGAATTCAATAACACTTGAAGTACCTCATGGGTGAGATTGTAACAATTTCATGTTAATATTATCATTTACTTTGATATTTCAGATTTTTCATCATTCCATCTTATCATAGTCGATGGTATTCTTGTGTTATGTTGTTGTTTTGTTTCCAAATTACATCCACCAAACTAAAGGTTGTGCATTAGTAAATAATCATAGCACGAGGAGTTCTGGTGAAGAATTATCATAGTGCCGGATTGGTGATGACATTTTTGGTTCTATTGCTTTAGGGACCATTCCTCGTTCTTTGGATTTTCTTGGAGAGATATTCCCACTTAGTCAAAAATCAATTGGAGGGTAACCTTGTTTTTACTTGTGCATAGTAGTTACCATGATAAAGTCATTTTTGCTATGAATAGTATTTATCACAGTAAAGTCACTTTTTACCGTGAATAGTATTTACCGCAGTAACTTCACTTTTTACCGTGAATAGTGTTTACCACAGTAAAGTTAGTTTTTACCGCAGTAAGTCAAGTTTTACCATAGTTTACCGTGGTCATTTCTATTTTACTGTAGAAAGGTGTAAATTCACTTTCTAGTATAGTGATTCTAATTATTTGTGCACATAAGTCTTGTTGATTGTACTTGTGGGTTGGTATTTCACGGTGGTTACTTTTGGAAATGGGAAAGATTCCTGTTTTTTCAGCTCAATCTAATGAAGATGCTTCTTCTTTCATTCAAGAGTTTAAGCGATCTTGTATTTGTAATGGCCTTATAAGAAGGGAACAATGGACTGAATTTTTTCCTACCTTTTTGGATGGTTTAGCACTTAGGTGGTTTGAAACACTAGGTGATAATGTGAAAAAATCATGGGATTTATTAACTGAAAGTTTTCTTGAAGAATTTGGTGAACAACATAAATATGTAGATCTCATGATCGAGATCACAAAGCTATCCCAAGGAGAGAAGGAGAAGATAAGGGATTATCATGCTCGTGTTCTAGAGCTAAGGAGGAAGCTCGATGCCCAGATCTGGAAGGAAGGATTAGCGGATGGTTTGATGAATGGCGTGGATAATCTCCTCTGTAAGAACTTCATTCTTGGGATGAAGCCAGATATCAGAAAATGAGTGAAGTATGACCGCCCAACTACCATTGAACAAGAAAAGGAGATTGCAAGAAGGCAAGAAGAAAGCATGGAAGAGGAGCCCAAAGAAATTGTTGCTAAAGTAGAGCCTACACCAACACCTTTGGTCCAGAATCCACAACCACTCCCGGTGAGCACAAATATTTCTCCTAGTACATCTACTGAGTACGAAGATTTTCTCAAAAAGATGGGTCAGTTAACTATTAATCTTCTTCAAGGAAAGGAATTTAGTTCTCAGGGAGGAGATAGAGGTCCAAAAAGAAATATTTCTGAAGTTGTATGTTATGGTTGTTATAAAAGGGTCATTATAAGTATAATTTTCCGATAGAGCTTCTACATCTGGTAAAGGAGATAATGATAAAGGAAAAGCACTGTGAATTCTTTTGATGTAGTAGATAAGAGCAAAAATAATGAAGTAGATGTGTTTGTAAATAAAAAGAAAGAAAGAAAAAGATAATCAAGATGGAAATGATCCTAAGAAGATGAAAGAAGAAACTAGTAAGAAACATAAGAGAAGAAAGTTGGGTGTGCGGGATTTTCTGATTTCACAGGGGGCAAGGACCATACTCCATCTTGGAAGATCTATCCAAAAGGCTTATAAATATTACATATGGTCAACTCTTGGCCATGTCTCTCGAGAAGAGGCGGGAGTCAGGTGGACTCAATGCTTGAAGAAGGAAGGAGGTTGAGGTCCCTGTTTTGGAGGCGAGGCGATCCCTATGCTCCACAAGCCGAGGTATTATGTAATGGTATTTCAATTCATGATGTATTAGTTGATGAAGGTGCTGCAGTTAATATAATGACCGAGTCTCAGAATGAATATGTTGGGTTTAAAATTGATCGCCCTTCAACACTTATGTTAAGGTCATTAAATAAAGGAAAAACTAAACCGAAAGGTGTAGTTTCAAATGTGGCAATATCTCATGGGTGTTGTATGTGTGGTAGACTTTCGGTGATGAAAATGGTATTGCTTGCGTACCCAATGCTGCTAGGAAGACCATGGCTAAGGAGAGTTCATGCAAGAAACTACCGGAATGAAGGTTTCATGACACATGGATGTGGTAGAGAGAGGGTGAAGATAAACGTAATCCCTTGACATCATAAGGCGTAACCTATGGATTCAAGTGATGAAACCGATGATTGGACATCCTCTCGATTACTCTAGTACCAAAGAAGTGGACACCAAGATGAAGAAAGCAAGGTGGATGTTTCAGTCATGGATATCCTTCCAGTCACACCAACTCATGACCCCATAAAATTATCTGAAGAAGAAGTTGATGATCGTCTCCAACAAATAAAGATTGGTGATGCTGTGATGGAGAGTGAGAAGGAATCCTACCTCCAACTCTTTCGAAGGTACATACACCTATTCACTTTTGATTACAAGGAACTCCATCAAGTAAGTTGGGTAGAACATTGTATTGAGCTGGTAGATGGTGCTAAGCCCATAAAGCAAATGCCATATAGAATGAATCCTAATTTTTCCAAGATTGTAAAGAAAGAAATACATAAGTTACTTGATGCAGGATTCATATTTGCTGTGGAGAATTCAGAATGGGTTTCTCCCATTGTGATCTCAATAAAAAAGAATGGGAAGCTACGCATTTGTGTTGATTACAGGAAGCTCAATAAGGAAACAAAGAAGGATCATTACCCTCTTCCATTTTTAGATCAGATCTTGGATGAAGTAGCTAGCCAGAAGTGCTATAGTTTTGCTGATGGATATAGCGGCTACAACCAAGTTCGTATAGTAGAGAAAGATCAGCTGAAGACCATGTTCACCACTCCTTGGGAACTTTTTCTTATAGAGTTATGCCTTTTGGGTTGTGTAATTCTCCAGCAATATTCCAGATAGTTTGATGAATAGGGTGTTCGAACCCTACATTGGGACCTTCATCAGAGTATTTCTGGATGATTTTTGCATCTATGGGAGTAAGTTGGACCACCTGCACCAAATGGAGACAACATTTCAAAGGTTAGATGAAGCACAAGCCTCACTAAACCCTACAAAGTGTGTCTTTGGATGTTCTAAAGGTGTTTTGTTAAGGCATGTTGTATCTGAAGATGGTATTGGTACGATCATGATAAAGTTTCAAAATCAAAGATTTAACATTTCCTATGAATAGAAGTAAGTTGAGATCATTTTTAGGCCATGTGGGTTACTATAAAAGGTTCATCAAGAATTTCTCAAAGATTGCACAGCCACTAACCTAGTTCTTGAAGAAGGATGTTACTTATGAACCAGGAAATAAGGTGCATGAAGCTTTTGGATAACGTAAGGAAGCCCTGGTGTCTTCACTGTTTTGAAGAATCCAGATTGAAGCAAGCCATTCATTGTGTACACTGCGATGTCTCAGATGCAGCACTAGGAAGTACTTTGAGCCAAAATGATGAAAATGGGAATGAACATCCAATTTACTTTGGGAGCAGACAAATGAGCAGTGCTGAGGTAAATTATACTGTAACTGAAAAAGAGGCTCTGGCTATCATTTTTGCTGTAAAGAAGTTTAGAAATTACTTGCTAGGGCAAAAATTTCTAGTTGTAACAGATCATCAGGCTCTAAAATATATTGTAAATAAGCCTAACCCATCAAGGAGGATAGCAAGATGGATAATTTTGCTACAAGAATTTGAATTTGATATTATAGATAGGCTAGGAAAGAAGCATGTCAATGTAGATGCACTCTCTCGAGCCTATGATGGTTTAGGATCATCTTGTGATGATGATGATTTCCCGATGCAACATTGTTATCCCTTGACACAATCCCTAGTGAATACATAGATATTTCGAATTATCTGAATGAATTCAAGTTTCCTGATGGTGCTAATGCAAAGACTAAGAGAAAGATTACTCAAGCCAGTCATCCATATTCTATTCTGCATGGAGTATTATTTCGAATAGGACCTGATGGACAGTACAAGAGGGCAGTTGGACGTGATCAAGGGAAGGAGCTGCTAGAAGAATTCCACAATGGTACATGTGGAGGGCACTTCTCTGGACAACTTACAACAAGAAGGATCTTGGATGCAGGTTATCACTGGCCCACTCTTTTTAAATATTGTTATAATTATTGTAAGACATGTGATATTTTTCAAACACATGGTAACCGTAAGACTTCATCAGCTCCATTATGTCCTATTCTTCCACTTGGTCCCTTTGAAAAGTGGGGAATAGACATTGTAGGTCCACTTCCAACTACCTCATGCCAAAATAAGTATATTGTAGTTGCCACAAATTATTTAACCAAGTGGGTTGAAGCTAGGCCATTGAAAACAACTTCCATGGATGAAGTGGCAAGGTTTATATATGAACGAATTGTCACCAAATTTGGTTGTCCATTAGAAATTGTAACAGATCAAGGAAGCCACTTCATTAATGAGGTGGTAGAAGCCCTAGTCAATAAGTTTACTATTAAGCACAGGAAGGCAACAACATACAAGCCAAACATAAATGGACAGGTGAAACAAAATTTTTTTGTGTTGTGTCAAATTCTAGCAAAAGATGCAGCCTTACAGGTACATAAATGGGATAAAAAGATTCATGAAACATTGTGGGAATATAGGGAAACATCAAAATAAGCAACAGGATACTCCCCATTTCAGTTGGCTTATGGCATTGATCTAGTTCTTCCTATTGAGTTTGATATTCCCACGGTCAGAGTAATGAAAAATGAAAGAATGGATGAAAGTGATTCAGTAAAAGAAAGGTTGGTACATCTTCATTTGCTAGAGGAAATGAGGGAAATAGCTAAGGATACAAGCTATAAGAAGAAAATGAAGTAGAAGGAATACTTTGATCAAAAGATCCGGTGGTCTCCATTTCATGTGAATGACTTGGTTCTAGTATATGATTCCAGATACAAAAAAAGAAGATAGAGAAAATTTCTTCCAAAATGGATGGGGCCCTACAAAATAAAGAAATGCATGAAAATGGTACGTCTTGACCGGAGGAATTGGATGGCACTCCCATTATGAAATGGGTCAACCACGACAAGTTGAAGATTTTCCAAGCACTGAGAAAGAGTCTACTCCAAGGACGAAGTAGAAGCTAGGAAGGGGGAAGATGTCGACACTAAAATTTTCCTCCATAATTTCTATTTCATTAATGTATGTATTAGGAATAGGATGTTGTTAAGTATAATTAGTAGTAGCATCTAATAGAAGATAACGACACCTTCAGTATGGTGCCACCAATAATGTGGAGTACGGTAATAGTCAAAGTACAATAGGAATGTTGTAAAAAGTAAATATTTGTCGTAAGTGGTCCGGTAATGTTAAAATTTCAATGTTTGGGTAATTAGAGAAGTAGGGTCTACATGATTAGGAATTAGAAATATTATATTGGTAATAAGGACAAGGAGTGAGGTCATAAATATTTTGTGTATTTTATTTGTAAAAAGTCTAAAAATGTGGAACCCATGTAAAATGATAAGGCTTATCTTATCTTAAAAGATAAGCTTACATGTACGATAAGAGTTAAGGTATGGAATATGATTCGTCATAGTGAATTTCTTATCCTATCTTAGAGATAAGATGGATAAGCCTGGAAGTTCTATAAATAGAGAGGCCACCCCCCTCATTTAGCATAGAAGGAAGTAGTGAGAAATATTGTAGGAAGTGTGCGAAGGAAGCCATCAGTTTAAAGGTGTGTTGAAGAAGCCTTTAAGAGGTGTAATTGTAAAGTTTCTCCCATAGTCTTGGTGAAAGGCAAGTGAAGTCAATAAAACTTGAAGTACCTCATGGGTGAGATTGTAACAATTTCATGTTAATATTATCATTTACTTTGATATTTCAGATTTGTCATCATTCCGTCTTATCATAGTCGATGGTATTCTTTTGTTATGTTGTTGTTTTGTTTCCAGATTACATCCACCAAACTAAAGGTTGTGCATTAGTAAATAATCATAGCACGAGGAGTTCTTGGTGAAGAATTATCATAGTGCCAGATTGGTGATGACGAGCCCAACTCCCTTAACAATTTTTCTTCTAGTGTTAGGGTGTTTCTCTTGAGCTACAAAAACATTCATCAACAATTGTCTATCTTCCTCCAAAGGGATACCACCATCATACTTCTTAATCATCAAATCTCTTCAAGATTTAAAGTCATTGTTATGAATTTCAAAATCTTGCACTATATCAACTTTAAGAGCATGAGGGGAAAGAAATATTTGTACATGTTTGATGCAATCCCAAAAAGTTGCAACTTTCCTATCACTTATTACTTCAGTAGATGTTGCTCCTCCTTTTGAGCTTGAAGAACATCCCATCATGCAAATATCATCATCATTACCATCATCATCATTAGCTTCACCTTATTTTTGGTCCACTTCACATGGAGGATGGGGTAGAAGACACCTATCACACCAATCAATATCAGATAACCTCTTCAACAACAACAACCCTAGCAGTTAAGGGATCAAAAACACTCTTCCTTCATGTGCTTGAGGATGTCTATTTGTAGATCCAATAGGCCCTTTACCTTTGTCATCAAACCTCTGCTCATTCCTATGGTGATTTCCAAATCTATCTTGTGCTTGCTGCCTAGGCTGACCTTGTGAAGTCTTCCCAATTCCCTTCTCAGCTCTTGCCAACTTGTATGAGATTTCTTTCACACCCCTGCCAAAGTTTTCAACCCGTTCTAAATCAGCACCTTTTCTAGCTTGAGGTTTTTCAGGGTTTATCAATTTTACACCATCTCTCTTGAGAGGTTTCCCAATTGCTTTGATATTGTTCTCAATTTGAAGTGCCATGGTGAAAGCTTGTCTTATATTGGTTGGGTTATTGTCTCTTAGGTAATAGGCTGCCTTCTTATCAAATGCATCTGCATATTTGATTAGACAAGATTCATCACAAGGCCTCAAATTAATAGGAAGCCTTCTCAAAGTTTTGTTAAACCTTGTGTTGAAGTCATGGACTGATTCATTAGGGTTCTTCTTGATATTCTCAAACTTAGATAAAATAAATCTAGGATCAGTCTTGTCACCATATTACAACCTAAATGAATTTTTCATTTCAGTCCATGAATCAATAGAATTATAAGGTAGAGCCTTGTACCAATCCCTAACATCTTCTTTTAGTGTATGAATGAACAACTTAATATACACATCTTCAAAATCTATCTCAAAATATTCCATCATATTAACAAAGAGTTTGAGATGCTGATCACTAGTTATTGCATTGTTGCCTTGAAATTTTGGCAATCTATTTCTGACATCTTATGGAACAACATTCGGGTAACCATCCATTCCTCTAAAATCTATGTGACCAAAGGTGTTAACAAAAAATGGAGGTCTAGGTGAGCCATATTGTTTGTTGGAGGTGATCTAGGAGATGAAACAATCTGATGGGGAGTGCAAGATCTTTAGGGCTCAAGAATGTGATTCACAAGACTTGTATTCTATAAGTGCTGATTAATTTGGAAAGTTTTACTTGAATTAAAACACGAGGTGTAGATTAGAGAAGGAACTTACCAGATATATAGGAGAAGAACCTTCACTAGCCGAGGCAAACAAGTTTATGAGAGGATTTCTTGAATCATAATAACTTGAAGAAGAATGATAATCTTCTACCAAAGGCTGATCTCTCTCACCAATGGATATATATTTGCTTGATGTCTAACCTTTAACAACTTTCCAAACTCTTCTCCCTTCCAACTCTGAGTTTCTTGAATCTAAAAAAAAATTCTTAGCAGATTCTTTAAGGAAGAGAGATCTTCTTCCTTCCATTTTTGCAGAGATTAGTAGCACAAAAATAAATGACATAAAGGCAAGACACTGGTATTTATTAATATCAAATCAGCATGGAGTCGCCACTAAGGACTTTCACCCTAGTTGTGCAAATGCACTAAAATACTTCTATCAAATATTTACCAGCACTGAAAATATTGCCAAACTTTACAAATCAGACCTTCTTTCTTCTTGAAATTATCAACCACAAATGCAAATGAAGTGCAACAACTTCTAGAAGTCAAAAATTGCAGTAAAACTTATATCTTCACTTAATCCTTACAAATAAAATGATGTTTAGATTTGTAATTGCACACAAATCATAGAAGAAGTTATTACTGTGGGATCTCAAATAGTGCAATATGTAATAATGTCCCCTACAACGGTGCCAGAAAGTGTTGGTACCCAAATTTGTTCTCCTTTTCAGTCCGAGTAGCATCAAAGATATGGCATGATGTGTGTCGTTTTGTAGTCGTGGAGGTGATCTAACTAAGACTCGATTTGTGGAGAGATGTATAGCACTTTGAAAGGATTTGATCTCGACCCTCACTATTTTAGGTTGTTCCTTTTTAACCAAGGTAAGAGAACCTATATTGTAACCCCAAATGGTGAAGGAGATGAATATATCCCTCAATTTATGAAAATAGTATGAAAAGGCCTTAGGAAAATATGATCAACACTCCAAATCGACTTTCACAAGTTTTCACTCCCAGATCATGTAGATATTTTCAATGTGAGGCAAGGGTTACTTGAACACATTGCATAATCCTCATTTGCATTGTGCATTTTTGTAGATGGGTTAGATCCTTTTCTTGAAACACAATGCAATGCAGGGGTAGTATGGGTAGGATTAGTTTGTTTGAATGAAATTTTTGGTGGGGTGTTGATAAGAAAAACTGGGATATATCAGATCTTTGACAACCTCTACAATAGTTGAACAACTATTAGATAAAATGCTTCAAATAATCAAGATATTTTTTCAACTAGAAGAGGCATAAATGGAATCCCAGGTTGCACTCTTCACACAATCTTTGAGAATTCACCACAAAACCTTGAAGTAAAGAACACAATTAAACACAAAAATCCTTGATCAAACCATGCCTAAGGTACCCCCAAAGGCTTACAAGAAATATTTGCAGTCAAGGAAGGTAAAGTGATTTTAAATTTATTTCTCTTTATCTGATGAAGGCTCTTCTGAACATGAGATTACAAATTCCACTAAACTATCAACAAGAAATGGAGATTTTTGTGATTTCTAAAGACTTTCAATGCAAGATTGCTACAAGAAAAATGGAAACTATTTGCAGGCATTTAAAAATGATGACAGACATCATATTGCCTAGAAAAAACATATTAACTCAAGAGCTTGTTAGATTCACCAAAGGGAGAGTTTCTTGAACAATCTCAGAGCTATTTGATGGATATACACTTGTAACCAACTCACATACATGAAGATCCAACATAGAAGAAACTATTCTCGTTCTTTGGTGGGTTTTTCAAAAATGAGATTTCTCTAAGAATTTGTTCATGATTTCAACTTCCCAACACCTATGCATTTCTCAAAAATACATTATATATCTCTTGCCACATTTGATCCTTCTTTCCCAAGAAAAGAATATGCCAAGGGATCAATTCTGTTACAACAATTCTTCATGATTCACAAAAAGGACATTTAACAAATTTGTAATGAAATTTTTCGTGTGTTTCTAAAATGGCGAATCATTACAAATATTTGGATCATTATCCTTCCTGGAGGCACATTTTTCATCATTAAGGCCATCAAACACCTTTTCACCCTCTAAAATTACCTCTGAACTTTTAATTTGACATTTAACATGTTTTCTTGAGTGGGGTAAAACTAACTTGAAAAACATCTCAAATCTAAATATTGAGTCATGAAATTGATTCCAATGTTCCTAGAAGCAAAACGACCAATTCACCAAAATTTGATGAAAAAGGATGCAAAATTCACATCTCCAAGCTTCTTGGAGAAAAATGGTGGCCAAAAATGAAAGTGCATAGCTTCCTTGATCTGCTCTTTCTCCTTTAATTTGGTCCCTCCACATGTCAAAAAAATTGGGACCGAAATTGGGATCATTTTTCACTTTTTCACATTTTTTGGAAAAATGGAAAATTTTGAGTTTTTCTTCGCCTCCGCCCTTGAAATTTAGAGCTGACATGTGGCATATGGTGGGTCCTATTGAGATCACACTTCAATCGTACGCATTTTGACCCCTTTGGGAAATTGGGAAAATTTTCACTTTTGTGTCGCGGTCCCGCACACCCGATTTCTCCCCGACACATGTCGCTTCCTCTATCGCCCAAATTAGTGGGCCAAATTTTCATTTTAAATCCCCTTTTGCTAAGGAAAAATTTTCAATTGTCCTTTCACCAGCCGCCGACCCGCTCTACCTTCGACACATGTCTTTCACCGATTCACCGCAGGGCCATGCTCCAAAATTTTACCCTAGGTCTTTTTGACCAAAAGGGAAAAATTTTCCTTTTCCTTCCATGGCCAGCACTTCCCTCTAACTTTGTTGGACACTTTTCCACCTGTGATTGGCCATGGGGCTACACTCCAAACTTTTAATTTTAAGCCTTCTTTGTAAAAGGGAAAAAAATCTCTCCTACCTCCACCGACCTGCCTTGTCTGCTCTGCCCACCACATGTCACTCATTGATTTTCTTGGAGGTCCGTAGCTTAAATTTTTCCTTAACTCCTTTTTCCAAAAAGGAAAAAATCCCCATTTCCCTCAACCCGCACTTCCCTCTTATCCTGTTGGACACGTGTCCACTTGTGATTGGCCACGGGGCTGCGCTCCAAACTTTTAATTTTAAGCCTTATTTTTGTAAAAGGGAAACAATTCCCTTTTGCCTTCGCCGTCCGCTAACCCGCTCAAAATTTATGCCATGTTTCCTTCTCTGATTGGAGAGGGGGAAAAATTGATTTTGAAACTTTAGAAAAATAGAGCTAAAAAACTCTAAGTCCCCTATCAAAGACGCTCCTCCCTTGTTGGTCTTTTAGGACACGTGTGCACTCCCAATTGGTTGCTGGGCTTCGGACCATTTTGTGACTTTAACATTTTTGCAAAATAAGGTCTAAAAACCTTAAGGGAATCTGACCACCCACCATCCCTCTACCAATCAGAACATGCCATGTAGGCAAATTTGGAAAAAATGGGTCCCTGGGCCCAAAATGCCCCATTTGTCAAAAAGGTGAAAAATGAAAAGTTACAACACTTCCCTACTTTTCCTTAGCCAATTAGAAGCTGCCACGTACCCTTTGACTTCTCAAATGATAATTTGACACTAAAACATGCCCGTCGACCGTCAAAAACACATAAATTTTCCAGTTGTTCCCAAATTTGATTTTTTCTTCATGGGTGATGGATTTTTCACACAAAGGACAAATGGAAAAAGTTGTTACACATTATACAACCATGGCCATGGGTTTTTTGAGGAAATAAAGCACAAATCGATCAATTTTAATGCTCCACAATTCGAAAAACACATAAAAATGGTAGAGCCCATGGATTTAAAAATTTAGGGCACATTCATAGAAAAATTGGATATTTCTTTTAAATGGGGCAAGGCAAATGAGTTTGTGAGCATTTTCAAAGCACCTATCCTCGAGATCAAAGTTTGCAGATCACCAAAATCGAAGAAATACGTTACAGAGCATGCAAACCAAAGGAACATTTAGATCAAAACAATAGAGGACTAGAATGGGCACCAACAGATTTGATTTCAATTTTTGGATGAAGATTTTGATCAAATAAAACATTTAAATTAGTTTTTAAAATTAATTGGATTGACTTAAATTTCAGATCCATAACCCACAATCAATTAGTGAATGTGATTTCAAAATTTGGAATCAATAATTCAGTTTGAGTGCATTATAAATTCAACTTGTGAATTATTTAAAAAGATTTTTATTAGAATCAGTAAATTCACTTAAGCTAGAAAAATCATATTAATTGATCATTTTGGAAGAGTTTAAAATTGGGATTCAAGACACCCAAAATCGGATAATTGAACTCATGACCAATGTTGAGTGTGTTAAATTTCATCTAAAAATTTTCTAAGTACTTCAAAAACATTTAGAACCATTTTCGATCAACTTTGGTATCGAGCTAGTTTAGCTCTTTATTTTGCTTTAGTATTTTGGGTTCAGCTTTTGGTATATTGCATTTTGGCTTGATCTTCTAGTTGTAGTGTGTAGGTTTTTGAAGTACAGGTGTGTAAGAAAACCATGGGAAAGTTATCAAACAAGTAGAAACTTGAGGAACTTGAAGCATGTATTCAACAGATACAAGGAGAAAATGCCTTCCTGAGATGTCAATTATTGACTCTAGAGGATAAAATTGACACATTGAAAAGAGAGCTAGAATCTACAGATGAGATCTTGATGGTGTTACAAATTTATGCACCTAAAAAGGTAGCTGTTACTATTGACGCATCCACTATGTAATATGAGTGCACAATAAGTATAACAACATCTAATTCCTCTTCCCAGGATAATTTGGATTCTCTTTGTATTGCTAGATGGATTTGAAAACCACACTAAAGGTATTAGATCTAAGAATTTAAATAACATGGGTTTTAATGGAATTAACCTTGGTAAGAATAATCAAGGTATAATTAATTGTATCTTCGATGAGGAAAACCTCACAGTAATGCAAGACTAGGATATGCTAGTGCAGGGAAATGATTATTGGAGAGAGTTCCAAGTCGGTTAAAAGACGACAAACTTCCTCGACAGCCAAGTGTCATCCCCACTAGTTTCAGGTGATTCATCCTCAACATGAGGATCTGGTAAGAATTAACCATGGAGAGTTATAGAAATCCCTCCACCTTTGGTTTACCATAATCATAAAGGAAAAGGTAAAAACTTAATCCATTATCTACACTAGAAACGTTTGGCTATAATATGGAAGCAATTTTGCATAGTTATCCATGCACATTATGTGGTTTTTCTAATCACTCTGTAGCCAAGTGTAGGAAGTATAACTCCATATTGGAACAGTTTTAGAAAATTCATTCTCCTAAACCTAGCTCGGCTAAGAGCAGTCAAGCTAAGGTTCTTATAAATGTGTATCCTAAAAAAGTGAATTAGAGATTTTTTGGTCAATGTAAACATTTAGGTCATGTAATTAACAAATGTTGGCAACTACATCCTAAAAAAAAATTAAAATCGATTAAAAAGGATACCAGCTTTAAAACCAACAATTATGACCCCTTTAGTGACAGAGGTAAAAACTGAGTTGAAACAACCACCTAAACAGAAAATGTGTTGAAAAAGGTGGGAAAATAATTTATCAATTTTATGTTTGCATAGTTTCTTTGTTGAATGGTATGCAAACTAACTAGGTAGTTTTGGAAATTTTGTTGATTTTGAAAAGGATAAGTTCCAAATTTATTTATCTACTTTGGTGTTGGTGAAGTATCCTGAAGAGAAAATAATTAGGTGACAAGTTTAAAATACTTGATGTTAATTTTTTTATGGTTTTACAAAATTCATCTTTCAACAACATGTATAGTTTCAATGGGCATGATCTATGGTCGGATGTCTATTTTTAGAAGTTGTATTGAGTATGTTGTTATAGTGCAAGTTGTCTCATGTAGGCATTGTTTGTGAGTGTAAAACTTATACAAACTCTTTGTTTACTATGCATGATATTTGCATGCTTTTAAGTCTTGTTGATAGGATTAAATACTTGTAACTATCAGGTATAATTTGAAATAGTATGTACACATTTTGCACTAACAAGATGTGAATGCATGTTTTAATTTTGCATTGTTGAGAGTGGTAAGTGTAGGATCAATATGTACAAATGAATATGGTAGTTGCAATGTCATATCAATTACAGTTCAGGCCATTGGGTTATGTTACTTTTATTGGCATTTGAATATTATAAATTTTTGAAAAAAAAGTATCATGCTTCAAACTAGATTTTGTGTTTGTGATATGCAAAGAATGTGTGTACAGTTCAATTGGGTAAAGTTTGCAGCATTTTTAGGTAAAAATAGTCTTACTTTGGGAAGGTGTGATCTGGAGGAGTTTTCACTATGGAGATCTTCTTGACCATATTGAAGGGATTCTCGAGACCTTTCCGATAGTATGTTGAACTTCATAAAAGGAGTCCATATGCATATTCTATCACCGATCAAAGTTAAGGTCTTATATGGGTCAACACTATTTAACAAAGTTAACTAGTGGACCTATGACAAGGTGACATGTGGTATTTGGCAACAAGGAAAAAAGAGGTTCATTAGTTTTTTTGTGACCTCTTGTCTTCCATCAGTGTAAAAGTTTGTTTTGGTACTAAGAGGCTCAAATTTTTTAATGGAGGGGAACCCAACCTCCCTGAGAGCTACATTCTTGTTTTCTGATGTGGCGGGCTCTCAAACCACCATGTAGATGTCAATTTTGCATTATAAGCTCGATATTATGTTTTGAGTTCTATTTTTGCACTATGAGTTGATCTATGCATTAGAGGTCTATAATTAATTCGACGAGCTATTTTGCTAGCTCGGTGGGGTGATACACTCCTCACCGATTTGATCATTTTTTCATCATTTGCTTAGGATCAAGCCTATATATTTCCATATGGGTCGAGATTTGTTTACCCTATTGGCTTATTAGTCGAGAATCGACAGTTCAATATGTAATTTCTTGGCCTTATCTATTCAAAATCAATGGCTACATGCTTTGGCGTGACAATGAAACAATTGGCTAGCCCAATACATTGGGGATTTCAACAATGAAATGACCCGCATATTGGGTGGATAAACAAACAAATTGGCCACAAAGGATTCTTTAAATAATGAAAATGAGTTTTTAAAACTTACACTTGAGGGAAAAATTCCACATGTGGCCGCATCCACAAAATAAAATCTCTGCCTTACATTTAAAATCCAAATTTAGCTTTATTCTGTTGAATGTGGGATTTCATACCCAAAAGGATAAGAGTGACTCCACCAAAATTGTAGGCGGGTGACTCAAACCACTAACCTCCTCTCTATAAACAAGGCACCCAAACAACTCACCACCTAGCTCATTAGTTATAAGAGATGAGCTCGCCTTATATAAAAGAGCTCAAGTGCAAGGTCTATAGAGGAGAAACCAAGGAAGTTTGGAGAAAAGCTATACTTTGAGGCAACTAGGGTAATTTTCAGACTCTGTAAAATGATAGAATTCTCATAATTTTATAAGATTTCCATAAATGTAACTTTTGTTTCATTTAGTGTTTTATATTTTCTTGTGTAGGCATTGTTCCATCGCAGATTGCATAGAATAAATCATGAGGAATGAGAAGAGATCTAAATTTTCGAAGAACTTCGGTCCAATCCAGTGCCATGGAGTAAAAAGTGGAGCTATTCAAAATTTCATAATATTTCTAAAAATGTAAACCCTTTTTCATGTTTGTGTTGTAAATTTCAAGTTGTAGACATGTTTCAGACATATTTGCATAGGAAAGCAAGAAGAGATGTATTGTAGGAGCCAATGATTGGACTTGGGATAGTTTCTATTATTTTTTAGAGTTCCTCAAGATATTGATTAGCTGATTTACAGGTATAAAGATTTTTAGTTCATATTGAAGGGTTTATTGTACTTCATTTAACGTTGAATAGATCAATTCTCTTTTGGAAAATCCAGAGACGTAGCCTTGGGTGAATTCCGTTATCAATCTAGTTTGTGTTGTGGATTTAAGTTCACTTTTTGGATGAATATTTTTATCACATAAAACATTTAAATTAGTTTGTTTGATTAATTGGATTGAAGTAAATTTCAGTATCCATAACCCACAATCAATTAGTGAATGCACTTTCAAAATTTGGAATCAAGAATTCAGTTTGAGTGCATTATAAATTCAACTTGTGAATTATTTAAAATGATTTTTATTAGAATCAATAAATTCACTTAAGTTGGAAAAATTAGATTAATTTATCATTTTGGAAGAGTTAAAAATTGGGCTTCAAGACACCCAAAATTGGATAATTGAACTCATGATCAATGTTGAGTTTGTTAAAATTGTTGATCTAAAAATTTTCTAAGTACTTCAAAAAATTTAGTACCATTTTCAAATCGTGTGACTTATCCCGAATAAGGGTAAAATGGAAAAATTATTAATGAACTTAAATAATTTCCCACACACAAAATTTAAACAAAAAAAAAATCTACAAAATTTTAGACTCCTTCCGACATCTTAGTTGGTTGTTTCGGCATATAAATTGGGGCATTATAGCTTGGCGAGTTGAGATATTCTTGGAACCGTCACTTTGGATTTGTCACTTTCTTCTTACAGGTTTGTAGGTTGTCTTGAAGTTATTCTATTTCATTTGTTGTCTCTCGATCCTCCATCACACTCCCTTCCCCATCCATCTATCTTGACAAATTTACAGATCTGTCCCAATCACCATCAACATGATCAATATATTTCATAAAATTTTACCTCCTCTACACCCATCCTATCTCCCAACCATCCCGATTCCAAATCAAAACCCCAAACCATATTTTAGCTCAGTTTTTTATATCATCTAATCATTTTTTTAATACACCATCGACCGTACCAACTAGTCTCGATCTTTTTCAACCCACACAAGCTTGGTTTTCATTTATCATCATTTATCTTTATCAAATCCCTATTTTAGCTTCATTAACATCCCGATATCTATCTTAATTTTTTATCGACATCCTTCATTGAATATTTTTAATCCATCCTTATTATCAAAGATAGTTGACATCCATTCGAGGAGGTTATGATTGTCTTGAGTAACCTTGTCGAAAAAGCAGACTATATTGTTTACTAACTTTTTTTTTTTTAGTTATTCTTAGTTATGCAAGTCACAAAGCTAGCAGGGAGAGGTTATTTTATGTTTGTACCTTCATCATTGTCATCATCATCATCCTTCATAGAAATGAATGGAATGCAAGGAACCCCTGGATGGGTCCCACAGAGTGGCATGCCAAAATGTTTCACCCGATTCTTAGTAGGTTTCTTTGAAGTGTTGATGAAACAGATAGGGTAATGGGCGTAGGAGGAATACCTATTCAAATGCTGGTTGATATGTTATTACATGTGTACGACTTCCAAATCCACAAATAATCATGAGAGATTCCTTTTGCTTTAGAGGAACTACATGTGTAATGCAAAGCAAGACCACCAAGGAATTGAACAATATGGGAAGTGAACTTTGCTGCGTATGCTATATCCGAGAAGTGTGATACTTCCTATATGGCTGTCACACCACTTGTTTATAATTTGAAATGATTTAGGTATCTCACTTACAAGACTAAAAGAAATAAATCTAATCTAACAGTATAAGCTAGAATAGAATCCAAAGGTCAAATGATTGGTTTTGGGTTCTGCAGTTTGACAGAGGTCTCGGGTAGATCACAGGTGGATGAGGGTGAGATGAAATTTGGTGGGTAGGTCTCTATTCTGGGTTGTATGGGAAAATATAGAGACCGATGTCGGTTAAGGGTAACCAACGGTCGGAGTGTATCGTGGCGTTCTGTGGAAATATGGAAATGCCATAGAAACCAGCTTTGGGTTACCTTTTTGATTGCACAAAGGACTATGGTTGGTCGAGATGACATATTGGGTGACTGGGGTAGGGTTTGGTGAGGTTTTAATAGGTATATGGAGGTGGAAATGTTGGATAAGGTCAATAGGTGGCTAGGTAAACAATAGATGATAAAATGATTATGAAATGAAATAAACCGTAAAAGTATGACATTATACTTACTTGATTCCAGTCCTAAATGCCTGTGATCGAGGGATGGAGGTTATGATGAGGGTTTTGAAGGTTTTAAGTGATCACCAACTCAAGGAAATATTCTCGCATGGGCTACATGTACATTCCTCTTTGCTTGGTTAGATCGTGATCATGGCTAGGTGGTGGTGGCAGAAAAGATGTTTGATCTCCTTCCTCGCATGAAGATTCTCAATGGAATTCACTCTCCGAGATGTGTTTTTCTCATCAACCTCTACTTTTTTCTTACAACCTTGAGAATAAGGTTGTTTTGGGGTTAAAAGGGTAATCGATGGTGGTTACGCTTAATTGGCGGCGATTAGGGGTAACCGACATTAGTCAAGGTGGATTTCCTAGGTTTACTAAACCAGGGAGATCCTCTTGATTTCCTCTAATCTTGTGTCGTTAACTCATGGATTAGACTAGGAGATTCTTGTGAGCATGTAGGAAGGTGGGTAGAGGGAATGTAGGCATTGATTTTTAGGGTTTGGGTAAGTCTTAGTTAGTTATGGCAACTTACTAAGAATAGGTCTTAGGTTGAGTTGGCTTCGTGAGGTGTCTAAGTGAATCAGATGTGTGGATATTATTTAAAATAAGATATTTAAATAATAGATACAATGAGGATAATGAATTAATTTAATTAAATTAATTAAATTAATATTAGTGGGGTGAAGGGGGTCATGGCTAGGTGAATGTTATGAAGGGTGTTTATTCATCGAGGGACCAAAGGGGAGTGTGACTTAATTTTAGTGTCTACATTTTGCCCCTTTTGTTGCGTAGCTTGTATTGGTAAGTGATGCTAACCAAAATAAGATGTGGTTTCCCTATGTGTGGGTGAAGGTGATACCCTTCAAACTAGGAATGGATGAGCCCAAGGCGTAATCGATGAGTGGTTTGATAAAAGGTAAATGGGAGGAAAAGGTAGGTGGGAATGGGGGAGAAAGGGTTAAAGGTCTACTCAGGAAATCTAGGTAAAGGGTCTTGGTCAAAGGTAGCAACCGTAAAATGCATGCACATGAATAAAATGTAGCACACTCATCAAGTTAAAGAGCAGAAAACTCTACATCGTCTAAGGTCGATAGGTTTAACCAAACAAGATCGAAGTGCGTCTGTATCCAAGGTATAGGGAATGGTCCGGAAACACAACGTAGGTTAGGTGTAGGAACGTTTAGGTATGTTCGGGACACTAAAAATAGGTTCGTGGATAAACGGTTATAACAATAGGCTAGGTAAGGTCATTAGGTCAACAACACATGTAATAGTGCTGCAAGGTATAGTGAACACATGAGGTCAAAGGTCACTAGTGATGGTCCACTTTAAATAGCTAGGTCACAAAGATGAGTAAGGCCAAGGTAGGGGTAAAATAATTATTCCGTAAAGGAGGACAAAGGGAGGTAGGAAATGATGAGGTCAAGAAAGTTAAGGTAAATGGGTTGGGTAAAGGTGGGGTTGGGTAAAGGATCAAGGTGAAGGGTGGGGTAAAAGGGAAAAAGGGAAGACAATGTGCAGGTGAGGGTGACTGATGCTAGTAATGGATAACCAACATCGGTATAGGGCTGCCAATGATGGTTAGGTAGGGCACGTGACTGATGTCGGTCAAGGGTAACTAACGTCGGTTAGGTCGGGTTGGTTATAAAAACAAAAAATCTGGATTTTTTTGTTGTTCATTTGTTATTTGCGAAGTGAAAAACGGAAAAAAAGAGAAAAAAGAGAGAAAATTTTCCGTGAGGAAACAGGATGTGAGTTGGTAGTGTGATTTGATGAGGGTTTGGTTGGTGAGCAATGGGTCCACGGGATCGGGGTGAGAGATTTGATTGATTGAGGTCATGCGGGTAGCTATTCGGATGATAGCGAGGCCGGAGGGCATCGTGTGGGCCACCAAAGACAATGGTCAAATGTGCCATTGAGACGGCGGTAGTGCGACGAGGAAAACACCCTATGCTACATTGTTTTGTGGATAGATTAGAGGTTGGTATATAAAAATGTTGGTTTTTCAGTTTTCATTTTTTATGTGTGGGCAAAAATTAAATTTGGGTATGGGGGAGTAAAGCAGTAGAAAGAGGAAGGGGGAGGATAGTAAATTATATAGGTGGGGTGGGTATAGGTCTAGGGGTATTTTAGGTCATTGTATGTGGGGTAAAAGTGGTAAGGGGGTTTAGAAAAGGAGGGGTTTTGGAAGACCCGGGTTTTTTTTTCACTTGACAAAGTGACCGGCAATGGCCAAGTGTGGCTAGCGTCGATCAAGTGTGGCTGGCATCGGTTGGGTGGAACCGGTATTGGTCACGAAATAGATGACTGATGCTAGTTAAGGGGTAACCATGGTTAGTAAGGGTGAACCAATATTGGTCACTAAGCAGGTGACCAATGCCGGTTTAAGGGTGACCGAGTTGGTTAGGATGAACTGCACGGTCAAGCTTTGAGCCACAAGGGTACAAAAGTGATGTGAGCTACGTAGTAGAGATGGGTAGGGTGAAAATAGGGTTGAGGGTAATGATAATTGGTGAATATGGTCATGGTAAATGTTGATTAATGTCGTGCTTGGATTGGATGTAGGGGAGAGCACAGTTACATATGTAGGAAAGGGCTCCACCTCTACTAGTGACATTACACTGCATCGACCCCATTGGAGCTACAACATGTGGATGTAGTGGGTTTGAGTGGGGTTAAATCGCTATAGACATGTGGTTTGGTAGCCCACTTGATGTTCATGCTCATTGATAGATGGGATCCCGTGGCTAACACGTTCCACCTACCGACAGTGAGATGACTATCACCCCGAAGGACATGTTCTGATTTTATGGTTACCCATATTAGGTGCCCAGTTTACTCTATCTCCTCCAAGGCCTCGAAGAGTTGATTGGGATAGTTTTTGGTGAGGGTATCTGATATGATATTCCATAGCACCAGTTTGAGCTTATGGAGAGATGTAACTAGCCCGTCTAGATGAGACGAGGCTAGTGGTTTTGTTGATGGAGGCAGTGTGCTACTATGCACTGCTAGATGTAGAGGGTGGATGCTTTCCCTGATCATTGATGGGGGTACTCCACGATATGATCATTCACATTCTTGGTGCAGCTATATAGAGAGTTGTGGGCATATGGGTGGTTGTGCAGGTTTAGCCTGTGCTGTACATTTATACTACACTGTTGGGCATACGAGCACATAGTGTGCATGCAAACTATAGGGATGCCTGCGAAGATGCATTCCCACCTATATTTGTGTAGGTGGGATACATGAGATGGGTGCCAGTGATAGGAGAGTGAAGATCGGATAGGATGACACATGATGTGGCCCATTTTCGGCGCATCGGAAGGATTGTCTGGAGTGGAAATTATATGGAGGCCATATGTGGGATTCCTCTAATATAGGCATATAAATGAGGAGCTAGCTATGCTCTAGCTAGAGAGGTGGATACGGTGGTCGCCATGCCGGGAGGATGAGATGATCCTAGTAGACAAAGTCCGATGAAATTTTAGGCTCTTACAGACATTCCTCTACCCTTCCCGCAGATCGTGAGAAATGATGTGGAGAGGCCCCTACCTCTGCCATAGTCTACAATGCCCATAGGGGAGGAGGAGAAGCCAGTAGATTGATAGATAGATGACGCCAGATGTATAGATAGGTACATGCAGTGGTGGGCGGCTCAGTTATGACCCATACCACCCAAATGGGGGCAGCCAAACCTAGCTACCATTACAGTGCAAAGAGACGCCCTACAGGGGAAAGTAGCTACATTGATTACCTAGTTGGGTATACTATAGACACAACTAGAGGGTTCGGATGCAGAGGTAGCAGAGCTACACGTATAGGTGGCTAGTCTGCAGGCCCAGATGGTGGATGGTGGAGATGGAGGAGATGGAGATGGTCATGAGGATGGTCGGTGGTAGCCTTACAGGCTCAGGTTGCGGTTTATAGGGCCGATTGGCCACAACCTGCAGCACGATTGGGGCCTTATAGGAACAGGGGTAGGGGCACCACCACAAGCACCAGGAGTAGGTCCTAGTTCATAGGAAGGCACAGGTAGGTTTCTGCAGGGGTAGGTACATGGGACGAGACCTATGGGACCATCATGACCTGTGCACTCATGTATCTAGGTTACAGGACACCCTAGGTGAGGCGAGATACTATCAAGACTAGCTTATGGAAGATGGGATAGATTTCATATCCTATGCCGAGTACAGGCACAACAGTGTCCAAAGGAGAGGATGAGATCTTACACTCATAGTGTGGAGATCACAAGAGGTCAGCGAGCTCCGAGGCCCAATCAGGGAGAGGCCACTAGTGCACGGTGAATAGCTCTAGGTTATGTGCCAACAAGGACACAGAGGCTAGGGTACAGTGACAAAAAGATGGATAACATCTAGCAAGATGCCTGATATGTGGTCACCTAGTTTTTTATGTATACTAGCTATTTTTTTAATACATATACGCCTACGTGTCGAAGACAATGAGGATGTATGAGTGATTTGTATATTTTGAGCATATACCGGCTTACGTGCCGAAGCGATTTTGTATTGATTCATTCTTTTTTTGTATATATGAGACAGGCCTGCTTGCCGACATTTTGAGATGTTGGACATGATGAGATAGTCATGTATATTGAGATACACATTTATTGATTTATATGATGAGATACATGGGATTTTGTGATTTGTTGATGTGTTTATGAGATATTGGTTTATGGCTTGTGGTAGATGAGATATGGATTTGTTGTTTATATTAGACGAGATATATGTTTTTGTTTTGATATGGATGGAAATTAGGTGAGTTAGGCATGATGGAGTTAGGTCAATTTAGGCATGGATTGAGTCATATTGGTTAGGCATGGTTGAGTTAGGTTTGGCTAGGCATGGATTGAGTCAGGTTATAGGCATGGATCGAGTCAGGTTGGTAGGCATGGTTAAGTTAGGTTTGGTTAGCCATGGATGAGTTAGGTTTGTTAGGCATGGATTGAGTTAGGTTTTTTTAGGCATGGATCGAGATAGGTTATAGGCATGGATGAGTTAGGTTGGTTAGACATGGATCGAGTCGGGTTGGTATACATAGTCGTGTTGAAAGTAGGTGAATTTGTGATTCATTTTTTTTGCAATGAATAATACTATGGGTCATATGTATGATGTGGTATAATCTATGCATAGCGATGATAGAGAAATGACAGTGTAATAAATGTATAAAATATGAAGCAACTTGTTATGTATGTGGCTTAATTTCTAATTTTGTATATAAAGGGAAACTAAGTGAGATGTGTTGTAAATGGTGGGGAACATGGAAGATGCATTTTTAGGGTAGAGAATGGCTTGAGCTAACCTCCAAGGTCCCCATGCCCTTGGAGTGCTACCTACATAGTCCCAGTGAAAAGGGACCTCAAGGCGATGTAGTTCACCTATAAGCTAGGGAAGAAAATGAGGAGGTGTGAAAATGAGTTTGTAGGTTTATGGGCATGTTGTGGGTTTAGATCTGCTAGGTATGGGTAGATTATAGGTAAAATGATGTAGGTCGGGGTGATTATGGTGAAAGAAGAGGATTACCCCACAAGTAAGTGTCAAGGACCAATTCCTGTATAAGATAATCAAAACGTAAACAAAGATGGTTAAAAGATAAGAGGGGAAAATAAAGCCACTTGATTGGGTAGGATCATACCGAGTAGATCATACCTTGGAGGAGATGATGAACATAAGACCCTAAAGACATTGCATGATTGACTATCCTATGATGAAAAGTAGTCACAGGATCACCAAATGTCTAAATTCTAAGATGTCCCTTGAGGAAATGAGCAAATGAGAGTGGGAATGGTAAGAAGGGTGAAATTTAGTTAATTTTATATGGTATAAGTAACAGGCCCTTTGGGTAAGAGGTCCTACGTCACAATGGGCAAGTCCATGACTAAAATTTTGTTTTGTTTTGATAGATTGATCGATGCGGGAAGTCTATATGGAATAAATAAAATTGAACTCCTTGAAGTCTTCGTGAAGCTGATTGATGTGGGAAGCTTTGGTCACTCTCTCTTTTTTTTAAGAGCTTTACATAGTTGTCCTTCAAGGGAGCAGTCTATTTATAGCAACAATTGGTCGAGAGGAAGATGTCCTTTTGAGGGAGTCATATTTTTATTAGAAGTTTGACTCAAGGAGTTTGGTCCCATGTGAGGTATTTACAGTCATAAACAAGACCAAGGTGAAGGATAGGACTCTTGTTCAAAATGCAAGATGAAACAACCATGGATCTCATCTAAGGGTAGAAGAAAAGTATCCATGAGAATCATGCTATGTGCAACATCGTGATACAAAAATTCAAGAGAAGATAACAAGTGACGGGTACTCACATGATTCTTGTTTAATCGTTAGGGAGATGTATGGAGTCGTTAGCACTCAAGGGATGATCCCGGAAAGAGACAAAGGGTGAGGTAGGACGTCGAGTCAATAATATAATGGTTGAAGATGCAAGGAGTTAAGGGACTTAGGTTCGGTTTTACCATCAAGAGAAGATAAATGATAAGCACTTGATCCATAGGTATGAGTCATGATGTATGCTCCAAGCCAATTAGGAGCAAATTTTTCCCGTTAACTTTTTCTTCTTTGGTTACGTGCTGGTTTTCTTTCAGGACAAGGTCACCAAATTGGAAGGTTCGTTCATGGACATGTTTGTCATAGGAACATTTGATACGTTTTTGGTAAACTTGAAGGTGATCTAGAGTGTGAGGATGATGTTCATCTAATAACTCTAGCTATGCTAAATGGTCCTGACGAAATTCGTCATCATTGAGCATGTCACTGAGAGAAATGTAGAGTGAGGGGATCTAGACTTCGAGAAGTAGAATAGCCTCTATACCGTAGACCAGAGAAAATGGTGTGGCCGCAGTGGAAGTGCGAATACTAGTGCGGTATGCCCATAGGGCAAAAGGAATGTGCGTATGCCAATCCTTCCTAGTATCGTCAACCACTTTCATGAGAATTTTGTTGAGGTTTTTGTTAGTGGATTCAACTTGGCCATTGTTTTACTGGTAATAAGGTGATGAGAAATTAAGGTGAATGCCAAATGCGTCGCAAATTTTTTTCAATGTTTTGTTTTTGAATTGTTTTCCATTGTTAGTGATGAGGCAATGAGGAACACCAAAGAGAAAAATGATGTGGTGATTAATGAACTCACATACTTTTTCATCTTTCGTGGAGATGAGTGGTATGTCTTCCACCCATTTTGTGTAGTATTCGGTAGCAGGTGATGATCCAATGATGGCATTGGGACAAATGATGATTGATTTTTCGAAAAGATCCAAACCCCATTGAGAGAAAGGCCAAAGGTCGCGAGCGACCTATAAGGCATGACTGGGTGTATGATGAAGATTGGAATGTTCTTGGAATTTTACACAATGTTTGATGTAGTCACAATAATCATGGTTAAGGGTCAGCCAGTAATAGCCTAGGCGAAGAATTCACTTAGCAATAGAAGGCCACTAAAGTGACCTCCACATATGCCATCATGAACCTCCTTAATGGTATAAGGAATTTCAGAACTTGTGATGAATCGTAAGAGAATACCATCAAAGTTGCATTTATAGGGGATTCCCCTAGAATGATGAAACGAGATACCTTTTTAAGGAAGACGCGTAGTCTATTATGGGTGAGATCGGGAGGTAAGATGGAGATAGAAAGGTAGTCGAGTATTTTTATACCAAAGGTCACTTAGGTCGGGGTAGCGGTTCGATCGAGTAAACATCGTGAGGTAAATAAGAAGGTGATTAGAGTCATTGTGCGTGACAAAGATTGTAGAATTGGTAGGTGAAGCGGGTATTTGGGAAGCTAACCGTGGCCATGGCATCTCGCAAATTTTTGGTTGAACGTGGATGGCTTGAAGGGTGTAATGATCAAAGGTGTTCAAAAGTATATCTACATGATGTTTATACTTCTAAAGTATCTCGTTATGACATTGGTACATATCAATGACTTGGTTCATGACCAATTGAGAATCACCAAAGATGTTGATTGATTTGACATCTAGGGCATAGGTAGCTCGGAGACCTAAATACGATCACTTTGTATTCGCAATATTGTTGGTGCATTAAAAATCTAGTTTTAAAGACAAAGGCTTGGGTTATCCATCAAGAGGAATGAGGATAATACCATCTCCGCCCCTGCCGACACTTGGAACCATCAAAGAAGAGTGTCATTTGGTAAGGGGGTTCCTCTAGGAAAGGGTAGAATTGACTCATCTGGAAAGTCAAAATTAGAGGGCTGATCCTCGAAATAGCTACGCCGGCCAATTGGTCGGTGATAGTTTGGCCCTTGATGGAATTTTGATGAAAAATTCAAGGTAAAGATCAGCTAAAGCATAAGCCATCATGAGGCATGCTGGTTTTGATAAGGTTTATCGGACATGAAGTGTAAGGGGTCGGTGTTGGTCACAACAAAGGTTTTGTAGTTGAATAGGTAATGACCGAGTTTGGTGGCAATGAAAACTAAGGCTAAGTAATGTTTTTAAGGATTTGTGTATCGAGTTTCATAGTCCAAAAGAGTACGGCTTGTGTAATAAACCGCTTGCTCCTGTGTTGTTCATCGTGATGAGAGAGCATGGCTCCCAAGGAATGATCAATAGCAGAGATATGTATATGTAGAAAGGTTGATCGCCTTTAGGTGGGATGAGTACAAGTGGTTGGAGAAGGTATTGTTTTAAGGCCTCAAAAGCTTTGTGGCAGTCATCATCCCATTTAAAGGAGATATCCTTCTTGAGAAGATGATGAAATGATTGACATCGATTAGATAATTGTGAAATGAAACAACAAATGGATGACAACTTACCTTACGGACTACAAAGTTGTCGAAGGTTAGTAGGCGACGACGCATTTTGAGAATGGCATTGAATTTAGCAGGTCAACTTCTATGCCATGGAGGGAAAAGATTAATCCCAGGAGCTTTCCTGAAAGAACCGTGAAGACGCACTTCTTAGGTCAAGGCGCACACAATATTTAATGAGGTAGTCAAAGATGGTTTTAAAGACAGCAAGGTGCTCAGAGCAACATTTATATTTGTCCAAGAGATCATCAACGTAATCTTCCAATATGCGATGCATGATATCATGGAAGATGTAAGTCATAGCCCACTGATATGTGGCACTAGCGTTTTTAAGGCCAAAAGGCATGACTCGATAGCAGAAGGTCCCCCAAGGGGTGATGAATGAGGTCTTGTGTTGATCTTATGGGGAAAGAAAAATTTTGTTATAACTTGAGAAGCCATAAATGATTGATAGCATCTCATGACCAAGTGGTGAGGTCAACCAATTGATCAATACTTGGGTAAGGGAAAGTCATCTTTTGGGCGAAAGCTAGGTTGAGGTCACGAAAGTCCGTTCAAATGCGGAGTCTCCCTATCACTTTAGTGACAGCAACAATGTTAGAAATCCAACAAAGATAATCAATGGGTAAGATGAAGGAAACATAAAGAAGGTGCTAAAGTTCTTCTTTGACGAGAAGAGAAATGTGCAGGTGCATTTTCCTCAGCTTTTGTTTGATGGGTTTGGCATTGGGAACGGTTACAATATTGTGGACCACTATGGTGGGGTCAATAATGGGCATGTCTACATGATACCAAGAAAAATCGTGGTTATGATCTCTAAGAAAAGAAGTGATGGTTTCCTATTCAACAACATCTAAAGATTGTCCGATCTTTAGGATGTGCGGGTCTTCCGAGTATGAATGTTGATATCAATAGTCGATTGATTCAACATGGTTTGCATCTCGAGAGGGTAATGACCAATGAATATATGAGTCTTCCGCACCAAGGTAGGTGAGTATGGATTCATCACCCCGACATTGAACGATGTTAATTATAGATGTGTTTTCATTGATCATTTTAGGATATAGGAAGGGAAGAGTGGAAGGGCCTCACCTCACGTTGATAAGTCGAGGCCCCAAGGAAATGGTGTTTATGGAAAAAAAGTTAGGACGGATAGATTCAGATCGTTCAACTCCATAGGTGAGGATGGTGATGAAGGTGGAGTGGGTGAAGAAGGTGGAGAAGAGCTAGTGTCCTTAATGAGTTCATTGCGGCCTTTTGTAGGCGGTTTGGGGAAGTTGATACCACTATGGTAGTTATGTTTGTAGGCGGTACACGGAATAACAAAGATGGCGGCCTTGCTCGTAAAAGCCAAAACCAAAACCCTTCCATGTACATTGGTATAGGAAGGTGTGGGAAAAACAGTGATTTTTAAGTGATTGGAAGTCAACGGAAAATGGGTGGGTTTAAGATGGCGGTTCAGTGTGTAAGTGGTAGTATCAAGTCCCCCATAGCTGAGACTAGTATGAAGAGGAGGAGGACCATAAAGGAGGTGTTCTCTATTCGGTGATCGTAATGAGGGTGTTGGTGAAGAATTCCATACTCCCTGCAAAGTAAGGAATGTGTTGACACTATATAAAGCGTACTCCCCAGTGAGGCATTGAAAAACACCTTCCAAGGATCAACGGTTGGTATATAGGTAGCAGTGTGGATAATGTGTCGTAGGTCGATTCGGAGTTGGAGTTAATAGATTGGAAAGTTGATGGGTCAACCGTGGAGGTTATGGTAGTGGTAGGAATGGAGGAGGTATGTGCGGTAGAGAAGCGTGGCATGTACTTTAGGTGGAGGTGTAGGTGAAGCAAAGTAGTGGTCGTGGAGGTAGATGACTTGATAGGTATGAGGACATCATTGGGTTGGTAAATCATGTTGCATGTTTTGAAAGGTGATGGGTCGAGATAGAATGGTATAAGTGTGTCCTTCGTGTTCAAACTTTACACAATGATGCAAAGTGGAAGGAACACAACCCATGACATAGATCCAATGTCAGCCAATCAACAAGTTATATTGGAATTCCCCTCCAAAATGTAAAACAATTACGGAATAGTGTGGGGACCCACATGAACATGGCGAATGATAGTGCCTAGTGTAGAGGTGATAGCATCATTGAATGAACGTAACATAACCAAATGTTTATGCATGCAATTGCTCGGTATGCGCATTTGAGTGAATGCATGAGATGAAATGATATTAATGTTAGCACCCCCCTATCAATCATCACACGGTGTAGTGTATGTTGTCGATGTGGATAGAGATGAAGAGGGATGGGTGGGAGTGGTCGTTTTGGTGTGGTGTGATCTCTTCCTCCGAGAAGCTAAGAGAGGCCACTTCACGAACAAGGTGGGGTGAAGATGAAGATGTTATTTTAGTGAGAGAGGCTACATGATGGGGTGTGATAATGGAGGCTACGGGTGTAGGTTCATTGGGTAAAACCTCAAGAGATTGAATAACCTCCATGAGAGCTTAATGATGTGATTCCGAGGTTTGAATGAGGTCATATAGGGACACTTTGAGGGGAGATTGGTGTAATTTTTTGAGCATGGTGCGATGTTTGATGCCATTAGAAATGGGGTACGTGGGGCCGCAGATAGTTATTTTAGGTATGGGTGTAGATGGTATGTTGGGTATAGGATTGGTTAGTGGGTTAGTTACCTTTTCTTTACCCTTTTGCGCACATGTAGTGACGTGTATCATGTTGATTTGAGGGGAGTTGGAAAATGGAAAAGGTGTAGGATGAGTGGTATAATGACATGAAGGGAAAAAACCTACCGGAGGAGAAAAGCCTTGTGAGGTGAGCTAGGTGCAGCGACATTAGGGTGGTTCCATGGCCGGCCTCATGATGCGAACCATGTTAATTTCAAATCTTGGGGTGGCTCTAGGAGCTGTGAGGGAGGACGTTGTGGTTGTTGAGTGGGCAGTGTGGGTATGGGTATCGGTGAAGCAGGATCCTTGTCAAGAAGGTCGTCATCATCAAAGTTCGTTTCTAGTGGACACAATTGGATAAGGACGGTTTTCAAGGCCTTGCAATACTCCACATCATGCCTTGCACACGATGGTATGCATAAATTTTAGTATCTTCAAACCCTTTTGGCTTGGGCTTTGAGGGGGTCATAAGGTCCGAGTGGTGGTAATGTGATGACAAGTCTCAAGGAGGTTTATTAAAATTTTGGCATAAGACCTGCTAGTGGATCACAATGGGAAGTGAACATGGGTTTAGGTGTAGGTGTGGTTGATTGTCTAGGAACATTTTTCAAAGAGGAGGAGAGGATCGAGCTATGGGTTTGGGTGCGGCATTGTTTTAGGTGTCGGTTGCGTTTGTTTAGGTAGGGGTATAGTAGATGGATGAGTAGGAGGGTGTGTGGTTGTTTTGACTACCGTATTGTGGGGTAGTGGAGTTTTGTTTTGGGTTGCACCTTCTTGGGTAAAGGTGATGTGGGTGTATGAGGTCTAGAAGGAAAAATAAATGGAAGAAGAGGGAGAGCTACCCATGGGGATAACGAGGGTGTTATGAAGGTAGATGATGCAGTCATAATTGAGGTGTGAGAGACAACGATCAAGTGTAGTGGGTAGTGAAGCAATAGGCGAGGGTATTGGAGGTATGGGTGGTAAAGAGGATGCAGTGTAGGTGTAAGTCAAGTTGGGTGTCCGGGTAGGTCGAGGTTTGTGAGGAAGCAATGGGTTGTTGTGTTTTTGGTTTATTGGTGGGTGGAGGTTGCTTGACCATGTTGGGCGATTGAGGTCCTAAAACAAACGGGTAAAAGCACAATAAAATGTCCCGATTTTGGTATGGTTTGTACCTTAGTAAACATGAATTTTCAGTTTAATTGATTTTCTAAAGGTAATAGCCACAAAACCATACACATTCATGAAATTCCACAAACTAATGAAATGTTGTGTTTAGAGTGTAGAATACATGTATATTTTTTAAAAAAAAATTGGCAAAAATATGGTCTTTTTCTTAATTTTATTCATATGTTGTTTCTTATGTTATTAAAGAGGAATGACTGTCCCCTGGTGGTTTTTTTAAATGAAAACTTATCTTTTCACTATGAAATTTTAGATATATGTTCAAGATTATAATTTTGACGTGCTGTCAAATTTTCATATTTTTTTGACTTATATTTTTTTAAATAATTATTTAGTAACTATATTTTAAAATAAATGGCGTCCATATTTCTATGCCAATAACTTTTAATATTTATATCAATTTTTTTTTTTTTCATAGGTAAGAAGAAGAATTCAACAAATACTAAGTATATTTTTTTCAAATTTTTTTGATATATTCTACTATTTTTCAAATTTGGTTGATTGTGTACTATTGATTGTCCTAAAATACTATATGTTAGTAAAAATTAAAAAATAAATAGCAAAACAAATTTTTAAAAATGAAAATTACATTTTTAGAAAGCCAATAAAAATATGAATTTTGTGTCAAAATTTTGTAATTTAACTAGTTCGTTTACCCTAATTACGTGGCACCCGAGTGGCATATTTTGGCTCACAATTGTCCCCCAAAAGGATTTGGAGCCAAAATGTGCCACTCAGGTGCCACGTCACTGCCACTCGAGGGGGTTTTCAGCATGAACACAGCCGTGTGAATGTGGTTTGTGTGAACCCCATTCACGCGAACCCCTCTCGCACCACCAAAGCACCGCCAAAACATCTCCTTCTAAATTTAATGTTTCGCAATTGCGTCTCCCCTTCTAAATTTAATGTTTTACAAGTTACTTATTTAATATTGTTCGCTTTTTATGTTTTAAATTTAGTTTTTTACATATTTTTGTGTTTTAAACTAAGTTTGTTTTTTTAATTGTTTTTAACCAAAAATATGTAATATTAAATTAGAAAAGTTGTTTTACATATTAAATATAAATTCTATTAAAATTAGAAAAGTTGTTTTAAAGTTATAGAAAACTAAAATTAAAAATAACCTAATTTCTACTGAGATTTGTATATAAATAGAGTTGCATGCACATATAGTTTTGTATCGAGTTTAGTCTTACACATTCGATCTACCACAATTTTTGTGTGCAGTGAAAATTATCAAGTGGATGAATCATGGGAAATGCAAAGAACGAGAAATGAAAATATACCGAGGAAGAGAATGCAGAGAAGAATGCTAGAAGATCTCGTCATTAGGGAGGGCACAAAGAGAGAGAGAAGGCACAACAAGTGAAAGACAATGCTGCAAAAATTGGTACATATGTATAGAAACCCTTGATAGATCCTATTTTTTTTTAGTTCTAAGGTTTAAATATGATAATTTATGTTTTTTAGATTGGGTAAAGGCAAGGGTTTTGATAGGATCCCATGTGTATGTTTATGGACACAAATCATGATGTGCAACATTATGCTGAAGTGATAACAAAAGTTATGGAATTACTTCCCAAGAAAAATGTGAAACACTTGGTGAAGATGGATTTACAAAAATTAAAAGAATTTTCCCAACAAGAACCACTATCACGAAAGAAAATAGCAAAAAGTGTAGAGATAGTATATGGTGAATTTGTTAATTTGACTACAGTTGCTAGAGCACATTTGTTGGTTACATTCTTGAATCATGTTGATATGAGGGAAACATTAGAATTGTTGGGTGTTGATTTTGGACGGAAAAATTCAAAACGTGTAGAAGAAGAATTTGTTGGGAATGTTTTTAAAGGAATAAGTTCTTTGGGTACAAAAACTAGGTCTCATTGATAAGAGTATTTCTTGTAGAGCAATATTAACTTCAATTGTAAGTGAAGATACAACAAATAATCATCATGTTACCACCGTTGCCAAGGCATTGGGTTTATCTAGAAAGATGGTTACAGTATGCAAAGAGGAGGAAGACATTAGATGACTCTACTATGGAAGGAAATTGGGCACTAATGTGTAGAAATCCACATTCTGATAAAATAGAGGATAATATTGTGAAGATAGTTTCTAATTTTTGGACTGAGAGGACTTGTCCTTCTCCGAATGTGAGGGATGTTTTAAAACATAGGATAACTCACAATAACTATGATGAACATATAAAACATTGGCTTGAAATAACTCAACATGAGATGTACATAAAGTTTACAGAAGAAAATCCAGATGTTAAGATTGGACAATGAATGTTTGAAAATTTGAAGCCTTGGTATGTGTGAGCTAATAAAGTCCTTGACACATGTTGTTATCTATCACGTTGAGTTTGATTATCACTATCATGTAAAAAAATTTATAGATTCAATGTATATATATTTTGAGGTGTGCTTTCATTTATATCTATATATTTGAAATTTGTTTAAATATCATTTTTTGAGATGTGATTTAAAATTAATGTATTTCAAAATCTATGTTTTTTCAGTGTATAGAAAGTTATGATAAGAAATTGCCCCACCTACATGTGTCGTGAATTCGTAACTTCAATTCTTTGTAACATATCGATGATTATGTCGATGATCGTATGACTTGCATCAAAGGTGTCTCAGACAAGTGTGGGGACTTGAAATTATTGCCAAAAAAATGAATATTTGGACACCGTTAACTTGGTTACTTACAAGAGGTGATATATATATAATTTATGTTTTTAAATTTAGATGTTAGATTTTAATTTTATTTTTATTTTACTACAAATGAATACATGACAATTTTTCCATGTTATGAATTGATTTTGTAGGTTCAAATACATTAAATATTCAACACATCTTGGAAAAGATGCAACTAGGTTGGATTTGGTAGAAGAGGAAATCCCCATTGCTACATTCATGCAAAGTTTTTCAAGATTAATTAGTCCGTACATCAAACATTATCACTATGCAAAGTGGCAGAGCTTGCTACACAATTCAAGACTAATAGAGACACATTCCCTATTGGTTCCATATTGTCCGTGGTTGATTTTGTTGAGAATTACTCATTTTCTCATCAAAAGATATTCAAACACAGTATTATCATATTGACCAGGTTACTATCATGGTTCAAGTATTTTATAGGCATGCACAATTGGATTTGGATGGGGTTGAAAGTACATATGTGAAGCGAATGATCAAGAAGGAGTATCACTTCTATATAAGTGATGATAAGGAACATGACACCCACTTTGTGTAACATTGTTTTGGTTTGTTCTTTCAATATCTTCATCAACGAGGAATACAAATAGATCAACATTTTGTTTGGTCAGATGGTTGTGCATCACAATTCAAATCCTCTCGCCCTTTCTTGCACTCAATAGTCATTATCATCGTCATCACAAAATTCCTCATTTATGGAGTTTTTTAGAGTGGTCATGGGAAGGGAGAACACGATGGTGCGGGTGCATGCATCAAACATTCTCTAAAGAAACAAAGCTTTGATTATGAGGGAGATCGATTGATTTATGCCCACACCGTTGTTGAATGGTGTAAGAAACATTTTATAGTTTCAACCTCACAAGCTTCAACCTCACAGGCTTCAACATCACACACTTCAACCCCACAGGCTTCAACCCCACACAGAGTGTTTTGGGAGATAACAGGTACATGCACATTTAAAACATAGATATGTAGATCTTGATGTGATTTATTAAGTGAACTACAAGTTACTAACTTTAAATTTTTTTATTCTGATTTTTGTTGTTTGTTTTAAACTTTATTGATCTTTTGAGCATGATTAAATGAAGGTATTGATCAAAGAAAAAGTATGGATGTGAAAGGATTCCCAATTCTAGGTCTTTGCACTCTTTGATGACTATGGATAGTAATAAATGGACAATCATACAAGATATTATTCTTTTTGTTATGAATGCATGAATAAATCATATTCGAGTGCAATAGTCAAAAACATGGGTATGTAGGTGAGTGAAAGCAAGTTCCTTTATTTGTGGATGACACATATGGATCAGATCATGATGATATTTTTGAAGATGTGCCATTAATTTCAACTGATTATGACCACATATCTAGACTGGTTAAACAAGGTATGTTTTATTTGAAAGGATCAAGTATAATTTGATAATTAAATATATATGTATATAATTTATACTATACATCTGATCATTGAATGTTTCTTTGCATTTTGTTGTAGGAGATGTATTTGCAGTCATTTCTGAAGAAGCCAATATTGAGAAAGTGGAGTACTACTTGTTGCGTTGCACAAAAGAGAGAACAAAGCTAACATGTGAAATAACAAGTGAAGTGACAACATTTTTTACTGGCTCGGTTGTAGTGCAGGGAACATACTTACAACAAGTGAAAGCCCTCCAAAGTGGGATTCACTTTGTTGATTACAAACCAGACAAAAAGGTGTATCATTACACCCATCACATAATTGCTACAGGGTTACAATTGCAGCAGGTGAAGACTACAAATAGTAAATGCAAAAAATGGAGACTAGATGTAGAAGACCATGAAAAACTTTTATAATTCATTGAACAACTAGCAAAGACACTTGGTATTATATAGAAGGACATGGAATAAATTACTAAACCTTGTTGGTAATAAACTATTAAGCTAGATAGCATTATATTTTCTACTTGAAGGGACTATGGAGACCACTATACAATAAAGTTGTTTAATACTTGTGATTCTTACTTGTTGTGAGATGGTTTATGGTTTACTTTAATTATTGTGATATGGTTGTTACATGGAAGTATGTATGGTATAAACATGATTTATGATGTGGATGTATGTTGCATTATTATTTTTAATGTGGAAATGTTAGTTGGGAATTCAGATGTACATAGTTTTTGATATATGTTATTTGTTTAGTTGTGAACCAAAAGGTTGTATATGGAGTACCCTTATCACTGTACAAGTTTATCATATTTCAATATGCTTGGAATTGTGTTGATTCATTAAGGATTCATTATGTCATAGAGAATGAGATAGGAGGGAAATAGATTGTAGAATATGTAATGGAACATAGATTGTGAGTAACTAGAAATACAAGGAGAGAAATCTCCTACAATCAGGTAGGGGGAATGTATCCTAAAAAAAATCCTAAACAAGGAAGTTACCATTTTTATGGTATATATGTAGAGCATGCTAACATGTGGGAGACATGGTTAAATAATACAAGAAATGTGAAACATGATAGTATTAGTCTTTCTGGGTATAGTTGATTAAGAAAGGGGAAATAAAATCTCTTAACTCCCTTATTTTCTCTCAAATTCCTTACAATATTTATAGTTAGAAAAATTTAGCTATAAAATATTGACTATAAAGAATAATGGTTAGAATTTATTTCATCTACCAAGCTGAGTGATCGTTGAAATTCCTCTATATGGACATGGTGCTAATAGTTAGACCAAGATATTCATACCATGTGATGTGGAACTAGGAAGATGTCACTTTGAAAGATGCATAGAAACCGAGAGTCTCCACATGGATTTTGAATCACATGTCTAGAAAATGTGTGGCATGTTTCAAGGTGTTTTGGAAGCACACAAGAGTGGTATGATTATGTGTGCTTAGCATGAGGTATTTTGGAGGAGTTAAGTGCTTCACATTTTTACAATGGTGCATCTTGGCACTAAAGAATAACAATGGTGAACAACGAATTTTTTTCATAAGGGTGCAATATGTCAATGATGGTGTGAGGCTTTAAAGGCTATGGGTAGAACAAATTGTTTTTCTAGTTTTATGATAAAACAAAAGAAGGTCCATAAAATTTTCAAGTGTAAGTCTTGCATGAGATTGCAAGAAGGCGTAATTTGACCAAGAGACATGCTTGTATGGACTAAGGATGTGTGAGTGTTGTAAAGAAAGTGGATGAATGTATAGTATAGGTTATAGATGTAATGAGTAGAGATTAATGGTGTTTTTAAAATATGTGAGAACTATGGATTAGTATGCACAAGATTGCAAAAAGTGTGAAGATTATTTGAGAATGATTTCAAATTTTACCCATCTTATTTCATAAGAATGTATATTATTAGCAATGCCTACTATGTTGGTTGAAGTTCAGAAATATATATCATCTTAGGTATAAAATTTGAGGCACAACACCTTTTATGTGTAAGAAGAGTTGCAAGAAGACATAGAGTTAGCTACCTTAGAAAGAGAGGAGGAGAAAGAGAGAATGTAATTAATATGGAAGGTTTTGATACAAGGATCAATTACGAAGAAAATTTAAATGGAACTCTCTAAGGAGAAAATGGATGAATTTCTCTTTTCTAAGTTTCTAAGAAACAAAATCCTTCCAATTGCAAAGATATTATATGATTTGGAATATATTTTAATGTAAAATGCAATTCGTGATGTTGTATTATTTGTTTGCAAGACTCTAAGTGGTTCACATGACCTATATGACATTTTATTCCTACATAAACAAAAATATATGTAGATTTATTCATAATTGCATGTGTCCAAAATGGGTGTGAGATGACTTTAAAATAGAAAGGATGTGTAAAAAATGATCTATTGCCCAAAATAACCCCCAAAAATGATCTATTACAATCTATGGTCATTATGAGTCTTATTTCAAGTTGTTAATTGAATGATCTATTGAACTTAAACTTTCATCATATATGATTCAAATAGTAACATAAGCCATTATACCATGGAATGTTTAATGTAACATAAAGTATTACTAAATTAGGTCTAAGCATTGAAAATAATTCAATATAGAATTTTAACGAAGTTTACAATGTTATATCACAAAAATGAAGGGCATTTAATATCTTATCTATCATTATATACCTATTATGATATCATCAAGAGACAAAAATGAAAGATAAGGGGGTGTCTTATATTCACATCCATAATTGTAAATACACGTGTCTAAGACATATATCAAAATATATTAATAATACACGTGTCTAAGACATATATCAAAATATAATAATAATGTCTAGAATGAGTATGAATATATATACATGTCTAAAATCTCTAAAATGTAAAATCTATAAAATATCATTTGAAGTCTCCATCCATGTGCACTAGGGCGAGTGCTTTAGACCCCTCACTACGCTCTGCTTTACACCCGCATGTTAAAAAAAAGGAATATACACGTCATAAACTATATATAGCATGTACCATATATTAAAATATATAAGCAAAATTCTACAACAATTTCTTGATTAATTCAATACATCATATAACATATATGTACAATTGATTACCTCAATTGTCCCTAGGTGGATGTTGGGAGTATCTACGCTATGTGTAGATCTTTGTCCCGTAGATCCCTGTGAAACAAAATAAATAAAATGTAAGAAGTTGATAAATAAGTTTTTTGAATCTTGATTAATTCAATACATCATATAACAGATATGTACAATTGATTACCTTAGATCTCCCATCCTTGGCGGATGTTGGGAGTATCTACGCTATGTGTAGGTCTCTTTCCCATAGATCCCCGTGAAACAAAATAAGTAAAATGTATGAAAATTTGATAAATAAGTTTTTTGAATAAATTTCATTAATTTCATATTAATTCTATTAAAACACATATATTTATACCTCTGCGGAACATGTCTCCAAATGTATGGGATTTTTAGGCACGACCTCAACACCAGCAAATATGTCACCAACTAAGCCAAGTTGACTCAGACCTGGAACATCGAGATCCATGTTGTGCTCATTCAAGAGCTATGTGTATGTGACACGGGTAGATGGTGTGGGCTATGAAGCTCCCACACACTGGAGCAAAATCCTAAACTAAGAAGTACATGTTTAATTTTTATATTAATAAATTGTAAAGTAATGATCAATTAAAATAAATTTTAATTATATTAAAGGTTTAATTTTCACACACCGGAATAGAAATGTGCTTGAACATTAGGTGTGACGATCCCAGCAATAGGAAGTCTATCTGTAGCAGTGGCAGTAGTACCCTGACTAGAAGATACACTCCCACTCTGCTCTATAAAATCTAAAACCCCGATAGTGGAATGCTGCAATGCCGAGAAATCACCTCATACGCACGCAACAAGTCAGTAGCCATGATGTGTCCTAGCGAACGTGCCTGAGTGGTATTTGTAACTAGCTCAAAGTCATCTAGGAAATCAAAGATGCACGAGTGTATACCTCATTGCGTGCATCACTAGTGCTACTAGCACCTCCACTACTAGTATCGCATCTCTGAAGGTACTTACCCACACATTAGAAGAGATCAATTGGGTCTCACAAGCAATGCCAACAAGACCCTCGATAGCAGCCTCATGTGCAGTCATAACGACAGGTGCTGTGACATCCTGAAAGCCTGATAAGAATGGTTGTGGCCTTGGTACAAGCTACCGCACGTCAACAACTGTAGGAGCTCCCTCCTTTCTATATGCCTGCCTGTGGCTAATACGGCCACGCCCCTGCCCCAAATAACTAGGGATGTCTAAATAGTTCACCTTTAGGTTTAAGTGAACCTCAGCATGTAGCATCATTATGAAGTATAACGGTAATTGGTCATTATTTGGAAATTGGCCTTGAGAGGCCACAAATCTAGGATAAATCAAAGGGGCACATAGGGGACATGAACATTTGTTTACATAATATGCCCTTATTTTCCGTTTGTCTGCATAAAAACTCCAACAAGACCTCTTAACGACTTCCTTATCGGAAAGTCGTGATGTAATCTCATTATAACCTACATCTCTGAGACACTTGATTTTAGTGAATCCATAAATTTTTATTGATTCAGAATCAAATGGATTATATGTTTTCAAACTTGTCTCTATTCTACAAAGATCAACAAGTATTTTTTCACAATGGGATTTATACTGCCCAACTATAGTTGGATTTTTGAGAATAGATTGCAATTTTGCAATCTCTAAATCAGTCCTCTCAAAAAATTAGGAGTTCCGAAGAAGCCATGTCTATAAAAAAAAGGAAAGTAAATTTCTAATTAATAGTACTTTTAATTAAAAAAATTCCTAAGATATTCTCCTATATTAATGAAAACAGAAATATGAAATTTTCAAGCTTCAATGCAACTAATATAGAAAATAAATTACAAAATCAAATAAATTACATAAATTACAAATCACATAAATTACAAAATTTCCCATCTAATCAAATGCAAGAAACATATTGCACATATCATTGAGCTCCTACACAACATCACACAATAAATTTTGGTGCACGTAATTAGGAAACTACATAATAACCTAAAGGCTATGATATCATATATCAACTTAGGAATACCTAGACCAAAATTTTCATGTAGGATTATATTCAATGAGCTAAATTGTATACAAGAATATTCTCTATAAACTTTGAATGAAACTATTAATACGAGTTAAATGAAATGGCACCTTTAGGAGGAAAATTGACCTTGAAGAGTCATACTTCAAGATCCCATTAGCATATGAGGCAAATGCTTCCCTGTTTACATGTTCATTCATCTAACATGAGGAGTCCACAATTTTATGACCAGTTATGGAGATAACATAATACAGTTGATTGAACATCAAGGTCACATCGACAAAATAAGCTATGAGAACTTAGTCACGTGAGTGAAAGATATGAAAAAGAACCAGAAATCCATGTTTGGAACCGAAGTCAGCCAAAGCTAGGAGTTACGAGCCTGAATGAAGAGGAAAGAAGGGACAAAGGCAAAAAGTTCAAATTATTTGCTGACAATTTTGAAGCTAAATTTGATGATATACTAACTTGCACAGAGCCTATAATTTGACACAAAGATTCATTGTTATCAATTGAACATAACGAAAAAAAAAAATCACTTAGAATTGGAAGCAAGACAAAAGGGTTCGTAGGAAGGGTGCCTCTAAGAGAAGTGTTTGATGCCCCAAGACATTGGATTTAATCCCACTATCACAAGAGATAAAAGTGATGTTTACTGATAATGACAACAAATAGAAGTTATGGGTATTTATTAATAGATTAGCATAGATCTATACAGCAAATTATGGGAAAAAATATGATTAGCATAGATCTATACTGCAAATTATATAGAATTGTTTACTACATTGTTTGCTTTGGCTCGTCTAAATGTTCTAACTTTTTAGGGTTAAATAGAATGAATCTAAATATTTCATTCATGAAGTAGAAACATCAATTGACTAAGCAACAAATCAAAATTTATTCAGATCAAGCCCATTGTAATTAAAACAATACCTTTTGATGCCCCAAAACATTTGGATTTAAGCTTTAGCTCACACTCTGGCAATGCAAGGAACAATGATTGGATTCTCTCAAGATAATGCACAAATAGAAGTTGTTTCAATGGAAAGAATCTGTTGGATAACCTGCGATTTCCAACACATAGAAATTAACATTGTTCTTCAAGATAGTCTATCATTATTTATTAAAAAATAAGTATGAGGTCATGAAGCATACTTTAACGTAAGAATAGGAAATCTCATCATAGGGTTTTCCTCATTCAACCTTCCTTTTCTTGTTCAGTCATTCTGTACTCTCAGCTACTGAGATATGAAAAGGTTCATAATGGCCTAAAACTCTTAAAGTTGAAATCCTCGGATCTTTGTCAATCTTCGGATCTGAATGGTAGTCTTTATCGTTGTGGTTGGCGCATCCTCTCAACCTATTTAATCAGGAAGTATCACTATGTCAAGTTCGAACATTATAAAAGCAGGTAAAGTTCACCTTGGAACACGGGGGAAATTGGAAATTAAAAGGGAGTACTGAAAATGGAAGATAAGTTTTGCTCACCCAAGAATAGTCCAAGAAGTCACCAACTGCACTTAGAAGTTAAAACGTCAGGTCATAAAGTGTCTTGCAAAGTTTATGTGGTCGCACACATGCTTTGACAGCATGGAATTGCAAGCCCTTAGTAAATTCAAGTGAAATGTTACTGCAGATCCAGTCATACACTCCCATGTTCTCCATAAATGATCTTTGAGATTGCAAGACAGAATAAAAACTATGATAACTACTCTACACAAATCAATTGAAAAGGAAGACTCAATGACCTTGCTCATGACAATTTAATAGTCAATGGTTTGTTCTCATTCTATCCCTCCCAGATTTAGGTTTACCTAAATCAAGATTCACACATATCCGCATGTAGTTTATACCTAAAATTCTTTGTGAAATCAAAGGCTTTTACAACATGGAGAATAGAACATACCTATGCAGCAGGACATCATAGTTGTTTTTCTCACACTTAGACCACAAGAGACTGAATTTTAGCTTTTGTTGAAATGACCGTTGGCTCACACATCCAATCACCTCCTTCAAGACATATATCCTATCATAGCCCAAAGCTCACTATCACTATCACTGTCATTAATCAAGTGTGTCACTAATGGGGGAAAATATGTCTCTACTTGTTCATCCAGCGCATTAGTCAGAAATTTCTTAACAATTAAAAATGTACATGTAATATTTACACCATAGCTTCTCGGCCACAAGTATGCTCATAGCTACAGTAGATGTTTTCAAAAGAATCAAATGATAAATTTTATCAATAATACAAAATTCCTCATTTTTTAGCTTAACAAATGAAGGTAAAATTTATAGTGCAAATTATCGACACCTTACGTGAGGTTTGCAACTAAAAAATCTATATGTTACTATAAATGCTCGTCACCAAGAGGATGATCAAGGACAAACTTTAAAATAATTTGGCTACATTACTTTCGAAAAAGTCAAGCTTGACTAACAACCATCGAATATGCAACTTTAGTGATTAAATTAGAGAAATCCGAACTATGAGGTTCCACCCAAGAATTGCCTTTATAAGTGAAAATGTAGTTGTATTTGAACTACTCTCCAAATCAATAAATATTTAGAAATGTAGAAGCATCTTTAATTGATCACCTGATATGATGGTATTTGCATGTCTCAGAAGCACAATAAGTAAATTGATGGAAGAATGGATCAAAGGGTTATCAATCTTCCCTGATCTCTGAAGTTTGAATCATATCAAAATCCAAGGAGGTAATATTCCCACAAAAATAACAATGGCAACTCAGGCTTGTAAAATCAACGGATAATCTGAAAATGGGAGTTTCCATGTTTCGAACCCATTTTCATTTCCTGGCAAACATAGGTGGTGACCATTCCTATCTACTTTTAGTTATTTCAGATGGTTTTCAAGCTACCTTAGCAGGTATGCCTGTACAGGCCACTTTATCTGCAAGTTTGTAGTTGTACCTAAGCCCCTCAAAAAAATGTCATACCTACATACCATATCTGCTACCTAGTTTTCAAGAAGTCTCAGTGTGAAAACTATAATTATATACCTATTGGATCCATCTGTATTATCATCAACTTGAACCTTCATTCAATTTTTATAAGAGACAGATGATCTTAAGGATTCTAGCCCTTAGTATTAAAATCAGTCTTCCTACCAATCTTTTCTCCATCCAAACCATCCTCAAACAAACCTTAAACAAAAACAATCAAATCTTGTGGACCTAAAGATCTTAGACTGAAGACCAGAAGATAAATAGCATGACACAACTTCAACTTCAATTTTTTGTTTTGGATCATGAATTCTTTGAAGATTGTGCCAAACAGATCTACGCAATGCATCATCATGTCTATGGAATGTAATATTTTGAGCAATCAGTTGCAAACTCTCATAAGAGTTGTTATTCTTTGTCTCTTTCATATTGGAAGCAATTTGCTGATTTCATTCTATTCTTAAGAAAAAGTTTCAACAAACTTACTGCAGCAAGGTTGACTGAAAGATTTACCGATCTGAGTTAGAATTTATGATATTATTCATCTCAGGAAGCACACACTTTATGGACATCCTTTTATTCCAGGGAATCAACAATTTTTTTATCACAACTCTTGCTTGAATCCATCTCTCCTCCATCCCTTACTATTTCTTCGTGCTCTGTTTGAAGGTCATGCTCTTCTAATTCTCACTAAGAGATGAATTTCAATCAACAAAGAAAAAATTGTCCAATAAAGAGTGAATTAGCCGTTTAAGGATTTTGTTAGTGTCATGCTTGGAAATCATGTATCGGAAGGATCTCATCAACAGGCTGAAGTAAGCCTCCCATCTTATCCACCCAGAAGTACTAGAAATTGTTTCTATGCAAGAACTAACTAATGACATGCCCCTTCCTGTCACCTCTGGCTCCAAACAACAAACTAAAAAAGGGTGGCACAAGTATTTGCTTGAGAGCTTCCTGCAATGTTTTTGATATATTCATCAGCAAAGGCAATGACATGTTGCAAGAATAATAATAATAAAAGATGTGGTAAAGAATGGAAAATTGTAACATTAATATCTCTCTTACACAGGACTCAAGAGTCATCCTAAAGAAAGCACTTCACCTCAGATAGATTTCCAGCATCCACTGTTGAATATTTATACTAATAATCAACAGTTAAACAGTTGGGAACTGTCTCTAACTATATGAAAACTGAAAACTATTTGTAACCACCTCTTCATAAAAAAATTCCCTGTCACGTCCATTCTGGAAGTGTGCAGATTTTCTCTTCTTATTTCTTTCTTAGTTTTCTTCTGCTAACTTTGGTATCAGAGCCCGAGGAAGCCCTTGAAGGGTACGGGGAGTGAAACAGTTTGAGGAAGCCCTGATAGGGCACAAACTGAACTTTGTATTCACGTTTACAATTGTGTAAGGAAGAACAACTATTACAAAGCTGCCTGGTGTAGACACGTCTGCTTTATTCACATTTTCAAGGGAAAATACTGCGAATACTCATCTGCAAAAGACAAATATATATAGTTCGCAATGGATTTTCGAAGCGAAGTCATTGAAATTGTATATATATCCAGTCGCAAGGAGAAATGATTAGGGGAGAGCCCCAAGAGTTGTAGATTTGATATATACAATCATACTAGTTGAGAGGGGAGAGCCCCAAGAGTTGTAGATTTGATAGAGATGTTAAGAGAAATCTAGGTCTGGTTGGAGGGTATGGAGACTACACAATGTGTCATGGAATTGTTGCAGATGTAAGTGAATATGGAGATGTAGCACCTGAGTTTCAGGTAGAAGAATTTTGATATGGACTAGAAGATAGATTTTTAAAGGGCCATTACTAGAATGGAAAGTAAGTTTAGATTGGACACTCCGAGTTACTCATGGAGTTTGTGTCTTGAAGAGTTCATTGAATGGATCGGTCAGTTAGAATTTTTTTTTGATATTGAGAAAATGGAGGAATTCAAGAAATGTTCACATGCATCAAACCTAAAAGGAAATTCATACTTGTGGTGAGAGCATGTGGAGATCAAGAAGAAACAAATATAAGATCAAATCTTACTACATAATGATTAGGAAGTTGAAAGGTAGGTTCTTACCTACAAATTATCAAATGGGTTTATTTGAGAAAGTGCAGAACTAATGAATGTGAAATATTGCATCAACGAGTTATATACAAGGTCACCATTATAAGTAGCCATGTTGAAGATGGTGAAGAGAAGAAATAAAGCTAGGTGAAAGGTTTGCATATTTCCATTCAAGACGAGTTTGGATTATAAGTTTGCATTTGATAGATGAAGCTTATCAATGGGCTTTGAAGGTGAAAGAAAAGTGAACTAGAAGTTAATGTAACACCTTATAAGAGAATTACATGTTATTACTTTCATTTTGACAGATCTCATCTACAGGAATAGCTACAAGTCTTTTTCTCATAGGGCTTGCATTCTACTTAAAGGTAGTCCTCTCAACATCTGTAGAAATCCTATTTTAGCAGGTGCATGATATGCACAGAAATTACTCGGTTCATTTGTTTTTGGATGGACAGGACAAAAACCAAGTTCTTATTGCTAAGTATCTAAGTGTGTTGTCATTGCTTCATGGCATCTTGCAGAACTATATGACAGAAGCTTCTCATTTTGCTAGTATTTTGGCTTTAATTGGTTTATTGGTAAGCTCGGGATCCAAGTTGCCTACCAAGTTTTATGCTTTCACTACAATTGTTCACTTCTGTCATAGTGACACTTATTGATCATTCAACTGAATGGTTATCTTTCACAACAGACTTACATTATCTCCTACTCTCTGGGAATGGGGGCCATCCCATGGATTATTATGTCTCGAGGTAATGTGACTTCTCCAACTTCATTTGCGAAAGATTTGGAAAGGATTGGGGACTGTGGGGGTAATTTTTTGTAGTTTTTGAGGAAAAAACCATGGGCTGGTGGTAAAGTGGGGGTATTTGGCAATCAGTGAGCATGACTTCTTTTTCACAAGGAATCACACTATGTGGAATCTAATGGCTTTGGTGTACCTAGTAACTTAAAAGATCGAGCTTCTGTAATATTGTGAAACTTTGATCTTAATATCATGTTGACTACCTAGGTCCAATTTCCCTCCATATTAGACATATAATCATGAGAAATGCCCTTCATTTTGATGTGATTTGTGGTCTTATATACCCTCAACCATTAAATACCTACTCTACTGTACTCTACGCAGGATACTTCCTATTAATGTCAAGGGCATTGCTGGTAGTCTAGCAACTTTGGCTAGTTGGTTGCTTTCCTGGTAGTGACAATGACAATGAATTTACTCTTAGAGTGGAGCTCTACAGGTATGTCTGTATCCAGGTCATAAACTCTGTTTGGGCACCTAGGATGGATTTCATTTATGCTGTTTTTTTGCATAAAATGTGTATAGGATTCCAAACTAAAATTTAAGCTTTGTCCCCTGCAGGAACATTTATGATGTATGCTCTGTTTAGTGCTCTTACCTTAACATTTGTAGTACTTTGTGTGCCTGAAACTAAGGGAAAAACACTTGAAGAAATTGAGGCATCACATAGATGTATTTGAGCCGGCTGGAAAACATTGATCGCATTCATGGAATGATATAATACTATGTAACAGGTCTCTAAGTAGGTACGGTTGGTTTATACAGTTAAATTGGTTGGCCAAGAAATTGAAATGGGATACTCCATCCTTTGGAAATCATGTCTCATCCTGTAAAAATGGGTTTGTAATTTCTCAAGAGATCAAATCAGGTCACAAGCATCTACGCAGTGACCCATTTGGGGAACCCTTGGCCTATTTCAAAGAAGATACATTGACACAGGGGTCTTCTATTGAAGTTCAAGCGCGTTTGAATAATAGAAAACATTTGAATGTAAGCCACTGTTCTTTACGCTGTTTGGTTACCTGAAAAATATTGAACAATTGGCATGTAAGCATTGCAGTTGATTGTTTCTATGTCTGAAATGTATTAAAAAAGTTATTGGATCCCTTTGGTGCAAGAATGATGATCTAGAACTTGGTATCGGAATTTGAAATTTCATTCTCCTTGAAATCTGACTATTGAAACTCTGTAGAGATCTTTTGAATCAAGAGAATGGTAAACATCTTGTATTTTTATTTATTCATCACATCACACAACTAAACATTGTAAAGAACAACTATGCATTGCAAAAACCATAGTAACTCAAGCCATACCTGTAGCCACATCTCCTACTGACTATATTTAAATGTCATCTCATCTCAATGATCTCATATCATATTTTATAGGCATTGTATCTAAATCTTCCTTTATGTGACTTTTGTCGCTTACATCATTCCTCGAGAATTTTACCGATAGAGACTCCATCTAGGCTTAAGGTCCCCTCCAACTTCTTAGTCACTTCTTGAAAAACATATTAGAACAATTTGTAGCATTATGTGCAATTCTCTGATGATATTTAAATGAATGTATGTGTTAATAATATAATTAGATCCAGCTTCCATTCATTGCAACAACAGTTAATATCCATTGCACTGTGAGCATGGCACCATATTCAGAAGCAAGAATCTTGATTATTTTTGTCCTACCCTTAGACCAGACTTGGATAGTCTAACACAGTCAGCTCTTCTCATTCCTCTTAGTTCAATATCTATAGCAAGAAGCATTACAATTAGTGTATCAACTGTTACTAACCATTTGCATCTCTACACTAATGTGTGATGCATTAATTAAATATGAAATCATGTTTATTTTATGTTTTTCTGCATCTAAATTTTATTTTTATTTTTTCTGATGTTCTTTGGCAATTCAACAAACTGTTGCTTAAATTTCTAGGTTTTTGCATAAGCAAAGAAATGCATATACTGATTTTGACTAATAGAATAATCTTGTGACAAGAAGCCTCAACATTTTCAATTCATTTCAGGTGGTCTATTTGTGCTCATCGAGACAAGATTTTCCTACAAAAAGTACACATTCAAGCCTATTTCTGGAACATACCTTAAACGTAGTGCTCTGCACACCATTAGTATCATACCCTTACTCGAAAAAATCAAGTAGAAGATTTTATAGCACATTCAGCAAGTTCACTAGATGCTTCCATGCCAACAACATAAATAAAATGAGTAGCATTAGCGACCTCTCATGACTTACTGATTGGTGAGAAGGTCTAGCTCTACGTCTAGATTAAGTAGCCGATATGTTTCGGATGGGTACAGATACGAAGAATTCACTACGTGGATACCACAATTTTTAATTATCCACACTTCAAAACAATGACTTAAATCCCCCCACAAATGCAAATGAATCATTTCTCTGGGTCCTCCTCATGTTATCAAAAAGAATAATCACAATCAACTCTCAAAGTAAGCTTTGCAATCACACTATACAAGTCTTCATGAAGATACACAGACTGAGACAAACTCCACAGTATTGGATCAATGACTAAAAGGAAAAATAGAGTACATTACAAATATATCCATTTTTAATACAAGCAGAAATTACAGTCTTCAGAGCACCATTATTCTACAGAAGGTATATTTTAAATTTAATAAAACATTACACCAGCAAATCAAATGAGCTAGGGTTCTTCAAATGAGCTAGGGTTTTGCTAAGATTTTAAATGGGGTTTTACCAAAAAAATGAGCCAGGGTTTTGCAAAAAATGGTATTTTAATGGCTACGATTTTGCTAAAAAATGGGTTTCAATTTTTTTTACCCACTATAATATCAAAATGGCTAACATACCTGGGCTCGTCGTTGGTGGGCATCATTGCTGGCATTCATCGTTTGTGGGCTCCCTGGTGTGGTGGGCTCGGCATGTGGTGTTGGGGCTCTCTGCTCTAGTTGGTCATGGGCACAAACTTCACGTGAAGGAGGTAGGGTGGAGGAAAATGATTTCCTCCGCAGCACCTCCGATATAAAAATAGGGGGTTCACGTGAACAAGCTTTGTGTGAAAGGAGTTCACGCGAATGGGTGGTTCACGCGAACCTAATCAAACATGACACGTGGCAAGATAATGGCCCACGTGTCTCTTTCCCAAAACGTATTCATGTGAACAGGGTGTTCGCGTGAACCCATGTTGATACCGCCCATTTACCATCCCTACTCACATTTTCGGGACAACAAGTGGGACACAACACCATGCGTTGACCCAGGAGCGGGACAAGTGCAGGTGTGATTGGTGTAGTCGGGGTATGAGTTCTATGGGTTTGGTGCTTTTGTTTGGGTGTCAAAGTAGGTGTGGTGTTGACTTTGGAGGATGTAGCTAAATCCAGTTTAATAGGTGGATGAGTAAGGTTGGTGGTCGAGGTGACCCCTAAAGTGGTAATAGGTTTAGTTGAGGAAGATGTTGTATGTGTGGATTTGGGTTTAGATGTAGGTCGGGTTATGGGTAAGGGTGTGGTTTGAGCTATAACAAGTGTCATGGAAGGGGTTGTGATAGAGGTGGTTGTGTTTGGTTCAATTGGTCAAAATATTTTTGGGTAGATAGTGGAGGTATCAGCAAGGGATCTCTGCATCTGTGTTGAAACGAGAAGTAAAAGGCGGCCCCATAGTAGATATTTGTCCACATAATCTAAGTGATCGGAAAAACATGAGAACGACACATCTATAGGTGGAGTTGGTGAGGACCTAATGGTAGTTCCTGTAAAATTTGTCTTAGAGAGGGGGAATTCGCTAGCTTATGCTTCCATGGGTAAGAGAGCTGAAAGTAGGTCTATAGGATTTTGGGTACTTGATGGAGATTGCTCGTCAAGAGGAAAAGTATCTCAACTGGGTCTATGATGGGTGGAGGAGATGATGGGAGCTCCTCTATAAGTGGAGGAACGGATAGGTGCTCCTCTGTGGGTGGAGGAGGTAATGGGTGCTCCTCTGTGGGTGGAGGACGTACTGTGGGTAAAGGTTCTCTAAGTGGTGAAGCCAAGGGTGATATGGTCTCAATGTTAGCGGAAGACTCCTCCGTAGGTGATGAAGGAGATGAAAGGTGTTCCTCTATTGGTGAAGGAATAGGGGAGGTTGGTTCTGACACAGAAGGAGGATTTCGGGCTAGGATCTCCTCTATGGAAGGAGTGTGGGGTAATTGGGAGGTAATGGGTACACCATTAAAGATAGCGTGAACCTCGTGGGTATGGGTATCGTGAGTTGAGGTCTCACCGGTTTGATCAGATGAAGGGGCATGGTTGGGAAATGGTTTCTTGAAGATGTGTAGTAACTAGTTGGCGAGTGCATTAGAAAATCGATGGTTAACTCACCTTTCTCAAGCATTTCTTGGACAATATTTTTGAAAGTGATGCAGATTGCCAGTCCACTATGACCCTTTACTTGATGATAATTAAAGAAATCATGTTATTTATACCATGTGGGCATGGGGCGAAGGCAGGTCAAAACTAGTGTGTGGTTTTATGGGTGGAAGAGTGATGGCTCACGGCTTTGATAAGATTTTCTAAAACAGTAGAGTAAGGTTCCCAATTGGGGTATATTTCTTTACTACTCGTTTGAATTGAAAATTTTGTACAGGTGAGAGATTAGATGAAGGAGTAGCTGATTTGACAAATGTCTTTGGGCCGGCCTTGAGTACTACTGCATTAGTGGTGCCCTTAGCTTTTGAATAATTGGTTTGTGGTTGGAAGAAGAAGAGGTATCATTCAACTTGAATGCCGAATTCTTATTGTGTAATCGGATTTTATTCTCTTCGATGGCTCAATCTCTAACTTTCATGCCAGGTGTGAATGCTTCATCGAATGTTTAGAAAGTTTGGATCTGCAAGGTCAATGAGATATGTCTAGCACAAGCTCATGTGAAGAGCTTGATGAGTTCTTTTTGTGGAAGTTGGAAGGTAAGTTGGTTGATTAGGCTACACTAAAGCACGTGACAAAATATGTGATAGATTCATCGTCATACCGATGTGTGGAGTACAGATCAGTCATGGTAACCTTCTTGACGATATTGATAGAGAAATGATCCAAGAAGGCTTGGGCTACCTGATTGAATGAGAATATAGAGTGTCTAGGTAACCCACTATACCAATCTAATGCAGTCCAATGAGGGACATGGGAAAGGTCCTCAAGAGCAAGGCATCATCATGAGTGATCAAATAACACCCGTGTTTGAATGATCGCAAATGTTGTTGCAGAGTATTCTTTACTATTGAACGATCAAATTTAGGCATTTCCCAATGCACGGGGTATGAGCGGATATGAATGGATGAGCGAATGGGCTCGTTGAAAATCTCATCATAGGTGAGAGTGTTGTGGGATCCTGAAACCGATGCCTCCAATGTCTGCATCTTGTCCAACATCAATTTAATTAGGTCGTTGGTGGGTTGTGATGATTGGGTGCCTCCTATAGCGTGAGAAGGTTGGTTTTGGGCATATAATAGGGGTGGCACTCCAGTGTATGGGGCTACCATGTAGGTTGGTTGAGAAAAATGCAGTGAAACAAGGGGTCATTTTTAGTATGTATATGAGGGTGGAAGGGTCATGGTAACACTAGTGGCAATAGGGGCTAGTGATTGTTGAATGGAAAGGACCACGTTCAAAATGGGGTAGGGGTCACCGAAACTTGAGGTGGAAATGTAATACGGGTATGTGTGAGACATTAGGGGCGAGATGAGGTTGTGTTTGGGGTAGTTTTCGTGGGTATGGTGGATGTAGCGGGTGCCACGGAGGTAGTAGATGTGGAAGTTATAGCATGTATAAGACCTAGCTGCAAAAAACGATCGGGGTAAGGTAGATGTGGGAAGCACGGAGCCAAATGGGCCGATGCGGGAGTGGGAGAAAGAGTTGAGGGATAGAAATGGGCATGTCATATATCAACCGACCCAGGGCATCTCAAGTGGACGAGTGGGAAAGGTAAAACTGCAAGGCGGCAGGGATTTGGTGAAGGAGTCATGTGAACTCCTCATCTCCGATAGCGATAGTAATAGGTTGGATGGGATCCATGGTGGTGATAAAATGGAAGGTGGTGAAGGACTAGGTGGTTATGGTTTACAATTGGCATGAAATATGAGTGCACTTAGTTGTCTTCGGTCAGCCCTATGTGAACCAGTATTGATCGGTAGGGTTGCTTCTTTGTAAATGACATAGAGAACAATAGGAATAGGTGAATCAAGCGGCAAAAGTGGATTAGGTACAAAAATGTGGTTAAAATGCGAAACAAAGCTAACTTGAATGTCGGTTAGGGAAAACCAACGCCGGTCTAGGGTAACTGTTTCCTGGTCACTTTCAGTAGAAAATGGACAAGGTGAGTGAAAAATAAGGTAGAAGGTGAAATATGACAGGTATGCCAAATCTGATGATGTTTACAACATCAACGGGTATGATGGTAGTGATAGCCTGGACTGTGAAAAGTGGAAGAAAATGAATAAAATGTCCTTTTGAGTAGGTTAGGAAAAGGACATGGAACCGACATTGATTGGGTATAAGCGATGGTGGTGAGAGGTAACCGACGCACGATTATTGTGAAATTGAAACAATGATGAAATAAAAGGGATTGTGAATTAAAATATGATGTGGAAGCAGACCTAGAATTCTGAGAATGATGGTGATATGGCCTAGGCACACTTAGGTGAAGTCGGAATACACCAGCTATGATGAGGAGTGTGCAAGGATGAACAAAAAAAAGTGAAGAACGTGATCTCTCACCTCAAAACACAAGCGAAGCAGAAATACTAAGAAAAATGTGATCCTAGGAGTGCCCTTTCTATTATGTTTGTTTAGCTTATGCTATTTAGGGACTGACACATGAATTGTGAAATAGAGTTTTTGGTGAGGATGGCTTCCTACAAAGATTGAGATCTAAAAGGTGAGGTTTCGGGTATGTTATAGTTGGGGTGGGCTTTGCTCTAAAGTATGACTCAACACAAGAAATGAGTAGGTGTCAACTCACTGTGATCGTGTGATCGGATATAGCTTCTTCCGGTAGGATTTTGTTTAAGAATGTATGTATTTTGAATTTTTGTGAGGTTTAGTAAGACTCGGAGAAAGAGAAAAGGAAAGAAGTGTTTTTCTACGATTCGCTTGTCAACCATCAACTGGCATGACTTCCATCATATAGGTTGCCTCGAATTAATGTGAACTAATGCAATAAGTTAGAATGCAATGCACTTATTTTTAAGCCCAAATCAAGATGTGAAATTAGATGACACAATAAGACGAAGAGGAAGAGGGACGCTCTTTCACTATAATGCGTAAAACATGAAGAAATGGTTCTTTTAATTACACCAAAAGAAAAATTTCCTTTAGAGCAAATAGAAAGAAAAGGCGGCGTTCCAAGGAAGAAAACTAGTGTGTATGCTTTTAGAAGGGAAAAAAACACACAAATTTTCCTAGAAATGAATGGAATGTAAGGAACCCCGGATGGGTCGCACTGCGCATGCCAAAATGTTTCACCTTATTCTTAGATAATTTCTTTGAAGTGTTGACAAAAACAGATAGGGTATCAGCGTAGGAGGAATACTTGTTCAAATGTTGGTTGATGGGTTGTTGCACACGTATGACTTCCGAATCCACAGCTAATCGTGAGAGCTTCCTTTTGGCTAGGAGGAACTACATGTAATGCAAAACAAGACCACCAGAAGGAATTAAACAATATGGGCAAAGTGAACTCATGCTAACGTATGCTAGATCCTGGAAGTGTGCTACTTCTAGATGGCTATCAATCGATTGTTTTAAAAAATTTAATGTTGTAAACAAAGTAAATCCTATTGTAATTTGAAATGATTTAGTTATCTCACTTAAAACACAATAAGAATAGATCTAAACTAACATGCTAAGTTAGAATAGAATCCAAAGGTCAAATGATTAGTTCGGGTTCTACAGATTGACAAAGGTCTTGGGTAGATCATAGGTGGATGAGGGTGAGATGAAATTTGGTGGGTAAGACTGCGTTGCAGGATGTATGGGAAAATACAGAGACCAATTTTGGTTAAGGGTAATCGACGGCGGTCAGGTGTAACTGCAATTGCACATCGTGGAAATCTGGAAATGCCACAGAACAAGCTTTGGGTCTCCTTTGTGATTGCACAAAGGACTTTGGTTGGTCAGGATGAGGTATTGGGTGACTGGGGTAGGATTTTGCAAGGTTTTAATGGGTATATGGAGATGGAAAAGTTGAATAAGGTCAATAGGTGGCTAGGTAAACAAGAGATGATAAAATGATGATGAAATCAAATAACCCAGAAAAGTATGACGTTATACTTACTTGGATTCCGGTCCTGAATGCTTGTGAGTAAGGGATGGAGGTGCTGATGAGAGGTTTGAAGGCTGCAAGTGATCACCAACTGAAGGAAGACTTCTACATGGGTTGCATGTACATTCCTCTTTGCTTGGTTAGATCATATTATGGCTAGAACGCATGTGGGAAAAGATGCTTGATATCCTTCCTTGCATGTGGATTCTCACTGGAATTCGCTCTCTAAAGATGTTTTATCTCTCTAAGATGTGTTTTTTCTTGCCAAACTTTTTTTTTTTGCTTCCAACCTTGAGAATAAGGTTGTTTTTGGGTTAAAAGGGTAACCATGGATGTTCCGCTTAATCAAGCGTCCGTCAAAATCGTCGGAGAGATTTCCGTGGTTTAGTAAACTAGGAGATCCTCTTGATTTCCTCGGATCTCGTGTCATTAGCCCGCGGATTAGACTGGGAGCTTCTTGTGAGCATGTAGAAATGTAGTTAGAGAGAATGTAGGCATTGATTTTTAGGGTTTGGGTAAGTCTTAGTTATGGCAACTTACTAAGAATAGGTCTTAGGTTGAGTTGGCTTAGTCGGTTGTCTAAGTGAATCAGTATGTGTGGATATTATTTAAAATAAGGTATTTAAATAATAGATATAGTGAGGATAATGAATTAATTAAATTAAATTAATTAAATCAATATTAGTGGGGTGAAGGGGGCCATGGCTAGGTGAATGTGATGAAGGGTGTTTATTTGTTGAGGGACAAAAGGGGAGTGTGAGCTAATTTTATTGTCTACACTTATAACAAGAGCAAGAGATCTCAACAAATAATATTATAAACTATATTATATACTATATATTGTAAAATAAACTTTAAAGACTATACTAAAAATCAATTTTTACAAAGAGCTTAATTCCGTTTTTTAATTTATTCAAATTCCTTATTTCTTATTTATTGGAATTATTATTTTATTTTTGGAAGACTGTAATTTGATATAGAGGAGGATAAAAATTCTAGGTTGAAACAAACATTTTTCCAACCAAAACTTCAACTACAATTCTCAATTCCAAGAGACAGAACATAACCTTTGTCCTTCTACATTTATGATTGACCATCTTCAAGCTTGTTTTTTTATTATTGGTAAAAAGAGGGTTAAGGGGGCCCTACCCCATACAAAAGGTGGAGGAAAAGTTAATTCAATGAGGAACAAGTAAAAACAACCTCTTCCACGACATCGAAGATCAACAAACAACAACAAACGAACAACAATAAATAAACAATAGTAAAAGTAGCAGCGATTTCAACACTTCAGCCCCTTCCTTTTGGATCTTAGCTACATCTTTAAGGGGGAGATAGTCCCTTTATTTTTCCTACACATAACTTTCCAATCCTCTTCTATATTTGGATTTACATTTTCAGTATTTTGGATTGGAATCAGTACTTCAATGTGTTTTATAAGGTCATGGGATCCAGATAAAGCTTCCATATCATTCCTATAAACTTGTTGCACTTCCACCACTTCCGGTTCAACTGATTTCATAGAAGTTGAGTCAGGTTCACACTCCATAGGATCATTCACCACCAAATGACTAGGTTTAGAATTCTTCCACCAAGAACTTCGCCTTTAGCATGTTTTCACACCACTTGACAATCTGATGCTAAATGGCCAAGAGAAAAGCATATATGACATCTAAAGGGAAACCCTTCATAATCCAAATTTTGAGACCATGTTCTATCCTCGACTTTCAAATCAATAGTGGCGGTAGAAGTATCCAAATCAACCATGATTCGAGCATACATTGTGTGCTCCGAATAATCCATTTTGGGTCCATCAATAATCATTTCCCTAAAGTGTTTTCAATAACAGTAAGGAAAATTTCCGACGAGAATTTAAGGGAAAGTATGGAAGATGAATCCATACCGGTTTAACTTGGAAAGTATCAGAAACCGGATTAAACAAAGGAAACCATGGTTTCATTAAAATAAGTGGGATTCTAAATCTAAAACTGTCTAAAAAATAATATCCCTATGTGAAGGATTTGCAAATGCAACAACGAAAAAACCACAAGCAGTGGGAAAGATATCTACCCGACCTTGCATGAGAGGGCCCCATTGACTCGAAATGCAGGTATGCAGTGCAGGCAACCCTGAACAAAATTTGTTGAATCTATAGATCAGTATGTTCCTTTTGTAAGCGGCTTCTTAATGAATCACCACATTACCAAAACTAACTGTTGGAGAAGACAGAGCATAAGCCATAGGCTTATTACTCTTGGATTCCAAGAATCCCTTGCTCTTCTTACCAATTCCCCTCACCGCATCCTTAAATGACAAGTTAGAAGAGGGTTTATTAGTCTACTGTCTTTATTGAAACTGAGACACTGATGGCCTAGAACCAGCCAAAGGAATTAGCTCATACGCCGCTGAGCTCCCACGAACCGGAGCACCTGAAAACACAAACAAGTGCACCATTTGCTACATCCGAAATCGCAGGGTGGATAGATTTTTCTCGAGTCAAAAGAACAAGGACCTCTGAGACAAACCTTACTCTGTCCAAACCCCAGCAGGAGCCGAGACAGGGTAATGAGAATTCACCACCGTTGAGGACTTAGCCGACCCCTCAGCCGCCATCCCAATTGAGGACACACCCTGCAGAAACTACTCATCATTTAAAATTGTTGTATCTTTGCCAAAGGAATGGATCTGAGATGGTTTAGCGTCAGATCCTTCACCTTTTGCTGGAAGAGGGGAAGCCCCAAACTCCACATCGTCCTCAAAAACATAAAAAGAATATCTAACAGGATCACCAAGCCCACAACCCACATGGAGACCCCCCATACATCCAATAATAGTCCCTCCACCACGACCTCTACCAAAGCAAATGGAGAAGGCATCTAATTTGCAGCAAATAAAAAAAAACCACCACAGATCCGGCTGCACCTGCAAACAAAAATCCTTTTGAAGTCTCTGCAACATCACCTGGATCACGGATCGCGGCAGGGGAGCCAAGACCAGAGGTGGACGAGTCAGTAAAACCAGTTGCAAGATGACCTCAACGACCATTCTGTCTTCCACCATCATCACGATGATTATGGTTTTGAGCTTCCGTAATAAAACAATTACATACAACCAAATTCCCCAACCCACCAATTTTTTACGAAAGAAACATTTAGTGCAAGCTTGTTATTAACAACATACTTGCATTTAATGTTTTTTTCCGGCTATAATTTCGTTCATTCATCCTCTCTATCGCACTTAGATCCACGTCAACGCATCCCCGGAATCAATCATGAGCCTCCAACGAGTAAGTTTCCAACGTAATCAAACACGGGAGTGAAGGTAAATGAATGAAATCACTGCACATTAATACAGGCGTTACATGCACATTAATACAGACGTTAGAGGAAAATAATGTTTCTAGTTGTTCAAACAACTTCGATGTAATAATACAAGACTATCCCTAAATAAGAGGGAGGTATGGCATCACTTCCCAAAGTCTCGAGGAAAACTAGGCCAATAAAATCCTTAGTTAAAAATGATTACATAAAGCCTAGCGACGAAGATCTATTACATTAAAAAGGAGAATATCAAGGAAAATTAAGTCGATGTCATAAATTGTTAATGTTAACCCATAGGTGGAGATTCTGGTAAGTCTTTAACAGAATCAGGCGGATCCCAGGTTGAACTTCCTAATACCGTATTTTTAAAGAATCAATAAGTCAAGAAAATAGTGGCACCTTAGAACCTATATTGTTTTCTATCCTACCCTACCCATAATAATTTATTTAAAAGTTATTATAATTATGTCTATTAAGATATACATAATACTATACCAAAAAATGGCACATAAACAAATTAAATATAACACTTTTCAATTTTGGTATTCAAATATATACATCAAATTGTTGTTAATAAATATTATTATTATTCTATGTTTTTTGTGAACATAGCGCGCAATGTCTCCTCCTCCCATTTCATTCGGGGGATGTTGTGGCGAGATATGCTTGGTCATGTGGGGTTGGTGTATCTTGAAATTACTTCTACGCACAGTGTGGTCTCGATAATATATTATGATCTTTATGCTAGTAGGATCCAAGCCACGCTAGAGGTGGTGCTCTCACTAATGTAATGTTCGATTGGTTGGGGAATACATATATTTTTTCATATGTTACCCAAGTCGGATATGTCTCTTTATTGTATATCAAAATTACTTCAACGACACTCCAAACATTAAGTTTCTTACTACCTACATCAAACCTACCTCTTCTATGCATCCTAAAATTACTCTAACAACAGTATACACCCTTATATTTTAAGATCATTGTACCATTACACCTCCTTTTAGTATAAGTGCTAGTTCTACCTAATATAAAAAAAAATAGAAAATTTAAGGGAGACAACACAATCTTGTACTTCTAGAGCAAGTTATATTTAGTATAGGTTTTTCTATTATAAATCGCTAACGTAAATCAATGTTATTGATTTTGGGATCATTGGAACACATTATATAGTGAGATGTCATTGATGGTTATTAAAATTATAATATTAAATTTTTGAGAACTTCACCAAATACATTGTACTCATTTTAATGAAATATTAGATTTTCATAACACTTGTCCATTCCACAAGATTAAATGGGGAATGCATCTTATATTATGTTTTCCTTGATTTAGGAAAGTATCTCAGTTTTACATCATAACGATAGAATCACTACTCGTAATACTAGCACCGGTCTAACTACCCAAATTCACTTGTAAATTAAAAATAAATACCTCTCTAACTCCTTCACACCAATATTTCTCATTTTATCACAACCAAAATAATGTTTTGGGATGCACAATAGTACAATGGAGTAGATTTAATTAATGGAAACGTTTTTCGTATCCCTCGCATATGCACTTTTATGCAGTTCCAAAAGAATGGCATTCGCATAACCACATGAGTGAATTTTTCCTTTACATGTGCACATGTAAAATTTGTAGGGGTTGTGGTGCCCATATTAATTACCTACTCATTCTCTCCACATTTCTCTCCATATTAAATGAAAAATTTCCTTTTAAATTTACTATTGGAACTTCTATTTATATTAATATAATAAAACAAATTTACACAGAAGGGGTGATCGGATAAAACACTATCCCACCAAACGCCACAAGGGAACCAAATCAATAAAAAATGCCACAAAGGCTTACATTAAAATGCCCCAGGAAAGTAGAGAGTAGAAAACGAGGCACCAATATATCGGGCACACACCGCTACCGCACCAAGAGGAGGGGAAGATCATGCGAGAAGGGATGAAGCCTCCATTCCCGTGGATTTGTAGATGGAGGATCCACTTACTAGCCATTGTGATCAGGATACCACAGTTAAAGAGGCAACATAAATTCCCCACTAGGGAAAGATCCAACAATATTCTTCGCATGGTAAGTGGCGAGATATCTCAACTACGAATTGCTGGAAATTCCCTTCCCCTACGCGAGTGGGATTTAAGCCACTCGAAGAGGATGATGAAGAAAGATGGCTTCGCATGGAGGTGGAATAAGCTGCATGTGAGTGGCACTGTGATGTGGATCCATAGAAGGTCGTCATCGGGAGAGGTGAAGGCCGGGTGGTGGAAACTAAGGATCCGATGGAACTGACTCATAGTGAATAGTGCATTCCCTTAGTGATCAAGAATCTCCCGTAGATGAGAAAACTCCAAGGTAACCTTCGTGGCTTGAGCTTGAATCGTATGCAAATAATAGATAGAATAAATACCTTATCATTAGTAGGAAAACATACAATGAATGATATTTCTTGAAAATTAAACCATTGTAAGCTTTCCAGGATATGAAAAAGAATACATGCACAAAACAAATTCAACAAATTAGAAATATAAGTACGCCAAGGGATAAAGTCACCAAATAAAGAATGATAGCACGGGAAGAATTAAGGGTGATACGGTTGGAACAAATAATGAATCCATCTCTAGATTGATTGAGCATGGGGACAAGACCAGAAGAGGTGTATGAATGACTCGGGACTAGAATAGAAAGGAAAATTTAGAATAGGAATACCAATATGTCTAAGCCTTTGAGCCAAAGGAAAGCCTTGGTAGACAAGACACCACAAATAATTGTTAACTTTGAGCTCAAGAAGAGGGTTCCATGTATGGGAAAGCCAACAAAGCAGAGTGACAACCCCATCGATCATTGATCTTATCGATGGCCGGTGAAAGAGGACATACCAACTCATAAATGGTCTCGAGTCTTCTATCGAAGGAAATAAATTTCATGATTCCAATGCCAATCATGCCACCACATAGCCAAAGGTTAAAGCCCCAACTTATGAAGCATAACATATGGAAGGAGCTCCTGAATTTTGTAGATAGACTGGAAGACCAAGTTTTTCAGGTTGAATTTAACTTTGAGCTCGAGATAAGGAATTTAATCTCTCCCATGCATAAGATCCTAAATGGTATTAATGACCTTGTGGTAAATATGGATGGAGTTTATGCCTGGATTTTAGAAAATGGAAGATTTCCTTTAGTTATAATAAGAGACTCCCGGATGTTCTATGAATTAAAAGAAAGGTGTGAAATCCATCACCAATCCACCTCATTAAATGATTCACCTAATCAAAGGATTTCTAACTAATCTTGGCAAAAATTTACGATTGATTTTGACAGGAGTAGGAGTTATAATAAGATATTGGCAATCCAATTTTGCTCCAACACTTCTTGTCATAAGGGAATCCAGATCAATACAATTCTCTGCGAGAAGATTTTTCTAGGTATGTTCACCCAAAAGACACCGAATAACCCTTTTTCACATAAATCCACACTCTGACGATAAAAAGAAATGACTCCCATACCTCCTTTATCACGAGGAAGATAGAAAATATCTTAGGCAACTCTATTAAATCCAAATGAACAAGAAATTTTACACAATAAAAAGTCTAGAAGCAACTTGGAAATTTGATTGAACAAAGTGCAAGAAGGACGCCACCAAACATAATAGTAAACATCAAGTATTGAAAAGGATTTTTTTATAAACAAGGAATTTTCTAGCAAGACATATCGGTTTGGAAGACCATTTTAAAACATTATGATCCACTCTGTTAAGAACATAATTCCACAATGTCGCAAAGTCATTTTTAAAAGAAAAGGGAATGCCTTGAAATTTGAATTTCTCTCCACAACCAATCCATTTCAAGGGGCAAGCCTCTAACCAGTCTAGAGGAGGTGAAAAATTATGTTGATAGCCTAATGTTTTATCCATTTGAATGTTCGACCCTGAAGCAAAGAAAAAAGTGTTCAAACACTAAAATACCATAGAAAAATTCTATTCCTACTCGGCAAGAGTAAGAAAGGAATCATCAAAAAAGTTCCCATTGATAAGTTATGTCTCATGATCTAGAAGAAAAATTCCTCGAATATGGCCCTGAGTAGCTTGATGGGAAACTAAATATCCCAGGGCATTTGTAGCAAGCGCAAACAATGTTTGTGTAAGAGGAAACCCCTATCTGAAAGAGTGAAAGAGGCTAATGGTAGTATATTGGTGAATATTAGTGGAAATCCAAGCAGAAGTATTAGAGAAAAGAATGCTAATAGCCATCTGGAAGAATTCACCAAAACCCAGGGATTTAAGCATAGATAGAATGAAGGGCCATTTAATGCGATCGTAAGATTTCTTGAAGTCAATCATAAGGAAAATATGCTTCTACAATGAAACCGAGTCCACTTAATGCCTTCATGAGATAGCAATAAGGTTGTCCAACACGTATCGGCCTTTGAAAAAACCATTCTATTCAATTCAAACAATCTTAGAAAGGATATCGGCAATGTGGAGAGTCAACACCTTAACAATAATTTTATATGAAATATTCAAGAGGGTGATCGTCCATCAATTATTCATCTATTCAAGATAGACTAATTTAGCCATGAATTTGATGTTTCCTTGATTGATGAAACTCCCAAGAGAGTGATATTGAAGACCTTAATTATAAACTCGAATAGGATTATATCCAATGAAGGACCATGTTTCTTTGTAAAAATCATAAAGGAAGCCATTGAGACCCAAAGACTTGTCATTTGCAAGATAGAGAAAATTTGCATGAAGATTCTCCAAAGTAAGAGGGGCATCATATCGGACATGATATCGGGATGTTACTTGAGTATGCACCACATAAAAACTTTAGTATACAACATAAGCACACTCAATTGAATATTCTTGAGCTAGAAACATAGGACAATAGTGCTTGACAAAAACATCCTTGATATTTGGTAGCTCTGTAAGCCGTTGGAGAGAATAATAAATATATTTGATCTATTTGTGAGAATTCTTAGCCTAAAGGGATTTGGTAAACTTTTGAAGGATTTATAGCCCACCCTAAGCCAACAAATTCATGAATGAATCTTCCCAACACAAGTTGAATGTGATTTATTGAGCTTAATTATTTGTCGAATATAAATGGCCTAGGTTTGAAGGTGAGAGTCAAAAGGATTGACCTCGATAAGAAAATGGAAACTAATGAATTATTTGTACAAAGTAAAGACAATCGGTCTTCAAACCTGTAATTCCTGCTAAAACAACCACTCGAGACCCAAGAACAACCTAGGTTTAGCTAGAAAAATTAAGGAATAATTTTTTTGAAAAGCATGACCATTACCAAGCTTCAAGCAACAATTGTCATAACAAGGATTCAAATTCAATTAAAATTTACTAAATGAAATTATCTCATTGTAACATACATTCGATCCATATTAAGAAATTAAAGAGTATAATTAATCCAATTATAGTTAAATTTCTCTTAGGAGTTAACTTAATAAGTAATTAAATTAACATTATAGTTAAATATTCCTAATCAATTTTAGAGGGTCAAAGGAATTAAATACCTTGGGTATTTAATTCCACCAGGTCTAAACAATAAACAAGGTTCCTATTTGCATGGGATAGGAGAACATTCCCTTATCCCTTAATGTGACCCTTAAAAGGTCAACCCATGCTTTAGAATTATACATTTAAGTTAAAAAGGGTAATTTCCCACTTACCCACTCTCAGACTCATCTTCGCACTTCAACCTATTTTTTCACATATTTAATGCACTTAGGGTTTCTTGAAAACCTTTCCATTAAATGTGAATTTTCTTCCTCTTTCCAATGATATAAAGAAGTCCTCCTAACTCCTCATATTTCTTAAGTTACTGAGGCGGCTGGAGGAAATTTTTTTCCCAAAGGCGGGCCAACGGGCCTCGAGAAGAATATTTTTCCCTAAAGCGCAAGGGACACATGGCACATTTTTAAGCCCACGTGAGAAGGCAGGTCATCGAAGGTAATTTCGATTTTAACTCTTTTTTTTTGAAAGGGCAAAAAGGTTTAAAAACCCCCACGTCTCTGCCGACGCCTGGGGACGCTTGATGTGTCTGCCCTAAAATTTCAAATGAGGGAGTGGACGATCAAGGAAAACTTAGAAATTTTGAATTTTTTGTTAAAACGCATGACATTAAAACAACCCATGGCTCTGCCAATGCTAAGCGAAGCCATGTGTCGATCAAACAGATTACCTACGTGAAGGTGGGTTGATGGGGAAAACTTAGGAATTTTTTACAATCTTTTTCCAAAAGAGATAAGGTCTAAAACCATCCACACCTCCACCAACGCATAAATATGCCACGTGTCAAACCAAAAGTGGCATGTGGGGAAGTGGACCGGTGGGTAGACTTAAAAATTTTCTCCCTTTTTTCTAAAAGAAAATATTGAAGGTGAGGGCTGCGAAGGTGTTTTCCCAAAAGCAAAATGGTGGGGCTGCGGGGCGATGGAGGAATTTGTGACTTTTTAAATTTTTTTCAAAAGGTTCCCTAAGTAATTTTTGGGCTGTGGGTCTGATTTACAAAAATTTCCCTCTCTTTTAAAAAAAAAACTAAGCAAAGTAAAAACTTCAGAAGGCCATAACTTTCAACTAGAAGCTCGGATTTGGGCAAATGAGGAATTTTTGGAAAGGGATCGAACTCCTATTTGCATAGGAACCATAAAAATTCATTTTTGACAAACTTAAGTGGATTAATTTGAAGAGAACGTATTTCTTGCAATTAAAATATGAACTAGACTCTTTTAAGTTAACAAAATTAATTCATCTGCCATTCTTTCTTCCTCAACATGCCAAAACGACATGGAGGATTGTACTTGGAAGGATATAGATGGATTTTATAGGATTTAATTGATGGATTGAGTTTCAACATGAGTTTCTGCTTTTCTACAAAACATATGAGTTTTTTTTTTTGTCTAAGTCTAATTAATTGAAGTTTGATAAATTTTCTTGAGCAATTCAACTATTTGAAAAGTGTTTTGATCTTCCTTAGCTTACATTATTATTTCAATTTTTCTTTCAAGTTGTAGAGTACTCTATAAATTTTTCTGATAAATATTTGTAGTTTTAGATTGATTCAAAAAAGAATCATACTTAAACTTGAATGGATATACTTTTCATTATCATCCTCTAAATATTTAAATTCATTCAAATCTAATTTACAAAATTTAACTTTACTTCAATCAATGCGTGAAAACCCAAAATGTAGTTCTACTTTCAAATCATGCATTTCGAATGAAACAGAGAAATGTAATATTTCTTCATACGTATTTATTTTTCAATTTTCAAACAAATATTTCACAATATATTTCAAACACAGATTTCAAATGAAAACCATACCATTTGTGGTAATTAAAACAACTTCTATTGAACTCTAATAATTATTTTACAACTTCCTTTTTCATTCATCAAATACAACTTACAGAATATACATATTTCACATTCGAATATAGAATCCATTTCCAAAATCGAGAAAACCTAGGGGGACTGTGAAATTTTTCAACATCCTTAGCTCCGAACGAAACAAGAAGATCTACCGTATATCTTTTAATCACAACAAAAAAGGAGGAGATGTAACACTCTCCACCCAACCAAGAATTCCAATGAAGAGGAGAATTCATCCTCCTCATTGGCCCCGATCCCAAACCACAAGGAAATAAGAAATGTATTTCAACTCATGGAAACAACAAGATTCCACAACAAAAAAACAATTTTCACAAACGAGAACACAGTCCAAATACATACTGCAATTTGCAACCATAGGAAGAACAATAAACAATACTCAGGATTCATCATGCACAAGCCAAAGGAGCAAGACCAATGGGGGAATCTGCTTATTGTTGGGGTTAGCACACTGTCAGGTTGTACAGACAATATATCAAATCTAAGCATACATGCAAATAAAAGTGGATATTCTACCAGAAGAATTATACAAAACAAGAGACATAAACCAACACCAGAATTAACATGGTTCACCCAGTGTGGGCTACCTCCACCAAGAAACAAGCCAATCTATTATCCAAAGCTTTGACAAGATATACAATGAAGATTTAAAATCTTCTACACTTCTCATATGTTCAATACTTTCTTCCTTCAAGTTTTTGATTCTTGGCGAGAATTCTCTCTTACATAATTATCTTGTAATTATGATCAATCCTCTCTTCTAAACCCTAGCTTTATGCTTTAAATAGTCGTTTAAGAATTTAGGGCACTTAGCCATGCAATTACATTCATTAAATCTATTCCAATGCTAAAAATAGAAATAAATCCCGAGAGTTAATTAAAAACTCATCGCATAAGTAATCGATGCTGATTGATTCTGTCTAACCGTTGTCGTTTCCAACTTACCCTGCCGATGTCGGTCACATTTTAACCAATGCTAGTTATTGTCAACTTCCGAAAGTTCTATTTGCATGCTAAAAATGACCAATTTAGCTCCATAATCAACAATCTCCCACTTGGAGATTAATTACTGCACACTATACCTATACGGTTCCATTCTTGAATCATCGTTAGCTTTGTTTCTTCCTCCTCGAGCCTCAAGCTCGAAGACCAACAGAAGTGGAGTATAGCTCCAAATTCTTCTTCACTAATGGTTTCATTAGCATATCCACAGGGTTCTTGCTTGTATGAATATTTTCCAGATTCAACTGTCCATCCTCTAATAACTGTCGTATGAAGTGATACCTCAACTGAATGTGTTTTGTTCTGGAATGAAACGCTGAGTTCTTTGCCAAATTAATTACACTCAACTGTCACTGAACAGTTTATAATTACTTTGCTCCTTTCCCAACTCTTCCATGAACCTACTCATCCATATCATCTCCTTGCTAGCCTCTGTAGCTGCAACATACTCTGCCTCTGTAGTAGACAAAGCCACAACCTTCTGTAATCTTGAAATCCAGCTAACTTCCACTCCACCTACTATGAAAATATATCCAATAATTCTCCTCTTACTATCCAGATCTCCAGCCATATCCAAATCAACATAGCCACGTAATGAAATATCTAGACCTCCATAGCATAACTACATGATAGATGTCCCTTTCAAATACCTGAGTATTCATTGGAATGCTTTCTAATGCTCTTTACCTGGATTAGTCATATATCTACTCATAACTCCCACTTCCTATGCAATGTCTGGTCTTGTACAAACCATAGCATACATGAGACTTCCAATTGCTGAAGCATATGGCACACGTGTCATGTATTTGACCTCCTCTTGTAATGAAGGACATTGATCTTTACTCAATTTGAAGTGTCCATCCATAGGTGTGCTAACAGGTTTTGAATTTTGCATATTGAACCTTTCTAACACCTTGTAGATATAATCCTCCTGAGACAAATACAATTTCTTGTTTTTCCTATCTCTATGTATTTGCATGCCAAGGATTCTTTTTGCAGCTCCCAAATCCTTCATTGCAAATGTGTGAGCTAGCTTTCTCTTAAGCTCACCAATGTCCCACAATAAGCATATCATCCACATATAGTAACAAAATAATATAGCTCCCATTTTCAAGCTTCTTGAAATAAACAAAATGGTCAGATTCACATCTCAAGTAACCATGCTCATGCATAAAACTATCAAACTTCATGTACCATTGCCTTGGAGCTTGCTTGAGCCCATATAGACTCTTTTTCAACCTGCACACTAATTTCTCCTTACCCTTGACTTCATACGTAAGTGCTACTTCGCATATAAATCTCTTCATCCAAATCACCATGAAAGAAAGTTGTCCTCACATCTAGTTGCTCTAAATACAAATCTTCTCTATGACTAAACTCAATACGATGCGAATAGAAGTCATCTTAACAACAAGAGAAAATATTTCAACAAAGTCAATACTTGCCTTTTATGCAAATCCCTTTACTACAAGCCTTGCCTTGTACCTTTTGTGTCCACCCTCTTCATCCTTAATTCAGTAAACCCACTTGTTCTGTAATGTCCTCTTTTCTGCTGGCAATTTAACCAAATCCCATGTCTGGTTGTATTCCAAAGAGTTCATCTCCTCATCCATGCCATGATCCCATTGAACGTGAGTTTTATCCTACATTGGTTCTTCAAAGCTTTACGGTTCACCATTATCAGTCAATAATAGATAAAATAGAGAAAGTGAAAATCTTTACGGAAGTTTACTTACCCTTTGTGACCTTCTCACAGGAGTTTGGGGTACTGGAGGCTCAATCTGGACCTCCTGGACATTAGTATCAACTTTTGATAGTGACCGATGCCGTCACCTCTAATCAACATCAATTCAGCTAATCGATTCCGGTTCGATCCTCTGTAACTATCTCGGTTCATCTAAGCGATGCGAAGGGCCTATCGACCACAATTACTGTATATTTCTGAAGGTGTTTCTTTAAAACCCGAGAGTTCATTTTCATCAATAAACTTCTCAATTTTATCATCCTTGGGTACCAAAATTTGATCCCTATACATTCTCTTTTCATTCCATTCAACATCACGACTGCTAACAATTTTAGAATTCTCTAAATCCCAAAACGAAAACCGAAATCACCAGATCCATAACCAATGAAAGTGCAACTATTGGATTTTGCATCCAATTTTTTCCTATTTTCTCTATCAACATGCAAAAAAGCTTCTGGACAAAAAAATTTAAGAAAAGAAAGATCTACCTCTTTTTTTGGTTCATGCTTCCTCTGGTATTCCTCCATCTAGTGAACTTGAAGGGCGCGCGTTAATCGAATAAACCGCTGTATCAATTACTTCTATCCAAAACTACAAGGACAATCCAGAATGTATCCTCATACTTTAGCACATTCCATGATTGTCCTATTCATTCTCTCTGCACACCATTCTCTTGTGGTGTTCTTTGAACCATTCTTTCTCTACATATTACATTCACTTGAACAATAATAATTAAAAGCCTTGCTACGGTATTCACCACCATTGTTAGATCTAAGGCACTTTAACTTAGAATTTGATTCATTCTCAACAAGGTCTTTCCATCTTTTAAAAGTTTTGAAAACATCAAATTTCTATGTTTCATACAATAAACCCATACCTTTCTTGTAGCATCATCAATAAAAGTAACATAATCTGGGATCCACCATGAGAAGCTACCCGATCTGGTCCCCACACATCTGAGTGTATAAGATCTAATTTATGCTCCTTCTTAGTTGCCCCAACTTTGAGAAATATCACTCTCTTTTTCTTTCCAAAGATACAATGCTCACAAAAATCAAGATCTAAATATTTCAAATCTGATAACTTACCCTTAGCCTTTAAGATTTGCATTCCTTTTTTACTCATATGACCCAACTAATTATGCCACATTCATGCATCTAAATCCGAAGTAGATAATGCAAAAAAGGAATGAATAATACATGTAGATAAATATAACATTCCTACCTTCTTATCTCTTGCCACAACAAAAGCACCCTTGGTGACTTTCCAAGATTCTCTGTATAAGTAACCATGCAAACTGCATTCACCTAGTTGCCCTACAGAAATAAGATTCCTCCTGAGGTTTGGCACATGCCTCACATCTTTCAATACCCATGTATTTCCATTCTGCAGTTTTAGATGAACTTCCCCTTTACCAATAATACTACAAGGTTCATCATCACCCAAATAGACATGCCCAAAATTACCTTGGACATAATTTTTGAAATAATCCTTATTAGGGGTTGCATGGAAAGAAGATCCTGAATCTAAAACCCATGATTCAATTATATTATCTAAAGAAAGAATAAGAGCATCTTGCATTACCTCTGATGTAGCAAGATTCACCTCTTTACCTTTTTCTGGTTGTTGGTTCTCTTTATTCTTTGACCAACAATATTTCTTTGCATGTCCTTTCTTTCCACATTTCCAACAAGTAATTCCCTTACTTCTGATTTAGATATGCTATCCCTTGACTTTGACTTTGATTTAGATCTACCTGCCCCTTCTTTCTACATTCAAAGCATTTCCGGATGATGTTTCCTCTATACTTTTCTGTGAATTTCTTTTTCAAGATTATACCAACAACATCATCAAACTTCAAAATATTATTAGCGAGATGTTGTATTATTTTGATAGCCATTACCAAGTTTTCCCAACTATCGAGTAAAGAAAACAAGAGTAAATGTGCTTTTACTTCATCATCAAATGGTATTAAAAGTGATTTTAACTGATTTACAATAGATCAGAAATAATTCAAATGACTAGAGGCAAATTCACCTTCATGCATCTTAGAACTAAAATTTTTCTTCATCAAATAAACTTTATTTTAAGCACTAGGTTTTTCATATAAATTAACTAGAGATTTCATTAAGTCTATCGTAGAAGTCATCTCTGTAATATTGGAAGCCACGGATGCTGCTAGGATCAATATTATAGATTCCAATATATTCCATTCTTCATCAGTCATCTTCGTAGGTCTAGACTTCTCATCCAATGGTAATTACAAATCTCTCTCGATACGAGATAATCCTAAATCTGCATCTTCCATAATTGATAATTTTGGCCGTCAAACTTATCTACCTTGTATTTAATATCTTTTGTCATTGCTATAGCTCCCACTCAATCAAAAACCCTCTGTGAGTAAATTTGTCAACACACAAAACCCTCAAAAAAATTCGATACCAATTTTTGGGGTTAGCACACGGTTATTGTACAAAAATATATTAGATCTAAGCATACATGAAAATAAAAGTGGATATTCTACTAGAAGAATTATACAAAACAAGAGACATAAAACAACACCGATTTAATGTGGTTCATCCAAAGTGTAGGCTACGTCCACCAAGAAACAAGCCAATCTATTATCCAAAGCTTTGACAAGATATACAATGAAGATTTTCAATCTTCTACACTTCTCAAATGTTCAAGTACTTTCTTCATCAAGCTTTTTGATTATTACGAAGAATTCTATCTCACATAATTATCTTGTAATTATGATCAATCCTCTCTTCTAAACCCTATCTTTATGATTTAAATAGTTGTTTAAGACTTTAGGGCACTTAGCCATGCAATTGAATTCATTAAATATATTCCAATGCTAAAAATAGAAATAAATCTTGAGAGTTAATTAAAAACTTGTCGCACAGGTAACCAATGCTGGTTCTATCCAACCGTCATCGGTTCCAACTTACCCTGACCGATGCCGGTCACATTATAACCAATTTTGGTTATTGTCAACTTCTAGAAAGTTCTATTTGCATGCTAAAACATGAGTAATTTAGCTCCATACTCAACACTTATACCTCCCAATTGGGGAAATGGGTGTCCACCTTAATATAAACCCACCAATATATATATATATCATTTCAAAACCCCTACATGCCCTTATGCCTCCCAAAGTACCCCTTATACCTCCCATTCTCTTATGCCTCCCCACACTCTTATGGCACCCCATAACGAGTAAAGAAATGTAAGCTATTTCTTTTACAAGGTGGAACCCAATCCCAAACTCCCTCCACAATAACACTTATACCTCCCCAAAACTCTTATGCTTCCCCACAAGAGATGCCTATAGTCTTCTTCTACATCATACCTAGGATATCTACCCAACAAGTCAACAACATAAAAAAATATTCAAGCATTCACATATGAATAAATAAAGGAAGACAAATTTAAAGAACCAAGCTCCTACCTCTCCATGGTAGAGTTTGCCCCAAAATTTCAACAACAAGCTTTTTCCAATCCAAACAGTCCAAAATCTCCAGCAATCCATAAGCATTCAACAAAAATCTCTAACTCTCTTCAAAATTACCAGAGCTCAAAACCAAAATAAGTAACCAAAATTAAATCACAAAAATGAAGTAACCCCAAACAAGCCAAGGAATTCGAATAAATAGAAGAGGGAGAGAGGAGGATGAGGTGGGTCCATGTAGGATGCCACATCACACATCCTCAACTCCACCTCACAAGTCAACTTCAAACTCTAAAGCACAATTAAAAAGGTGGGTGAATAAATGACATTTTACTTACACACACAAACCAAGTCCACACCCGAAGGACCAAAATTAGTTTTATGTAAGAAGTTGCAATAAAAACCTACAACTTTCCTTCCCAAAATACATAATAATACCTAATTTTGACTCCCCAACCATAGGTAAGGTTTGTATTGAAATTTAAGAGGTGTGGAACAAGTTTAACATGTCCCACAAGCCTCCAAAATTAGCTCCTAAGGACATATCCGAATTTCAAAAGGAAGGTGGAGCTTACATTATTATTTCAATTTGTCTTTAAAGTTGTAGAGTACTCTATAAACTTTTCGATAAATACTTTTAGTTTTGAAGTGAATAAAAATAGAATCATACTTAAACTCGAATGGATCTACCTATTGTTATCATCCTCTAAATGTTTAAATCCATTCAAATATAATTTACAAAATTTAACTTTACTTCAATCAATGCATGAAGACCCAAAATGTAGTTCTACTTTCAAATCATGCATTTTGAATGAAACAGAGAAATGTAATATTTCTTCATACGTATTTCTTTTTCAATTTTCAAGCAGAGAGATTTAACAATATATTTTAACCAAAAATTTCAAATGAAAACCATACAATTTGTGGTGTTTAAAACTTCTATTGAACTCCAATAATTATTTTACAACTTCCTTTTTAATTCACTAAATACATCTTACAAAATATACATCTTTCACATTCGAATGTAGAATGCATTTCCAAAAGCAGAGCAACTTTGCACCACGGATAATATTACAATGCTATCCAATTGAAGTGGGAAATTTTCACAACAAGGAAACCCCAGGGGACTACAAAATTTTCATCATCCCCAACTCCAAAATAGCAACAAGAAGATCCACCATATATCTTTTGATCACAAAAAAAAAGGAGGAGAGGAAACACTCTCCACCAAACAATGAATTCCATTGAAGAGGAGAAGTCATCCATCTCATTGGCCCCTGAGCCCTAACCACATGGCAATAAGAAATGTATTTCAACTCATGGAAACACCAGGATTCCACGACACAACAACAATTTCCACAAATAGAACACAATCCAAATACATACAGCAATTTGTAACCACGGGAAGAATAATAAACAATACTCGGGCTTCATCATGCACAAGCCATATGAGTAAGACCTATGGGGAAACTTCTTATTGGGGAAATGGGTGTCCACCTTAAGATAAAACCATCAATATATATATATATATATATATATATATAATATAATTTCAAAACCCCTACATGCCCTTATCCCTTCTGAATTACCCCTTATACGTCCCATTCTCTTATGCCTCCCCACACTCTTATGGCACCCCATAATGAGTAAATAAATGCAAGATATTTCTTTTACAAGGTGGAACCCAATCCCAAACTCCTAAAAATAACACTTATACCTCCCCAAAACTCTTATGCCTCCCCACAAGAGATCCCCATAGTCTTCTCCTACACCATACCTAGGCAATCTACCCAACCAACCAACAACATACCAAAATATTCAAGCATTCACATATGCATAAATAAAGGAAGAACATTTTAAAGAGCCAAGATCCTACCTCTCCATGGTAGAGTTTTCCCCAAAAGTTCAACAACAAGATTTTTCCAATCCAAACAATCCAAAATCTCCAGCAATCCACAAGCATTCAACAAAAATCTCTAACTCTCTTCAAAATTACAAGAGCTCAAAACCAAAAGAAGTAGCCAAAAAGAAATCACAAAAATGAAGTAACCCCAAACAAGCCAAGGAATTCGATAAAATAGAAGAGGGAGAGAAGTTGTTGAGGTGGGTCCATGTAGGATGTCAAATCACATATCCTCAACTCCACCTCACAAGTCAACTTCAAACTCCAAAGCACAATTAAAAAGGTGGGTGAATAAATGACATTTTACTTACACACACAAACCAAGTCCACACCCCAAGGACAAAAATTAATTTTATGTAAGAAGGTGCAATAAAAACCTACAACTTGCCTTCCCAAAATACATAATAATGCCTAATTTTGACTCTCCAACCATAGGTAAGGTTGGTATAGAAATTTAAGAGGTGTGGGACAAGTATAACTTGTCCCACAAGCCTCCAAAATCAGCCCTTAAGGACAGATCCGAATTTCAATCCGAAAGTGGAGTGTTTCGCACTCAAATTTACTTACACATATTTTACAACACATAATCCAAGAGAAATCATATCTAATAAATGCATTCTTTTGACCCATTTTACTTTGTTTAGCAACATGATTACTCACTAATCTAGACACAAATAAAAATAAATAATAAAGGGGAAAATACATCACTAAAATCCACATACAAAGATTAAATAAAGGGAACACAATAAAAGAATACACATTACCCCTTGGTCACATTTAAAGGTGATCCCCTCTATGGAACCCCTAACAACAATCGACATACACAAATAATAAATACACATTGACATGGTGACCCTTGTTGAATTCATCTAGAATTCCAATGTGGTTGATATCCAATCCTCCGATGTTTGTTGTGTCATATTTACCTGTAAAACACAAATCCATCCTTTTCCCTCGTGGCCACATCAAAACATGCAAAATAAATATAAAATATAACTCCAAATCATCTCTCTCTCTCTCTCTCTCTATATATATATATATGAATCAAAACATCATCCAAGCAAGAAACAATCTCCTTTACAATTCCATCCATAATCATATGATCACAAGATTAGTTCCATTTTCTAGGTTTACTCGATATGAAAAAATATCACATGTATAAGAAACATATATATATATCTAACCATGCCAAGTAGTGTATCAACATCAATATAAAATGTCTCTAATAATCCACATGCATCATATATGAATCCAAATCAACCACAGTCCATGATTTCTAATGTCTAACATCATACCAACTCAAAGGCTATAGTAATGTCCATAAATATAGTCGACAATATCATAATCAATATCAAAAGGTGTTGAAGGGAAGTGGGCACTACATCCCCCTCCCCTTAGACTCGACTTCCTCCTAGAAGTAACTAGAATAGGTGTGAAAACCAAACTCATAGCAAAGTCACATCCTCCCATGTAGTCGTAGTCTCATCATATATGTCCCACTTGCACCCAGTCCTGGTGAATCTCTCTACCTCAAAGGCCCAGGGTACTGTGCTTTATAATGCAAATGAGCTCCACCATCACTTTCCCTTGATCTTGCACCTCTGAATAAGGTCTAATATAGCACACAAGAAGGGCTGCAACATAACTCCCGAGTACTAAAACATGAAAGACATCATGGATACAAGATAAGCTAGGTGGCAATGATAGAAGGTAGGCCAAAGGACCAATATGCTTCAAGTTACGAAAGGGGATTATGAATCTAGGAGCTAACTTGGAACCTTTTCCATAATGGAAAGGGCTCTTATATGGACTAACATTAAGGAAAACCTTCATGCCCACATCAAAACTATGTTCGGTCCTATGTTGATCTACATACTTCTTTTATTTGTCCAGTGCCTCCTGCAGTCTCTGTCGGATCATAACCACCTGTTGCTCCATGTCCCGTAATAGAGCTGGTCCAAGAGAAACCTTATCCTCTAATCTATCCCAATTAATAGTTGTCCTAAACTCTCTACAAAAAAATCCTAAAAAGGAGCCATGCCTATCGAACTCTGAGAACTATTATTGTAGGCAAAGTCCACCAAGTACAAATACTCCTCCCATCTCGATTGGTGATCCATAACATACATCCTAAGCATGTCCTCTAGGATCTGATTCACTGCTAGTCTTTTCATCTATCTCGGGATGATACGCCGTGCTAAAATTGATCTTTGTCTGACGGCATGCAATGTGGTAGTCTAAAAGTGGGAAGTATCTGAGAAGATCACGGTCACAAATTATGTTTTGTATAATCTTGTGTAATCTAACAATATTATCAAGATATACATGTGCCACTACAATAGCTGTAAAGGTGGTCTTCACTAGAGAAAAATGATCCACTTTCATCAATTTATCCACCATGACCATTATGGTGTCGTGGTGGTATGTCGACATCGGTAGCCCAATAATAAAGTCCATGGAAATGGTATCTCATTTCCTTTCCGGTATAGCATGAGGAAAGAGAAGGCCAATGGATGATGATGCTCACCTTCACTTTCGACACTATAAATAACATGACACAAACCGAGCCACGTATTTATGAAGTCCCCTCCAGGTGATACAACTATCTTAATGTCGCATGCATCTTCTTCACCTCGGGATGGGCTGAATAAGCTGCATGATGTGCCTCTGTCAAGATGTCCCGCCTCAAGTCTCCATCTCTAGGAAGATAGATATGGCCTTTATGCCTAAGAAGGCCATCTTCCTCCAATGAAAACCCATCAAAATTCCCCTCAAGGGTTTTCTAAGACTCGATCTCTGCTCTAGGCTGCATGTAGAAACGCCATTAGGAAGGCATTTGTAGAATCCTACTCCACAAATTTGTTCTCACCTTTGGAGTGGCCATAACCACATGTCTCCTCCTGCTAAGAGCATCAAAACCACATTCTCCTTCCCCTTCACATGCTCTATCTCCATGTCATACTCAAAAAGAAACTCCATAAAATGCCGCTGATAAGCATTAAGATTGGGTTGCGTGAAGAGGTGGTGAAGACTCAAGTGATCACTCCTGAGTGTGAATCTCCATCCTAGAAGGAAGTGTCTCAATAAAACCAAGGCATTCACAACTGCGGCAAGCTAAAGATCATGAGTCAAATAATTGATCTCATAATCATTGAGTTTACGAGACTCAAAGAAAATTACTCTACCCTCTGCATCAACACACGTCCAAGTCCTACCAATGAAGCATCTATGCATACCAAAAACTCACCCTGCAGATCCGGCATGGTAAGAACATGCACTTTCATGAGGAATTCTTTCGGTGTCATGAAGGCCTACTCACATTTTCTAGCCAAAACTTCTTCCCTTTCCACCTAAGGGAAATGATGGGAATACGTAAATTGAGAGAAGTCCTAGAAAAATCTCCTATAATATCCTTCCAAGCCCATGAAGTTACACACCTCTGTCACATAGTAGATCTTTGGCCAATCTATACTAGCTCGAATCTTGGAAGGATTGACTACTTTACCTTCCCTAGAAATGATGTGGCCCAAATACTAGACCTCTGTTTGAAAGAACACACACTTCTCTAGGTTCTCGTAAAGCTACTGCTCATGAAGACAATGAAGAACCTGGCGAAGGTGACCCTGGTACTCCTCACATGTATGTTAGTAAATAAAAATGTCATCAAGGAAGATGAGCACGAAATGATTCAAGAATTTCCTAAAAACTCCATTCATCAAGCTCATGAACACTGTGTGGGCATTTGTCAAACCAAAAGGCACCACGGTGAACTCGTAGTGGCCATATCTCGTACATAATGCGGTCTTATGAATGTCGACTCCGTAATCCTCATGATGATAACTTTGGCTTAAGGTCTATCTTAGAGAAAACTACGGCTCCTTTCATCCGATTAAATTAATCATCAATGCATGGAAGGGGTAATGATTCTTAGTCGTTACTTTGTTCAAATTTGGCGGTAATCAATACAAAACCGCAAAGATCCATCCTTTTTATTTAGAAATATCACCGATGCATCCCAAAGGGATATACTAGGATTTATTAGGCCTTTCTCCAAAAGGCCCTCTAGACTGTAACTTGAGCTCACAAAGCTCACGGGTAGTCATCTGATAAGGTTCTCATGAGATAGGATTTTCTCCTGGAACAAGATCTATGTGAAAATCTATCTCACATGGGGGTGGTAACCCCGGTAGCTCCCCTAGAAAGACATCAGAAAACTCTCTCAAGATGGGATGGTCATAAAGTAATGGTCTACTAGACCCATCCTCCGAACAGTCACTAACTATGACAGCATACATCTGACAACCCCGTCACACACACCACTTAAGCTGCATTGTGAAGATGGTGTGAATAGAAATAGGTCTCATAACCCCTACTATCATTGACTCAATTCCTATATCATCTGCACATGATATAATCTTATGGTAACAATTTATTCTGGCTCTGTGTCCAAACAACTAGTCCATACCCAAGATGACTCCATATGAACCCAATGGAAGGATACGAAGATCTTAGGTAGTGGTAAAGGGTCCCAAATCTACTACACATTCCTTAACTAAGGAGTCTATAGAGATCTTATCTCTAGAATATATCTCAACGTCCTAGCTAATACCCTACCAAATCGCCACCAACTTACATCACACTACTAAAGATGGTGCAATAAAAGAATCAGAAGAACCAGAATCAAATAGAATGGAGGTAGGAACACCACCAATGCTACCTGTCGTCTCAATCATGGTACTCTGGTGCTCATCCTAGTGGTTCTTGACCACTACATAGATTTGATGATGCATCCCATGTCACCAACAATAGGCTCTAAGATCTATGCCTTACCCTTATTACTAGGGTTCTGTGGGAAGTCTCTCAAAAAATTTCCAACAACACCACACCAAAAAACCACCTGATCCTCTCCCATGAGTAGCAGGTCCGATCAGTACTCTAGAGGTCCGCAGTGATGGATCCTAATGATTCAACTATGGACTACTAAGGTCTCTGCTGATGAGCTCCTTTTGGTGAGCTCTCGGTGCATCTTGTGTTCTAATGGGACCCCTAGGAGGAGGCCCTATAGTGCCCACTTCCCTTTGAGACATTATCACATTGTTGATTATGATACTATCGACTATACTTATGAACATTATTATAGTTATTGATTCGGCATGATGTTAGATGTTAAGATACCATGAAATCTGTTGATTTTGATTCATATATAATACATGTGGATTATTAGAGACATGTTATATTGATGTTGATACACTGCTTGACATGGTTATATCTATATATCTATATATCTATATATATATATCCTTACATGTGATATTTTTTCATATCGAGTAAACCAAGAAAATGGAACTAATCTTGTGATCATATGATTATAGATGGAATTGTAAATGACATTGTTACTTTCCTTGATGATGCTTGATTTATATATAGATGATTTTGGAGCTATATTTGATATTTATTTTGGATGTTTTGATGCGGCCACGAGGATGAAGGAGGTATTTGTGTTTTGTAGGTAAACATATCACAACAAACATTGGGGGATTGGAGACCAACCACATTGGAATTCTAGATGAATTCAACAAGGGTCACCATGGCAACGTGTATTTGTTATTTGTGTATGTTGGATTGTTGTTAGGGGTTCCCATGGGGGGAATCACCTTTAAATGTGACCAAGGGGTTATGTGTATTCTTTTATTGTGTTCCCTTTTATTTAATATTTGTATGTGATTATTTGGTGATGTATTTCCCTTTATTATTTATTTAAATTGTGTCAAGATTAGTGAGTAATCATGTTGTTAATTAATTAAAAGGGTCATAAGAATGCATTTATTAGAGTTGATGGCTCTTGGATTATGTGTTGAAAGTAATGTGTAAGTAACTTGGAGTGTGAAACACTCCACCTTCCTTTTGAAATTCGGATTTGTCCTTAGGGGCTGATTTTGGAGGCTTGTAGGACAAGTTAAACTTGTCCCACACCTCTTAAATTGTTACACCAACCCTACCTATGAGTTGGGGAGTCAAAATTATGCCTCATTATGTATTTTGGGAGGTCAAGTTGTAAGTTTTATAGCACCTTCTTGCATGAAATTAATTTTGGTCCTTGAGGTGTGGACTTGGATTGTGTGTGTGAGTAAAATATCATTTATTCACCCACCCTTTTAATTATGATTTTGTGTTTCAACTTGACTTGTGAGGTGGATGTGAGGATGCGTTATGTGGCATCCTACATGGACCCACCTCATCCTCCTCTCTCCCTCTTCTATTTACTCAAATTCCTTGGTTTTTTTTTGGGGTTACTTCATTTTGGTGACTTCATTTTTGTTACTTCTATTGGTTTTGAGCTCTTGTAATTTTGTAAGGGAGTTAGAGATTATTTTTTAATGCTTATGGATTTAGAGATTTTGGACTATTTGGATTTGAAAAATCTTGTTGGTGTACTTTTGGGAAAAATCTAGCGTGGAGAGGTAGGGTCTTGGCTCTTTACAATGTTCTTCCTTTATTTATGCATATGTCAATGCTTTGAATATCTAGGTACGTTGTTGGTTGGTTAGGTAGATTTCCTAGGTATGGTGTGGGAGAAGACTATGGGGATCTCTTGTGGGGTGGCATAAGCGTTTTGGGGAGGTATAAGTGTTATTATGGAGGTAGTTTGGGACTGGGTTCCACCTTGTAAAAGAAACACTTGCATTTATTTACTTATTATGGGGTGCCATAAGAGTGTGGGGAGGTATAAGAGAATGGGAGATATAAGGGGTTCTTTGGGAGGCATAACAATATGTAGGGGTTTTGAAATGTTACACACACACACACACACACACACACACACACACACACACACACACACACACACACACACACACACACACACACACACACACACACACACACACACACACACAGGCGGGTTCATTTGAAGGTGGACACCCATTTACCCGTTGGGAGGTACAAGAAGCTTCCCCCATAGGTCTTTCTCCTTTGGCTTGTGCATGATGAAGCTTGAGTATTATTTGTTGTTATTCTGTGGTTACAAATTGAAGTATGTATTGGACTATGTTTTATATGTGAATTTTTTTGTGTTGCGGAAGCCTATTTGTTGCCATGAGTTGAAATACATTTCTTATTGCTTTGTGGTTAGGGCTCGGGGGCCAATGAGGAGGAAGACTTCTCCTCTTCATTGGAATTCTTGGTTGGGTGGAGAGCGTTTCTCTCCTTATTTTTGTTGTGATCAAAAGATATATGATGGATCTTCTTGTTTTTGTTCTAGAGCTAAGGATGAAGAAACATTTCGTAGTCCCCTTGGGGTTTCCTTATTGTAAAAATTTCCGGCTTCAAATGGATGGCATTGTAATATTATTTGTGGTGGAAAGTTGCTCTGTTATTGAAATGGATTCTACATTCAAATGTGAAAGATGTATATTTTGTAAAAAAAATTTGATGAATGAAAAGGGAAGTTATAAAAGAATTATTGGAGTTCAATAGAAGTTGTTTTAATTACGGAATTGGTATGGTTGTCATTTGAAATCGATGCTTGAAATATATTGTGAAATCTCTATTTGAAAATTAAAAAAAAAAAATACGTATGAAGAAATGTTACATTTCTTTGTTTCATTCGAAATGCATGTTTTGAAACTAGATTTACATTATTGCTTTTCACATATTAATTAAAGGAAAGTTGAGCATTAGAAATTTAGAATGGAATGAACTTAAATGTTTAAAGCATGGCAAATGAAATAGATAAATATCTAGTTGAAATATGTGGATCTCTATTAGATTGTTTCAAACCTACAATAAATGTCAAAAATAATATACAGAGTACCCTGCAACTATGAAAGACAAAATTAAAACTTAAAATGAACTAAGGATGATCAAAAATAATAAAAAAATAGTTTTTATTACTCAAGAAAACTTATGAGACTTCAATTAATCAAACCGAGACAAAAACTCGGGCGTTTTGTAGAAAAAGGAAAACTCAATTTGAAACTCAATCCATCAATTAAACCCTACAAAATCCATCCAAATATTTCCAAGTGAAATCCTCCATGTCGGTTTGGCATGTTGAGGAAGAAAGAATGGCGGATTGAATTAATTTTGTTAAGTTAAAAAGTTTAAATTATATTTTATTGAAAGGAGAGACGTTTTTGTAAAATTCGCCCACTTAAGTTTTTAAAAATGAATTTCTATGGTTCTTATGAAAAGAGTGGTTCGATCCCTTTCCAAAAATTCCTTATTTTCTCAAATCTGAGATTCTAGTCAAAAGTTACTGACCTTTTGATTTTTTTACTTTATTTTGTTTTAAAAATAAAGAGGAAATTTTGTAAATCGGACCCGTGGGCCGAAAATTTACTTAGGGCACTTTTTGCAAAAAATAAAAATTCAAAAATTCCTCTACGGCCCTACAGTCCCACCAATCCGCTTTTGGGAAAAATCCCTTCGTGTGCCCGCACCTTCATACTTTACCTTTCGAAAAAGGTCAAAAAATCTTAAGACTCCCCACTAGTCTGCTTCCCCACTTGTCTCTGTGGGTCTGACATGTGGCATCTTTAGGCATCAGAGGAGGTGCGGATGGTTTTAGAACTTATTTCCATCAAAATATTGGAAAAAAATTCCTAAGTTTCCCCACCGGCCTTTGCCTTCCCATGGGTCCTTTGTTGGATTGACAAGTGGCTTCGTTTGGCCTCGGCGAAGGTGCAGGTTAGTTTTAGCCTTCACGCTTTTTAACACAAAATCCAATATTTATAAGTTTTCCCTTATGGTCTACTTCCCCACTTGATATTTTGGGCAGGACATTAGTGTCCCTAGGCATTGGTGGAGGTGGGGGGGTTTTCGAACCTTTTGCCCTTTCAAACAAAAGGAATTAAAATCATATTTACCTCTGATGACCCACCTTCCCGCATGGGCTTAACAACGTGCCACATGTACCTTGCACTTTAGGTAAAATATTATTCTCGGGCCCGCTAACCCGCATTTGGAAAAAAATTCATCCCCAACCTCTTTGGCCCACCATTAGGGAAAATTTTCTTCCCCAGGCCCGCTAGCCCACCTTTAGGAAAATTTTCCTCTTTAGGCCCACTTGACACAGAACTTAAGAAATATGAGTTAGGAGGACTTCTTTATATCATTAGAAAGAGGAATAAATTTTCTATCTCATGGTAATGTTTTCAGAAACCCTAAGTGCGTTAAATATGTGAAAAATTAGGTTGAAGTGCAAAGATGAGCCTGAGAGTGGGTAAATGGGAAATTACCCCTTATTAACTTACATGTTTAATTCTAAAACATTGGTTGACCTTTTAAAGGTCATGTTACGGATAAGGGAAAGTTTTCTATCCCATAAAAATAGGAACCTTGTTTATTGTTTAGACCTGGTGGAATTAAATACCCAAGGTATTTAATTCCTTTGCCCCTTTGACCCTCTAAAATTGATTAGGAATATTTAACTATAATGTTAATTTAATTACTTATTAAGTTAAATCCTAAGAGAAATTTAACTATAATTGGATTAATTATACTCATTAATTTTGTAACATGGATCCAATGTATGTTACAATGAGAAATTTTCATTTAGTAAATTTTTAATTGACTTTGAATCCTTGCTATAACAACTATTGCTTGAAGCCTGATAGTGGTCGTGTTTTTCAAATAAAATTATTCCATAATTTTGCTAGCCAAACCTAGGTTGTTATTGGGTCTCGAGAATGATTTTTAACGGGCGTTACACTTGGTTTTAGAGCCATGGGTTCAAATCTTGGACCCATGGGCACACTAGAAAACTTGAGACCTAAATATTAAACCTAGCACACATTTAAACCTAGAAAACAACTTTGTTTAGAATTTGCATATTTTAGTAAACATGGAAATCTAAATGAAACCTAAGATAATGAAGTAACTCTCTCTTGGGTTTGTGAAGGAGGCATGGAAAAGACGAGGGGTCCTTTCACATAGATCTAGAATTGCCACCTCCAAATCATGTTGTAATAACCATCCTACCCCAGATTTTAAAGATGCTTCAGGATGTTAATTCCGCTTTATGCGGACGTTCAATAGGAGGACGATCAACCAGACATGATGGGGAGCCATCCATTGAGGCTCATGTATCTCATCTACATAGAAAGGATAATAGAGGAGAGAACTCCCACGTGGATTTAGGTAGAGTAGAGTCACTACATAGGGGACAAGGAGACCAAACTTTTGGAGACAGGGATAGGTTTCAGAGCCCTAGGCTTAGGGATGAGCATGTAGAGTGGCCTCAGTGTCGCTAGACAACATATACGAGACCATATCAAGGAGATCATAATGCTACAACTGACCATCTCATTATTCGATGACATAGGTGGATTTCAGGTAGAGGCTTGGTTAGTGAGCTTGAGCAGGTGCTTCAAGATTTTCCCTTTTTCTAGCAACAAGAAGGCTCATGTTGCAATCCATCTTCTAAGGGATGGAGCCAGTGTCTAGTAGAATATATAGTAGAGGAGACTGCAGGAAAGAAAAAAAGCCGAGACCGAGTTTGGAGGCACCTCCAATAGATTGAGGGAGTCAGCTACTCCTCCTTGTGGTGGAAAGGGTTCATCATAGTCATTTTTTTACCACAAAGCAGCGAGCAATAATCTCGCCCACCTTATAGACCTCCCCATAGATTTGATGCAAAGAGGGTCGAGTATTGGGCCTCCTCCTAAGGGTCCCATTAGGACACAAGGTGCACTAAGAGCTTAGTCAGCATGAGATCATCAAAAGAGACCTCAACAGTCCACAACTAGATCATCAGGATCCACAACACAGACCTCTAGAGTACGGTCGGACCTTCTACTCATGGGAGAGGATCGGTGGTTGTTTTGGTTGTGGTGTTGCTAGAGATTTTTGGACAAAATTCCCACAAAACCCTAGTAACAAGGCTAAGATGCATATCTCAGAGCCTATTGTTGGTGACATGGGATGCGGTCATCAGATCTATGCAGTGGTCGAGAACTAATAGGGTGAGCACTAGAGTACCATGATTGAGATGACATGTAGCATTGGTAGTGTTCCTACCACCATTCTATTTAATTTTGGTTCTTTTGATTCTTTTATTACACCATCTTTTGTAGAGAGATGCAAATTGGTTGTAGTTAGGTAAGGTCTTGAATTACGACGTCGAGATGGCTTCTACAGCCAAGATCTCTATAGACTCCTTAGTTAAGGAATGTGTAGTGGATTTGGGACCTTTCACCACTACCTCGGATCTTCATATCCTTCTATTGGGATCATATAGAGTCATCTTGGGCATGGACTATTTTGTTCGCACACAGTTCCAAAGTTGATTGTTACCTTAAGATTATATCATGTCACAGATGATCTACGAGTTGAGTTAGTGATTTTGGGTTAGGAGACCCATTTCCATTTACATATCTCCGCCATGTAGCATAAGCGGTGTGTGTGATGGGGTTGTCGATGTATGCTATCACAGTTAGTGACAGTTTGGAGGATGACTCTAGTGGACCATTGCTTGATGACCATCCCATCTTGAGATATTTTTCTGATGTCTTTCCAGGGGAGCTCTGGGGTACCCTCCCCCATGTGAGATAGATTTTCACATAGATCTAGTTACGGGAGAAGAGCCTATCTCACGAGCACCTTATCGGATGACCACCCGTGAGCTCTGCGAGCTCAAGTTGTAGCTAGAGGGTATTTTAGAGAAATGCCTAATCCGTCCTAGTGTATCCGCTTGGGGAGAACTGGTGATATTTGTAAAGAATAAGGACATATCTCTGTAATTGTGTATTGATTACCATCATATGAACAAAATAACGATCAAGAATCATTATCCCATTCCGCGCATTGATTATTTATTTGATCAGATGAATGGGGCCACAATTTTCTCTAAGATAGACCTTAAGTCAGGTTTTCATCACCGAGGATTATGGAGGCATACATTCTTAAGACCGCCTTTTGTATGAGATATGGCCACTACCACCATCGTGGCTTTTGGTTTGACGAATGCCCCCGTAATGTTCGGGAGCTTGATGAATGGAGTGTTCGGGACATTCTTGGATTGCTTTGTGCTCATCTTCCTTGATGACATTTTTATTTTCTCACGTATATGTGAGGAGCATGAGGGCACCTTCTCTAGGTTCTTCAGGTGTCTTCATGAGTAGAAACTTTACGAGAACACGGAGAAGTGTGTGTTCTTTCGAGAGAGGTACAACATTTGGGCCACATCATTTCTAGGGAAGGTATCGCAGTCGATCCTTCCTAGATTTGAGCTATTATGGATTGGCTAGTACCCACTAGTGTGATAGAGGTGCATAACTCCATAGGTTTAACATGATATTATAGGATATTTTTAAGACTTCTCTTGGGTTGCAAGCACCCAATCGCTTCCCTTGAGAGAAAGGGAAGTAGTTTGTATAGTTTGATAGTTGTTAGCAAGCCTTCAAGACACTTAAGGAATGCCTCACGACAGTGCCTGTTCTTGTAGTGTAAGATCCGTAGGGTGAGTTTTCATATGCAAAGATACTTCTTTGGTAGGAGTTAGAGGTTTGTTGATGCAGGAGGGTAGGGTAGTTTCTTTTGAGTCTCTCAAACTCAAGGAGTATGAGCTTAATTATCTGACTCATGATCTTGAGCTTGTGGTAGTTGTGCACACCTTTGTTCATTGCAGACACTTCCTTCTTGGCTAGATATTCACACTCAGGAATGATCACTTGAGTCTTTGCCACCTCTTCACATAGCCCAATCTCAATACTTGTCAACGGCGTTGGATGGATTTTATTTGTGAATATGATATGGAGATAGAGCATGTGAAAGGGAAGGAGAATTTGGTTGCATACACTCTCAGTAGGAGGAGACATGTGGCTATGGACACTATAGTGAGCACAAATTTTTGAAGAAGGATTCTACAACATCCTCCTCACGATAGTTTCTACATTACAACTAAAGCAGAGATCGAGTCTCAAAGACCCCTTGAGGGGAATTTTGATGGGTTTTAATTAGAGGTAGATGGCCTTCTTAGGCATAGAGGCTTGATTTATGTTCTCGAGAGATGGAGGATTGAGGTTGGACATCTTGACAAGGCACATCATGCATCCTATTTCATCCATCCCAAGGTGAAAAAGATGCACGCCACCTTGAGAAAGTTGTATCATTGGATGGGACTTCGTAGAGACATGGCTCGGTTTGTGTCATGATGTTTAGAGTGTCGAGTAAAGGCCAAACATCAGCATCCAACCCGACCTTCTCTTTCCCCATGGTATACTAGGCTGGAAATGGGACACCATTTCCATGGACTTCATTGTTGGGCTAGTGATGTAGAGATACCACCACAACGCCATCACGGTCATGGTGGATAAATTGATGAAATTTGCTCGATTTTCTCTAGTAAATACCTCCTATACAAATAGTGCGGTGGTATGGGTATATCTAGATGAGATTTTAAGATTGCACGGGATTCCAAAAAAGATCATTTATGACCGCAATCCAATATATACTTCCCACTTTTGGATTACTATACAACATGCCCTCGGAATGAAGATCAATTTTAGCATGGTGTATAACTCTAAGATAGATTGATGATTGAGTGGGTGAATCAGATCTTAGAGGACATGCTTAGGATGTATGTTATGGGCCACCAAATCGTGATGGGAGGAGTATTTTTACTTTGTGGATTTTACCTACAATAATAGTTTTCGAGTTTGATAGGCATGGCTCCTTTTCGGGATTTATATTGAAGAGAGTGCGGGACATCTCTTAGTTAGGACAAGTTATAGGACTAGGTTTCTCTTTGACCAAATTTACTACGGGACATGGAGCAACATGTAGTTATAATAAAAGAGAGACTGCAAGAGGCACAGGAAAGGCGGAAGAAGTATGCGAGATCATCATAGGACCGACCATAGTTTTGATGTGGGCATGAAGGTTTTCCTTCATGTTAGGCCACATAAGAGCCCCATCCATTATGGAAAATGCTCTAAGTTAGCTCCTAGATTCGTAGGTCCCTTTGAGATCTTGGAGCATATCAATAATTTTGCCTCTTTATGTCTAGCATTGCCACCAAGATTATCTCACATCCATGATGTGTTTCATCTTTCAATACTTATGAGATATGTTATAGACCCTTCTTATATGCTAGACTAGACCTCTTTTTAGGTACGGGATCGGGGGCGAGTGATGGCGGAGCCTTCACATTATAGAATGCATGACCACAGGGCCTTTAAGGAAGAGAGATTGACCATGTTTGAGTGCAGTGGGACATATATGCTGAGATTACGGCTATATGGGAGGACCTTACCTTGCTATGAGTTTAGTTTCCACACATATTGTAGTGATTTCCAAGAGGAATTCGAGTCTAAAGGGAGGGGGATGTAGTGCCCACTTCCCTCCGACACCTTTTTGTTGTTGATTATGATATTATCGACTATACTTATGAACATTATTGTAGCTGTTGATTTGGCATGATGTTAGATGTTAGAGACCATGAACTGTGGTTGATTTTGATTCATATATGATGCATGTGGATTATTAGAGACATTTTATATTGATGTTGATACACTGCTTGGCATGGTTATATATATATATATATATATATATATATATATATATATATATATTTTTTTCTTACATGTGATATTTTGTCATATCGAGTAAACCTAGAAAATTGAACTAATCTTGTGATCATATGATTATGGATGGAATTGTAAATGACATTGTTATTTTCCTTGATGATGCTTGGTTTTATATATATATATATATATATATATATATATATATATATGAGTTTGGAGCTATATTGATATTTATTTTGGATGTTTTGATGTAGCCACGAGGTCGAAGGAGGTATTTTTGTTTTTACGGTAAATATATCACAACAAACATTGGGGTATTGGAGACCAACCACATTGGAATTCTAGAGGAATTCAACAAGGCTCACCATGGCAACGTGTAATTATTATTTGTGTATGTTGGATTATCGTTAGGGGCATCGATGGGGGGATCACCTTTAAATGTGACCATGGGGTTATGTGTATTCTTTTATTGTGTTCCATTTTATTTAATCATTGTATGTGATGATTTGGTGATGTATTTCCATTTATTATTTATTTAAATTGTGTCAAGATTAGTGCGTAATCATCTTTGTTAATTAATTAAAGCGGCCATAAGAATGCATTTGAGTTGATGTCTCTTGGATTATGTGTTGAAATTAATGTGTAAGTAACTTGGAGTGTGAAACACTCCAACTTCCTCACTCCACCTTCCTCTTGAAATTCGGATCTGTCCTTATACGCTGATTTTGGAGGCTTGTAGAACAAGTTAAACTTGTCCCACATCTCTTAAATTGTTAAACCAACCCTACCTATGAGTTGGGGAGTCAAAATTAGGCCTCATTATGTATTTTGGGAAGGCAATTTGTAAGTTTTTATTGCACCTTCTTCAATGAAATTAATTTTGGTCCTTGGGGTGTGGACATGGATTGTGTGTGTAAGTAAAATGTCATTTATTCACCCACCCTTTTAATTATACTTTGGAGTTTGAAGTTAACTTACGAGGTGGAGTTGAGGATGTGTGATGTGGCATCCTACATCGACCCACCTCATCCTCCTCCCCCTCTTGTTTATTCGAATGCCTTGGCTTGTTTTGGGGTTACTTCATTTTGGTGACTTCATTTTTGGTGACTTCTTTTGGTTTTGAAATGATGTAATTTTGGAAGAAAGTTGGAGATTTTTGTTGAATGCTTTTGGATTGCTGGAAATTTTAGACTCTTTGGATTGGAAAAAGGTTGTTGAAATTTTGGGGCAAACTCTACCATGGAGAGGTAGCAACTTGTCTCTTTAAAATCTTCTTCCTTAATTTATGCATATGTGAATGCTTTGAATATCTTAGCATGTTGTTGGCTGGTTCGGTAGATTACCTATGTATGGTGTGCGAAAAGACTATGGGGATCTCTTGTGGGGAGGCATAAATTTGTTTGGGAGGTATAAGTTTTGTTGTGGACGTATTTTAGGACTGGGTTCCAACTTGTAAAATAAATAGCTTGCATTTCTTTACTCATTATGGGGTGCCATAAGAGTGTGCGAAGGCATAACTTTGGCACATACACGTGTTGAAATGATATATATATATATATATATATATATATATATATATTGGTGGGTTTATCTTAAGGTGGACATCAATTTTTGTATTGGGAGGTATAAGCGAGCTTCCCACATAGGTCTTGCTCCTTTGGCTTGTGCATGATGAAGCCTGAGTATTGTTTGTTGTTCTTCTTGTGGTTACAAACTACATTATTAATTGGAATGTGTTTTATATGTGAAATTTTTTTGTGTTGTGGAAGCCTATTTGTTGCCATGATTGGAAATACGTTTCTTATCACTTTGTGGTTATGGCTCGGGGGCCAATGAGGAGGACAGATTCTCCTCATCATTGAAATTCTTGGTTGGGTGGAGAGCGTTGTCTCTCCTCTTTTTTTTGTTGTGATCAACAGATATATGGTGGATCTTCTTATTGGTGTTACGGAGATGAGGATGAAGACAAATTTTGTAGTTCCCTCGGGGTTTCCTTGTAATATTATTTGTGGTGGAAAGTTACTCTGTTTTGTAAATGGATTCTACATTCGAATGTGAATGACGTATATTATGTAAATTATATTTTATGAATCAAAAAGGAAGTTGTATAAGAATTATTCAAGTTTAATAGAAGTTGTTTTAATTACCACAAATGGTATGGTTCTCATTTGGAATCGAGTGTTTGAAATATATTGTGAAATCTCTAGTTGAAAATTAAAATAAAATAAAATACGCATGAAGAAACATTACATTTCTCTATTTCATTTGAAATGCACGTTTTGAAAATAGAATTACATTCTTGATTTTCACATATTGATTGAAGGAAAGTTGAACATTGTAAATTTAGAATGGAATGAACTTAAATGTTTAAAGCATGGAAAATCAAATAGATACATATCTAGTTAAAATACGTGGAAATCTATTAGATTGTTTCAAACCTACAATAAATGTCAAAATAAATAATATATAGAGTACCCTTCAACTATGAAAGACAAAATGAAATCTTAAAATGAACTAAGGATGATCAAAACACATCCAAAAATAGTTTGTATTACTCAGAAAATTTATCAGACTTCAATTAATCATATTGAGACACAAACTCGAGATGTTTTGCGAGAAAAAGGAAAACTTCGATTTGAAACTCAATTCATCGATTAAACCCTACAAATTCCATCCAAATCTTTCCAAGTGCAATCCTCCATGTCAGTTTGGAATGTAGAGGAAGAAAGAATGGTGGATTGAATTAACTCTGTTAAGTTTAGAATTTTAATTCACGTTTTAATGGCAAGAGAGACATTTTTTCAAATTCACCCACTTAGTCTTGTGACCCCTAGTCCTCTCTACATGTTCATCTCTAAGCCTATGGATATGAGACCTATCCATGTGTCCAGTAATCCGCTCTCCTTGTCTCCTCTATGGTGACTCTTCTCTACTTGACTCCACATGGGAGATCTCTCTTCTATGCTCCTGGATGTGTCGAGGATATGCATGAGCCTCAATGGATGGCTCCCTATCATGTCGGCTGACCGTTCTCCTACGGAAACTCTGCATAAGGTGGCATTAACATCCTGAAGTGTCTACAAAACTTGGGGTAGGATGGCTGCTACACCATGATCTGGAGGTGGCAAGTCTAGATCTATGTGAAAGGACCCCTAATCTTTTCTATGCCTCTGCATGAGACCTAAGCGAGTTAGTTCATTATCCTAGGTTTTATTCCATTTTTCTATGTTTACTAAAATATGCAAATTCCAAACAAAGTTGTTTTCTAGGTTTAAAAGTGTGCTAGGTTTAATATTCATGTCTCAAGTTTTATAGTGTGCCCAAGGGTCCAAGATTTGAACCCATAGATCAGATACCAAATGTAACACCCACTAAAATGACCACTCGAGACCCAAGAACAACCTAGGTTTATCTAGAAAAATTAAGGAATTTTTTTTTTTGAAAAGCATGACCACTACCAGGCTTCAAGCAATAGTTGTCATAGCAAGGATTCAAAGTCAATAAAAATTTACTAAATGAAATTTTCTCATTGTAACATACATTGGATCCATATTACAAAATTAATGAGTATAATTAATCCAATTATAGTTAAATTTCTCTTAGGAGTTAACTTAATAAGTAATTAAATTAACATTATAGTTAAATATTCCTAATAGATTTTAGAGGGTCAAAGGGGCCAAAGGAATTAAATGCCTTGGGTATTTAATTCCACCAGGTCTAAACAATAAACACGGTTCCTATTTACATGGGACAAGAGAACATTCCCTTATCCCCTAACGTGACCCTTAAAAAGGTCAACCCATGCTTTAGAATTATATATTTCAGTTAAAAGTGGTAATTTCCCACTTACCCACTCTCGAGACTCATCTTAGCACTTCAACCTGATTTTCACATCTCTAACGCACTTAGGGTTTTCTAAAACCTTACATTAGATAGGAAATTTCTTCCTCTTTCTAATGATATAAAGAAGTCCTCCTAACTCCTCATATTTCTTAAGTTATAGGCCGGTGGGCAGGGGATGAAAATTTTCCTAAATGTGGGCCAGCGGGCCGAGGAAGAAATTTTTCCCAAAAGGTGGGCCGAGAGGGCCGCGGGAAGAAATTTTTTACCTAAAGCACAAGGACACATGGAAAGTTTTTAAGCCCACATGGGAAGGCAGGTCGTCGGTGGTAATTTGGATTTTAAGTCTTTTTGTTTGATAGGGAAAAATGATTTAAAACCCGCCGCATCTCTACTTACGCCTAGGGATGCCACGTGTCTTGCCCAAAATCTCTAACAATAGAGAAAACCTTCAGGAAATCTTAGAAATTTTGAGTTTTGTGTTAAAAAGTGTGACGGCTAAAACAACCCTCACATCCGCTAACGCCAAGTGAAGCCACGTGTCAATCCAATAGTGACCTTGAGGAAGGCGGGTCGAGTGGGGAAAACATAGGAATTCTTGCCAATATTTTTCCAAAGGAAATAAGGTCTAAAACATCCCATGCCTCTTCCGACACCTAAATATGCCATGTTTTAGACCCGCAGTGACAAGCGAGGAAGCGGGCCGGTGGTGAAACTTGTTGGTCCAAAAATCAGTTGGGTAGGCAGATCTCTATGCATAGACATGGCAACAGTGTGCATGGCATAGTCCCTCTTTGAGACAACAAAATGAAACTGGTTTATTGCTATTCTACCAGTAGGAATCTATGTAAGTCTTATAGTATTCTACCTTCAAGGGGTTTTGGGATCTCATCCCGGTAGAGTTAGTTCCAACAAAGAACAGAAAGGAATGAAGGAAGGAATAGAAGAAAGATGGATCTGAAGGGAGAAAAGAAATGAATTCCAAAGTAGAAAGGTCGAATGTTTATACTTTTGGTTGGCGATGTGAGCCAAACTTACTCACATAAACAAACAAAGCAATACTGATAAACAAATGACAAAAGCATAGGTGAATCCAACAGAATAAGCATGCAGATCTAACTTAAGAAAGATCTAACACATAACACAGGAATTCAGCACAAAGTCTCAATTTTTGTATTTATATGTGTTTTGTTGCAAGAAAGCTCAAAGTCTTTCTCTCCTCACTTCTATTTTTCATACAAAGTTTCTCACCCTGAATACTACAAGTTTCCAAGTATTTATAGAAGGAGAAGGAGAAAGAAGACAAAAAGGATCCAACCACTATTCACAAAATATTTAAAAGTCAAATGTTGGCTTTAGGAAAATTTGGTGGATGAAAACATCCCATGGTGCAACATGGATGATGTCATCATTTGTGCCAACATACTTTTAAATAATTTTACAAAAATGGGATTTATCCCAGGAGGAAGGATCCTATTCATCGTCATCCCTTGGCTTGAAAGGAGTGTCTTGCTTATACGCTCATGAGAGGTAATGTGAAACTAAGCTCGATACTCCATGAACTTCTGCTAACCATCACTTGAAGTTGATCTGGCGAGTCCCTTTTTGTGATCCCCGATGACTTAAAAAGTTTCTCATTCATCTTTGATTCTTTCGGGAATTTGAAGTATTTGTTGTTTTCCTCCATCGGTACCCAACAAAGTCATGTCGAGAAAGGTTGTTGATAGATTCTACATCAAAAGTGGCTTGTGACGTGAAACCTTGTGACGCGATTCCCTTGAAAAGATGAATAGTATCATCTACCTTCCTCAAGGTGTATACTGCATTGAGCAATCCTAGAGACATTCTTAAGATGATCTGCTCCATTTGATGCATGGCATCTAGGGCTTCCTCCTTGATTTTGTCTATCTTTTCTAAGACAAACTCCATTTGGTCAACCCGATAGTCTAAAACAGCAAGGACTTTGTTGGGTGCTCGCGGGTGATCAAAGACACCAAATTTCAACAAGTCATCGACTGAGCAGTTGAGCTTCTTCTAGAATGTCTCGTGTTGCAACCTGGGATGGTCCAACTCTTCGGAGATAAGTCCTGCTATTTCCTAGAGTTCCTTGTTCTCTTGATCTATATTTTGATAGATCTCTGTGAACTTTGTAATCACTTCCTCACTATCTTTGAGGATATGGTCTCTCCAGGCGTACACTTCGCACCTTGCTCACCGATCTTGGCATACTCATTTATCTTCTCTGAAAAAGAACTTGGGAGGGTCGGCGGCTGATCATAGGAGGGCATTGCCCATATTTTGTAGGGCTTGGAGAAGATGCTTGTTTTGCTCTTTCAATATTCTCTTCTCTTCCTTTGCTTCTTGAAGCTTCTTACAAAGGGCATCCACTATGGATAAGGCCTCTCCTTGCCAACTCTCGATGAAGTTCCCATTGTGACTGAGTCACTGTAAAATCTGTAGGAGATAGATCTTGTTTCTTCTTTATGGAATCAGGGTACGCGATCTCCATAACCCTTTCACCTGAAGCACTTTGAGAGAAGTGGGTTATAGCCTTTTGCTTCTTAGGCCCTTTAGCTGGAATAACAGAGAAGTCCATGGGTGCAATAGGAACTTTTGTTTGAGCTCAACTTCGTGATATAGGTCGACGTAGATATATTCGATCTAAGGGACATGAATTGGATCGATATTTGCGCTTGGAAGGAAATCATGAGGATCAAAGGTTGGCCTTTCCAGGAAATTATGCTTCAAATTGAGTAATTCAAGCTCTACAAACATCTCCCGGGATTTTCTCTATGAAGTGCAGGTGTACCTACCCACTGTGAGAGGGAATGGAGTTCTACCCTTCTTCCTTTTCAAACACTTCTCATGGTATGTGATGAGCTATCTAGACAACTCCAACAGGATCAGTTTGGGTCCCGCATACCTTGGCAATTTGGTGGGCTCTCCCAAGAAGTTAGCGACTCTAAGATAGGTGAAAGTGGGGAATTACATGAATAACGCTCCCCACTTCTCTGTGGTGGTGACCACGCTTTTGGTCATCCGATCGTAAGTCATATTGGGCCTCAAGAGGCAGATGATGCCATAGAAGAAGACATCGTTGATTTTACTGAATTAGGCTATGTTGTTCTCTAGTCTTAACTCTAGATAGTACTTGTATATCCTGACCTGGGGCCATATCCCACACCGATTCAATCTTTGGGTAATCCCTCTCTCGAGGAACCATCATATACTACATAGGAGTTCATATAGAACCTCCTAGTTGTTGAAAGTTGTTGAAGCTGCTCCGAGATTGTGCTGCGATAATCTCTCCTAGTCAAAATGTTGATCGGAAAAATTTTATTCATTGTTTCCAAATACGAGCATCCACGTGTGAAAGTAATGGGTATTAGGTATCCTAAACACCCTTCTCGGGAAGGTGATTGTTTCACTTAGCTCCTCTGAAAAGTCACTATGATGAATGACTTGTGGCCACTGTTTGTCACCTTCTTATTCTTGAGATACACCTCATTCATTAACTACATACATTTGTCTTCATTTTCGAGTCCATGTCTTCACGCAGGTCCTCTGGCTTCTGCTGCAAATGTTGGTGGTGAGGGATACCCAACATGATCTCAAAATGTCAGGCCATAAGGTTGATTATCACCTCACCCTTCTCATTTTCGACACATCTTGTGTCCTTATTGTAACAACGACCCACCAACATCATAAACTCATTGTTGATAGCGCTCACTAGGAGCCCTGCAGCAAAGTGCACACCACTGCCAACCAATTTATCCATCCATGGGCTTCCTGTGACCTTCTTGGTTCTGGCCCAAAAGTCTTCCATGTCAATGTGCCCGAGTTCTGAATCTCTGATATCAAGATCACACTCTACAAGCGAGTTAGGCATCCTGACCCTTTGGTATTTATATTTCATTTCTTTCTCTGTTAGCTTGGCTTTACCCTTGGACTTAGTTGGCTTCTTACTTGATGAAGACATGTGTGGATCTAATTTTAGCTATTGATCTATAAGAATAATTAGGGAAGTTCATTACAGAAGGGCCATGTTAGCCATTAAGTCATCCATAAAAGCTTACAGAATGAAAAGTTAGCAATTTATGAGCCTCTGGGCGCAAGGCACAACTTTACTGTAGGTTGTAGGGACTTAGAAAAGTGAGGCACACTTTGGGAAAGTGTTACATGGGAGAAAACACCACCACGAGGAAGGGTGCGGGCGTGGAAAGGCTACACACAACATTCAGATGTTGATGTCAAGGGACATGCGCTTGCACCGTTGGAAGTCTTTTAGTGGGGCACGAGATAGGATTGGTGTAATAGAGTATTATGGTGCACCAAGGTGCGATGCAAAATATGTAACATCAAGGTGAGGTGCGCCAAGGGGTTAAGCTTTGTGCAGCATGGGAAGGGTTTACATAGCATGAATTTTTTACTACTCAGTAGGTGCGCTCGTGCACATGTGCCTAAGGAATTTTGTAGTTTTTACAAGGCGTGGGAAAGGGCTTCTGTTCCGTGAGTTCACAGTGCACCTTGGCATGGCTATTTTTGATGCAGCATGACTAAATGGTGCGCCAAAGGGTGTGACTACATTTAGCGCAACACGTATGAAAATTATGTCGTGGAAGATAGCAAGACCAATTCTCTTTATTTTGTGGTTTTTTACTCTCTCAACTCAAATTTTGATAGCAAGGGGTTAACCTTGGCAAAGCAGGGGACAGAGGAAAAAAGGGGTAGGGATCCATTTTGAGACAGAGCCTTCCAAATTAGTAGATTTGGAAGGAGAGTGAAAAATGGCTTGCAGGTGGGTTTGTAAAATGGGTTGGGATTGTGCTATCTTCTTAGGTTCATTGTTATCATCAACAGTCCTAATCACTTAAACCAACATAAAAACCACAACAAATCCACAAGAAGGGAAAGGGCCACTTACCAAGAATATATAATGATGAAGGAGACAATGTGTGGACCACAAACACGACAAATGGAAACACACAGGGGTAGACAAGAATCTTGACAATGTGTAGAGAAAAATAATTGTCACATTTTTGAATTGTGAAAATGAAGATCGAATGCACCTATATATAGCAAAAGGTGTAATAAATGTGCCACCAACTTTTCCTATGGTGCACTTAAGTGGATGTCGACACGAAGGGATTTGTGCCATGGCGCAGCTTTGAGAGTGTCAACACTACATTTTTAGCGCCCACAACACACTTTAGAGAGTGATAACAAGATGGCGCTTGCGCCTTGGCGCACCTTTGAGAGCGAACATTTGGAGTGTTGACACTCCCTAGAATGCACCAAAGGAATAGAGGGCACAGTTTTGGTTGATGTAACGCGAATGAAAACTACGCCCAACCCAAAAGGTTTAAAATGACCAAGTTCTAAAAACTAGATTTTCCGAAAAGGGATTTTATGCCATTCCGAACGTTAAGAGACCTCAACGGGGGACCAAAATGGAAATTTTGGTATGGTTACCTGCAAAATTTCCCTTGTCAATTTTACAGGATAACAGTGGCTCTTTAAGGGACTATCGTTGAGAGAAGATTAAGGGTAGAGAATCCCAGGATCTACACGTGCCTATCCATTGGGCTCACAGTGAAAAACAAGGGTGACGAAAAAGAAAGGAAAACACACAACTAACGAAAAGCAAACACAAAATAAAAACAAACACACAACTAAAGAAAAATTTACAAAGAAGAAAGAAAGCTCTACTTCACGAATATTTTGAGATGTTGCCTACTATAGGAAGTGGGACATCAGTTCTATTTAGATATGAGAGATAGAAGCTATTCTCTCCATTGAGCTACTTGATCTTGAAAGGCCCTCTCCAAAGAGAGTTGAATTTCCCATGCATGCCCTTTGGCTCTCTTCACTTGTCCCATAAAAGGACAAGATCTCCCACCTAGAAATCCCTCTGGTTAGCCTTTTTATCGAACAATCTCTTGATTTGATTCTGATGTTCGGTGATCCTGTCGACCACTCTTACTCTCTTTTCTCCAAGTTCTATTAGATACATGATCCTCTTTTCCAGAGAATTCTTGAAAGTCTCATCTTCGATCACTCGTGCCAAGCGCAGAGCAGGAAGTTCCACGAAAATGGGGATCTCAGTGTCAATTCCATATAACACTTGAAAAGGTGACATACCGAGAGACCTCTTCAGAGTAATACGGTCTACCCATAAAGCATCATCAATGACTGTGTCATGACTCTGATTCTCATCGACTAGCTTCCGTATGATGGTCACTAGGTTCTTATTACTAGATTCTTCCTGACCATTTCCCTGGGTGTAATAATCTGAGGCATAGGCCAAGGTTATTCCGTATCCATATGAAAAACTGATAACTTCCCATGAGGAGAAGTTGGAAGCATTATCAATGATGATCTTGTGTGGGATGCCAAATCTCACAATGATATTTTCTTTGATGAAGTTGCAAATAACTTCAGAGGTGGCATTCTTAACAGGTATGGCCTCCACCCATTTGGTGAAGTAATCTGTTGTTGTTAGGACATAACTATGTTTGGCACTTGATTGGGGATGTAGTGCTCCGATAAAGTCAATTCCCCATTACCTGAATGGTTCATCAATAATGACAGGCCTGAGGGGGAAAGCAACCAATTTTGGTTTACCAACAAACTATTGGCAAATCTCACATTTTGCTACCCGGTGTTGTATCTGAAAATAGCGTTGGCGGTGGTACACGGCACCGAATGATCTTATGTGCTATTACGGATGAGGAGAAGTGACCACCACAGTCGAGTCATGAAAACTTTCAAGCAATTTGAACTGCTGCGGTTTGTCAATGCATCGCAAGAAGATGCCATCAACCCGCTTGCTTGTATAAACCGTCATCCCATATGACATATCTAGTTTCCCGAGTTTCACAGATCCACTTCTCCTTTGAAGTTATATGGGATGGACACTCACCGTAAGTGAGAAAGAAAGCGATGTTAGAATACCACTCATCGCAGGTTGCAACAAATATAACCACAGGTAGAGAATCTACTTTCTTAAGTTCACCCTGCTTCCCGTCGGTGCAATCAAATTTCGCTTCAGGAACCTCTCGAATCGTTGTTTTTAGCCATAAGCTGACATAGGCCCTTGCCTCTTACCAGCTTGGTTGGTTTTATGTCTAGATCATACTCTTGGACCTTTGCTATCCAATTGCCTCGTAAGATTCCTAACTCCTGTTGAGTTATGATAGACTTAACTGCCATGTCAGGAACCAACACTACCGTATGAGAGTTTAGGATGTAGTACCGGAAGTTCTTGTTAGGATTTCATATTATTAGTGCTCACATTATTATAAAAGTTAGATTATAATTATGTGATATAATTGAGTTGATATTACAATTCATATTGTTATAATATATTGTTTCAACAATATATTATTATAGAGTTTTGTTGTACCCGTAAAGTTATAAACGGGTAAGTTGTTTGTTGACTTCCTATTTTCTAGGAAGTAGTTCTTCTATTATATTGGCTATATATTAGCCAAACATGTTGTGTAGAGATATATAGAAAATTAATAAATTATTCTGTGTGTTTTTTTACCTGTGCAAATCTGATCCAAAATCAATATTTGGTATCAGAGCTGGTGTAATATCTGAGATGGAAAGATTGCAATTTTAAATAATTTGTAGGGGCAGTTGTATTGTTATTCTCCCATGAATGGAGTTTGGTGATATGAGCAGTTTTTTTTAGTGCTTGAACTCAGAGACTCGGCTCAGTGAATTAGTCCTTGCACAGTCATCGATATGGCTTCCCTGCCCAAGCTAAAACCATTGGTCCCAGGATTCACGATGGCATGAGCCTCAAATTTTTTACTCTGTAGACCTGTCAGAGCCTGACCGGATCTTTTTGGGCACTCAGTTTTGATTCTTCATGTGGACAAGATATCAAATATTAGAATACACGATAGCCGTATTAGTACTAAGCTAACGTGTCTGATCTTATATCTGATCTTGCATTTGAAATCGACATCATCTTAGAAATTGTCTTGATGAACCTTTTCATCTTTGAGAGCTGAATCATCAAGTTTTGTAGTGATAGATCTAACATGTCCTTCAAATATTGCTAAGAAGAATGCTTGATGCCACATTTTTTGTGAAGCCACATTTTTGTGAGATCTACGCCCATGAAATGATAGGTTGCATGAAATCATTGGGGAATATTTGTAAAGAGGGAGTGTCATCTTTGTAGCTGTCTACGCGGTTCATTCTCAACTGCCAACATCAAGCGATCTATATGCACCTGATCTCCAGTCGGTAGTGTTCATCATGTGTAGTTTAGGCTTCTAATATGCCACATCACCCGCTACCCAACTGTCCTTATTGGTAAGAGATTAGATTGTTCAACATTTGGATTGCATGCGTGAGTGAGGAATCTGGGTGAGTACATGCAGGTTGAGATCCATATGACAGGAAAACCTGACATGCATTCAGAGCTCGTATATTATGGTTAAGGAAGGACGCCATACAACCAGATCCGTCTCCACGTGGGTAGTAAAAAAGTCATCTCTCTCTCAATATTTGGTATAAGCATAGAAGTAAGTATTGTTTCATAGAGATAGAGACGTCTTAGAATCTTGGCTATCGAGCACAACAAAATTATCTCTCCAGATCTGTGAGCTAGAACAAGATTTTTTATGTGAGCTTGCATTAGACACTGCATTGGTCTTAACGAATACTATAAGGGAGACATGGCATCTAGAAGGTGCTTGAGTCATTGATGATTATTGGAGATTGGAAAATCTGTCTCGCGGTGACTAAATATCTGGAGAAGAGTGGCAGTGTTAGCGGTGGCGCAAGGAGGAACAATCAAGATTGGCGTTGTAAATCCAAATCTCATGCATCCCACTGGTTTGAGTCATTCATGTCCTTTCAAAAAGTTGTCTTTATTTATTATATAGTTGTTTTCATTTAAAAAGTAATCTCAGTTTATTACTTTTTAAATTTTTTTAGTCTAGTTGTCATATTGTCTTCGGATGCATTTTCGGTTGAAACCGACGTCCATTTTTTTTAACATGGCTAAGTTGAATCGAATGGAAAAATTCGAAGGAAAAGATTTTTACACATGGCAGGTGAAAACTCAATTATTGTTAATCAAAAAATATTTGTGGGAGATTGTGGATGGCAAAGCAAAGAAACCAAGAGATGCAGAGGAAGTGGTAATATGGGACATCAAAGATCGAAAAGCCATAGCAATCATTGGATTGGGATTATCTGATGCATATTTGCATCATATAGATTTGTCAAAATCCTCAAATACAATTTGGACTACACTAAACAAACTATTTGGATCGCAAGCAGGAAGCGCAGCAGTATCACTAAAACAAAAGTTGTTCGAGACTCAAAATGGAGGAAGGTGACAACATGGTGGAACACATAAGTAAGTTTCATTCTGTATTGAATCAATTAGCTGGAATCAAAGTAGATGTTCTTGACGATGATGCAAAAGTAGTTTTACTTAATAGCATGCCTCCTAGCTATTCTAATATGGTCTTCACTTTGAGAAAAATCAATCCAAGTCTGGAAGACTTGATTTCTTCTTTGATAGAGGATGAAAATAGAACAAATAAAATTGAAATAGAAGAAAAAGTATTATATGGAACACATGGTAAATATTTTAAAAAGAGATACAGTCATTCTTTCAAGCAAGGTTCAACCTCCCAGGATCCAAAGAAAAGGCTTATTTGTCACTATTGTAATGTGTCTGGACATGGAATAATGTTTTGTAAACAACGAGCTAGGGATCTGTTGGATGGTAAATTGAATAATAAAGCTTTTATTTCTGAAAATAGAGAAGAAGAAAGTGATTGGGAAGCAAGATCCAACCATTCACATGATAGAGAAGTTGCTGCTCAAGATAGTGAAGAAGACTTTCTCTTCTAAAAAGAATGCATCAACTGGAGGATGGAGGCACAAGAGGCTGGAGGTCATTCAGCGACCTCTCGTCAGTCACCAACGATGGGGCCGCACGAAGCTATGGTGATAGTGTGTGTGTGAGTTTGCTTTCTTTTCAGAGTTGCAGTTTATTTCAGTTGTGTGCAGCATGATTCTTTTTCAGTGTTCTTGTTTTGGTTTGAATAAGATGTTCAAATTGAGGGGGGGAACATGGTCTCAATGTTCCATTTTCTATTTTTCATATTTGTTATCAGTGATCAGTGTTTCCTACATAATTCCCTAAAGGAAAATCATAGTGGACAGATGAAAGCACAAGGAAAAGCAGCATCATGATATTGAGGTTGTTGGTTGTCCTGTAAAACCATCCCTATTGAGGTTGTTGGCTGTCCTGTAAAACCATCCATGTTGAGGTTGTTGGTTGTCCTATAAAACCATCCATGTTGAGGTTGTTGGCTGTCCTGTAAAACCATCCAGATCATGAGCACGCACGGGTGGCACGCTGCAGAAGGAAGTGCAATTGTTTTTCTCCCATGTTCGCACTAAGGGGGGGAATGTTAGGATTTCATATTATTAGTGCTCACATTATTATAAAAGTTAGATTATAATTATGTGATATAATTGAGTTGATATTACAATTCATATTGTTATAATATATTGTTTCAACAATATATTATTATAGAGTTTTGTTGTACCCGTAAAGTTATAAACGGGTAAGTTGTTTGTTGACTTCCTATTTTCTAGGAAGTAGTTCTTCTATTATATTGGCTATATATTAGCCAAACATGTTGTGTAGAGATATATAGAAAATTAATAAATTATTCTGTGTGTTTTTTTACCTGTGCAAATCTGATCCAAAATCAATAGTTCTTGACTACTTTGACTCTTTATGCAAAAGGCATGTTTTTCTAATCGAGACATCTTCAATTCATAAAGCTTGAGAGGGGAGCTCATGAATGTGATTAGGGATTCAACATCTTCAGATTTCTTTTGTATTACGATGGTAGATACAGTATGCATGGACACATAATTGTACATGATAAAATGCTTGGAGAAGTCGTGACATTCTAGGGCAGTGCATGAGCAACGGAGGATTTAATATACTCAAATGACATCTTTCCTTCTTCACTCCACTACAATGTTTGTGACCCTTTCATCATATTTTATATGTGACAAATTTTTTTAAGCGAAGTCGGATAAAGTGCTTGAGAAAATTCACCTTTCCAAAGAAAGAGCGAACATTGGTCTTGCTCGTGGGTAAGGTAAGGCTCCAAAGAGCCTTAACCCTTCGAGTCTATCTTTGTTCCTTCCTTACTGACAATGTGTCCCAACAACTTTCCTTCAGTGAATCTGAAAACAAAATTTTTTAGATTTAGGGAAATCCGTGTTCTCGGCATCTAATCAATACTTGCTCCAAATGATCACAATGATCACTTCATTTTTCGAGAACATAGTTAATTCATCCAAATAAACTATGATGACCTTTCCCATCATTCCATCGCTCATTTGAAAGGTGGCTCTGACATTGGTCAAGCCAAAAGACATCATGTTGTAGGTGAATGTGCCCCAAGGAGTAGTGAATGGTGTTTTGAATTGGTCTTCAGGCGAGACTTCAATTTGATTATAGCCCGATAAACCATCAAGCATGGATAGCATCTCTGAACCGGTTACTTCCTGCAAAACTTGATCCATTATGGGTAGTAGGTAATTATCCTTCAAGGACACCTGATTCAGATTGTGAAAATCTACGCATATGCGTATCTTGCCATTCTTCTTTCATATAGGCACGATGTTCACGACCCAATTACTGTGATGGATAGGAAAGATGATTCTCACATCCAACATTTTCTGTATTTCTGCCTAGATGGTACCTGAGATCTTGAGATTGTAATACCTCTGTTTCTGGCGAAGTGTTTGACATCATCCTTTAACGGGATGTCATGCTTGAGGCTTGAAAGACTTTAGATCAACATAAGACCATGCTAATACGTCCATATATTTCTTCAAGCAATTTGAAAAACTTCGCTTTTATTGGGTGTACAACATTTCCCAATGTTCACAAACTATGGATGTTCTACACTACCCACGTTGATGATTCGGTCTCTAGAGAGGAGTTAGGATCATCTTGTCACTTCTTCTTAATAAAACGATCATGTTTGTTAAACAATTGTTCCGAGAGACTAAACCCTTTAGAATTTTGTTTCCTTGAGCTGACATACACCATCGCATTCTTTTGATTTGTTTGCATGACCAGTCTTGAGAATTGTCTAGCACACTTGGGAAAAAGACTTCCTCAATGGTATACGTGTGCATTTTCAACCACTGGTAAGGGAGTATAAGAGAAGTGAGATGGCCAATGAATTGGCCATGTAGTTTTGAGATCTTGAAACAAATTTTATTGAGAAAGCGTCAAATTCCTCAATGCTGTCCCATACTATGTTACGGTAGTGCCTGAGTCTGTCATTCTTTACATGGTACACCCCTTTACTTGTTGACGATTAGTTCGGCGTCACCCTGTGCTTTTAGATTCTTGATTCCTCTTTCCTTTGTAGATTGCATACCGAGTAACAAAGATTCATACTTAGCGGTATTGTTTATATTGAAAAACTACAATTTGAAAGAAAGAGGGAAAATCTCTTTTTCTGGGGATATCAGGATGGTTCCAACGCCACATCCACTTGTTATGAAACTACCATCAAACTATAGTGTCCATAACTTGTTAAGGTCCTCCTCCTGGATGAGAACATCCATTCTATCAGACTCAGTGGATAAGAAGTAGTTCCCCATCCCTAATGATTCGAAGAGAATCTAGGCCTTGGGGTCGTCAGAGTTGGTGACCAGGTACTTATTTTGTGATTCAGGCTCCAATGTCTGCATTACACCCTTAATGGGGATTCTGGCTTTGGACCAGTCCATATGAATCTCTCCACCGACTTATCCACAAAATTTTCTCCCTAGTATAATTCCATATGCTGCTGGGATATCAGCAATGAGGATGGTCATCTTTACCGTTTTCTCTGGGAACACTGTAAATGCGAACTGTGCGTCTTTGATCTGACCAATTAATAGAACCTGTTTGGTTTCCATGGAGTAACATCTGTCGAAAGGCTTGGTAAGGGTGAGGCCTAAAGCATGAGTGATCTTTACCGACATGGCATTATTAGAAGCCCCGAATCAATTATGCGATTCTTAGTTTGTGACCATTGATTAAGAGCGAGAGATAAAAAGGTTCAATTTTACTTGATGCGGAAGTCGAGAAAACATTTATGTGAGATACGGGAGGATTGGAAAGGATTCCTTTTTGGGAAACAGGAGAGGGGATGGAAAGTTGGCTTTGGATATATTTGGTCAATCTTACAAGTTTCTCGGGGTTAGGCCAAGACATTCACCTCGAGACATTTGAATCTTTGTCATTTTAGCATGATCGACTATGTCGAATGCGACCAAAGGTTGCGTTGTGAAGGAATGAGTCCCTCATTTTATGATGGTAGGGTAGGGTTACTAGTCTTTATGGAAACATAAGAAGGCTGATTTGGAGGAGAGATGGGAGGAAAATATTTTTTCGTAAAAGGTTTAATAGGAGTTTGAGCAGGAAGAGGATTACCTCTTTTAGAATGGTTGGAGGTGTGTTCAACACACCTTCTCCTTTTGTATCCTGGCAGCAACTTCTACTTATTTTCCTTGTGAGTGGGTGAAAACATCATATGACTATCCGCTTGCATACCCTTGGGTACCTTCCTCTTCATCAGACTCTTCATCTTCAAATTCCATATACCTGATTATAGAGTCGCCAGTCGGTTCACCGACATCTTGATCATCTTCACCTTGCGATGAAGGTTCTTCATAAATTTGTTCATCTTCTTCGATCTCGACCAAGGCATTAACCGGAGGGGCCTCAAGTGCTAAAATTGGAGCAGCGGCGGAAAATGCAGCCTTTGTGGGGCGTTGTTGGGAGTGAAGTTCTTTTGTGGGATATCACTGTGCGGAGTGGTACACGGAGCTTGAGATAATTTCTTCTTTAATGGGAGCAAGTTGTTTTCCATCTTACGGAATGCCGATCTCTTGAAGTGTCTTGAGTAAGAGTTGAAGCCTTAATTTTGGATGGCTCTCGTTTTAACTCGCTTGAGATATAAACAGGTTGTCTTCTATCAAAATGGCGCGGCTTGAGCGAGGACCAAGGTGGTGATTTGTTCTTGTAAGAGTAAGAAACTTACTCTTGAGCTCATGGCGTTCATAAAGAAACACTTTTGATTTTCTGGTGTTGGCAACATGGCAGGTGGCACATGGTTAATCAGTGAATTGAAACGGGTGATAAAATCACACATGGTTTCATTGGCTTCCTTCTTCAAGTGAGTAATCTTTGATAGTAATGCAAATGTGTCTTCTGAAGGCTTATACCTGTCTTCAAACGTAGTTTGTAATGTGGCCCAACTAGTGATAGATCCGGCCGGCAAGTGTTGGAACCACTCTGCTGCAGGTCCTTGCAAGGTCTCTAGAAAGAGGCATACTGACACGTCTTCATGGGTCACATCTAGGATGTTGCATGACATAATGAATGCAGATATATGTGAATCCATGCTTTGATTTCCACTCCCATCAAATCTTGAGAAATTCTTGTAGTTTCCATGAGGGAGTGCGTGAATTGGATGCAACAATGCAAGAGGACCCATAACATTACCCTATGGTACTGCCATTTGAAAAGCTGGAAAGAGGATGTGTTACAGTGTGGTTCCACTTAGTAACAGGGCACTACAAATTGATGTGGAATCCCCTTGTGAAAACCGGTTCTTTCGTGGAGGCAAGACACTTTTGGCTTACCGATCACCTGGTGAACTTCGATGTGACGAAAAAAGTTTTGGTGTAATACTTTTCCATGAGCTCTCCTACTATGGGTAAATAGCTCACCCGCTAGTGTATCTATTCAGGTCCACAGCGATTTTGGGGTAGATTTATAAAAACTCTTTTTGTTTGTACTTGCTGATTTTCTGATTTTTTTGACAAAAATCAGCAGTAAGTACTTTTTTAAAAAATATTTAATTTTATCCCTCTTTTGAAAACCGATTGTGGTTTAATGACAAAGATTAACAAGGATAAAATGATGGTTAACTTAGTAAGCTGATTTTCGGATCTTAGATTTGATTTTTGCAAGGGTTTGAAAATATTTGTAAAACTATCAGAATCTCAAATCTATGAAAATACAAAGATTTTTATAAAAACTCAGCGAACTAAAGGTTTCTAACTAGTCTAGATCTATGGATCTCTTTAAGAAAATTTTCAGTTTGGATCACTTTTGCAAAAAATTTGGATTTTAAACAAAGAGTTAAGATTTGCAAACAGGTAGTGATTTTTACAGTTTTATCTATTTTCTTAGTCTCCCCAACAACTTTAAAAATTGTTGGTGTCTTTTAGCTGACATAACACTCACATAGATCTGGTTCTTTCCCCAATGGAGTCGCCAAAAACTGTTGGTCCAAAATATGTCGGGTGGGCAGATCTATGGATAGACAGGCCAATAGTGTGCAGGGCATAGCCCCTCTTTGAGACAACAAAGTGAAATTGGTTTATTGCTATTCTACTAGCAGGAATCTGTGCAAGTCTTATAGTATTCTACCTTCGGGGGTTTGGGATCTCATCCGGTAGAGTTAGTTTTGATGAAGAACAGAAAGGAATGAAGGAAGGAATGGAAGAAAGATGGATCTGAAGGGAGAAAATAAATGAATTCCAAAGTAGAAAGGTCAGAGGGTTTATGTTTTGGGCCAGTAGTAAATAGAGCCAAACTTACTCACATAAACAAAAAAGTAATACTGATAAACAAATGACAAAAGCATAGGTGAATCCAACAGAATAAGCATGCAGATCTAACTTAAGAAAGATCTAACACATAACACAGAATTCAGCACAAAGTCTCAATTTTTGTATAAATATGTGTTACATTACAAGAAAGGTCAAAGTCTTTCTCTCGTCACTTCTATTTTTCATACAAATTTGCTCACCTAAATACTACAAATGTCCAAGTATTTATAGAAGGAGAAGGAGAAAGAAGACAAAAAGGAGCAATCGCTATTTACAAAATATTTAAAAGTCAAATGTTTGCTTTAGGGAAATTTGGTGGATGACAACATCCCATGGTGCAACATGGATGATGTCATTGTTTGTGCCAACATACTTTTAAATTATTTTACAAATATGAGATTTATCCCAAAGGAAGGAGCCTATTCATCGTCATCCCTTGGCTTAAAAGGAGTGTCTTGCTTCTCCTTAGGAGAGGTAATGTGAAACTGAGCTCGATACTCCATGAACTTGCTGACCATTTCCTGAAGTTGATCCTCACCGGGACCCTTGGTGTGATCCTCGATGACTTCGCAAGTTTCTCGTTCATCTCTGTGTCTTTCAGGGAGTTTGAAGTATTCGTTGCCTACCTCCATTAGGTACCCAACAAAGTCGCGACAGGCCAGAAGGTTGTTGATAGATTCTACATCAAAAGTGGCTTCTGATGTGAAACCTTACGATGCGCTTCCCTTGAAAATTTGAATAGTATCATCTACCTTCCTCAAGGCGTACGCTGTAATGAGTAATCCTGGATACATCCTTAAGATGATCTACTCCATTTAATGCATGGCATTTAGGGCTTTCTCCTTGATTTTTCTATCTTTTCTAAGACAAACTCCATTTGGTCAACCCAATAGTCTATAGTAGCAAAGACTTTCTTGGGTACTCACGGTGATCAAAGATGTCGAATTTCAACAAGTCATCGACTGGGTAGTTGAGCATCTTATGGAATGTCTCGTGTTGCAATCTGGCATGGTCCAACTCTTCGGAGATAGGTCCTACTATTGCATGGAGTTTGTTATTCTCTTGATCTATATTTTGATAGAGCTTTATGAACTTTGTAATCACTTCCTCACTATCTTTGAGGATCTGGTCTCTGCAGGCGGACAATGCTACACCTTGCTCGCCGATATTGGCATACTCATTTATCTTCTCCTGACTAAGAACTTCGGGAGGGTCGGTAGAAGTCATAGGAGGGGAATTTCCCATGTTTTGCAGGGCTTGGAGAAGATGTTTTTTTGCTCTTTTAATATTCTCTTCTCTTCCTTTGCTTCCTGAAGCTTCTTGCAAAGGGTATCCACTACGAATAAGGCCTCTCCTTTCAGGCTCTCTGATGATGTTCCCATTTTGACTTGAGTCACTGTAAAATATGTAGGAGACAGATCTTCTTTCTTCTTTGTGGGATTAGGGTACGCGATCTCCATAACCCTTTCACCTGAAGCACTTTGAGAGAAGTGGGTTATAGCCTTTTGCTTCTTAGGCCCTTTAGCTGGAATAATGGAGAAGTCCATGGGTGCAATAGGGACTTTCCTCTTGTGTTGGCTCAGGTGTTCGGAGATCCTTTCTAGATTTAGTTGAGTGGGACCAGAGGAAGAGGAGGAAACAGGGGTAGAAGGAGCAACCAGTAGTGGACACGAGGAAATGTGTCGAGACACTTGGTGGTGGCATGGAGAAAGAAGCCAACACTCCAACGCTCACGGGGTTAGGAGTCATTGCAAGAGAGGAAACCATGGGGGTGGAAGGGATCTATGAAATGAGGGAAGAAATCTTTGGGAGACAGATCCGCAAGGAGAAGAGAAGAAGCTGGAGGAAGAGGGAGTGGGAATGGTAGAAGATAGGGAGAAGACACAACAAAAGAAGTGGTTGGTTGAGTGACATAAGGAGGGGAAGGAGGAGCGAGATAGGGAGAACGGTTGATACTTCGCCAGTTGTAGATGTGACAACATCTTGAGTGGATGTGTCCGTTGGAGCACTAGCCACTTCTTCTCTTCTTAGGGACACTAAGTCCACAACTTGTTCCTCGGCGGTGGAAGAAGGGCTCTCAGGAACTTATTTTTGAGTAGTGCTTCCCTCTCCTTATTTATCTTTTCCTTTGCCTTTAGGAAAGTTTTTCGGTCTAGTGGGTGCATTCCCAAGGGCAGACATGGTAAATTCTACCCCAAGGTAGATGATACAATTTTCTTGCACCAATGCTCGGTGTGCTGCAGAGTGCCCTTGACCCTTTCCTCTATAGTCTGAGGGGCCTTGTTTCTATCAATTTCAGAAAATGTCCAATTGTACCCATCCATATCTAGATAAAATTGATCAACTTCTTGATCAGTTTCTTGGAAATCCTTTGGGACGATAGCCACACCATATTGAATGATCTCTCTGGGGCAGTCGGGAGTGATCCTTTTATCTGAGCTCAACTTCATGATATAGTTTGATGTAGATATCTTCGATTTGAGGGACGTGAATTGGATCGATTTTTTCCCTTTGAAGGCAATCACGAGGATCAAAGGTTGGCCTTACCCGAAAATTATGCTTCAAATTGAGCAATTCAAGCTCTAAAAACATCTCCGGGTTTTCTTTATGAAGTTTAGGTGTACCTACCCACTGTGAGGGGGAATGGAGTTCTACCCTTCATCCTTTTAAAACACTTCTCATGGTATGTGATGAGCTATCTAGACATCTCCAACAGGATCAGTTTGGGTCCCGCATACCTTGGCAATTTGGTGGGCTCTCCCAAGAAGTTAGCGGCTCTGAGATAGGTGAAAGTGGGGAATTGCATGAATAATGCTCCCCACTTCTCTGTGGTGGTGACCACGCTTTTGGTCATCCGACCGTAAGTCATATTGGGCCTCAAGAGGTAGATGATGCCATAGAAGAAGACATCGTTGATTTTACTGAATTGGGCTATGTTGTTGTCTAGTCTTAACTCTAGATAGAACTCGTATATCCTGACTGGGCCATATCCCACACCAATTCAATGTTGGGTAGTTCCTCTCTAAGGCACCAACATATAGTACATAGGATTTCACATAGAACCTCCCAGGTTGTTGAAAGTTGTTGAAGCCGCTCCAAGATTGTGCTTTGCTGATAATCTCTCCTCAGTCAAAATGCTGATCAGGAACATTTTTATTCATTGTTTCCAAATACCTGAGCATCCACTTGTGAAATTAATGGGTATCAGGTAGCCCAAACAGCCTGCTCAGGAAGGTGATTGTGTCACTCAGCTCCTCTGAAAATTCATTGCGATGAATGACTTGTGTCGAATTGCTTGTCACCTTCTTATTCTTGAGGTACACCTCATTCATTAATTGCATACATTTGTCTTCATTTTCCTTCCATGTCTTCATGTAGTCCTCTTGGCTCACTGCTACAAAATGTCAGTGGTGAGGGATACCCAACATGATCTCAAAATGTTAGGCTGTGAGGTTGATTATCACCTCGCCCTTCACATTTTGACACATCTTGTGTTCTTATTGTAATAAAGGCCCACCAACATCATAAGCTCATTGTTGATTGCACTCACTGGAGCCACTGTAATAAAGTGTAGACCACTTTGCTAACCAATTTTTCCATCCATGCGCTGCCTGTGACCTTCTTGGTTTTGGCCCAGAAGTCCTCCATGTCAATGTGCCTAAGGTTTTGAATCTTTGATATCAAGATTGCACTCTACAAGCGAGTCGGAGCATCCCGACCCTTTGGTATTTATATTTCATTTCTCGCTCTGTTAGCTTGGCTTTACCTTTGGACTTAGTTGGCTTCACCCTTAGACTTAGTTGGCTTCTTACTTGATGAAGACATGTGTGGATCTGAGTTCAGGCTGTTGATTTGCAAAAATAATTAGGGAAGTCCATTGTAGAAGGGCCATGTTAGCCATTAAGTCGTCCCATAAAAGCTTACAAAATGAAAAGTTAGCAATTTGTGAGCTCTTGGGCACAAGGCGCAACTTTACTACTTGGTTTAGGGACTTAGAAAAGTGAGGAGCACTTTAGGAAAGTTTTGCACGGAGAAATCAGCGCTAAAAGGGGCGTGAGGACCGGAAAGGCTACACATAACATTTAAATGTTGGTGTCGAGGACATGCACTTGCACCATTGGAAGTCTTTTAGTGGGGTGCGGATAGGATTGGTGTAACAGTATTATGGTGCACCAGGGCATAGATGTAAAATATGTAACATTAAGGTGAGGTACACGAAGTGGTTAAGCTTTAAACGGCGTGAGAAGGGTTTACATGGCATGATGTGTTGTTGCTACTGTAGGTGCGCTCGCACCGGTGCCTTAGGAATTTTATAGTTTTTTTACAAGGCACGGGAAAGGGCTTTGATTGTGCAAGTTCACAGTGTGCCTTGGCATGACTATTTTTGATGTAGCATGACTAAATGGTGTGTCAAAGGGGCGCGTGTGCGTTTAGTGCAACAAGTATGAAAATTGTGCTGTGGAAGACAACAGATGATTCTCTTTATTTTGTGGTTTTTACTCTCTCAGCTCATATTTTGATAGCAAGGGGTTAACCTTGGCAAAGCAGGGGATAGAGGAGAAAAGGGGCAGGGGTCCATTCTGAGGCAGAGCCTTCCAGATTAGTAGATTTGGAAGGAGAGTGAAAAATGGCTTGCAGGTGGGTTTGGAAAATGGGTTGGGATTGTGTTATCTTCTTAGGTTTATTGTTATCATTAACAGTCCTAATCACCTAAACCAACATAAAAACCACAAAAAATCCACAAGAAGGGAAAGGGCCACTTACCAAGAATATATAACGATGAAGGAGATAATGTGGGGACCATGAACGTGACAAATGGCAACACGCGGGGTTGACAGGAATGCTGACAATGTGCAGAGAAAAAGACTTTTCACATTTTTTGAATTGTAAAAATGACAGGTCGGACGCGCCTATATATAGAAAAAGGTGCAATAAATGTGCCACCAACTTTTCCTATGGTGCACTTAAGTGGATGTCGACACGAAGGGATTTACGCCATGACACAGCTTTGAGAGTGTCGACACTACATTTTTAGTGCCCACATCACACTTTAGAGAGTGATAACAAGATGGCACTTGCGCCTTGGCACACCTTTGAGAGGTGCAACATTTGGAGTGTTGACACTCCCTAGAATGTGCCAAAGGAATAGAGGGGCGCAGTTTTGGTTGATGTAACGTGAATGAAAACTGCGCCCAACCCAAAAAGGTTGAAAATGACCAAGTTCTAAAAACTAGATTTTTTGGAAAGGGATTTTATGCCATTCCGAACGTTAAGAGACCTCAATGGGGGACCAAAACAGAATTTTTTTGTATGGTTACCTACAATATTGCCCTTGTCAATTTTACAGGATAACAAGACTTAATATTTTTCGCCCTTATTTTCTAAAAGGAAAGTTTGAAAGTGCGGGCCTGTGAAGGTGTTTTTTCCAAAAGTGAAATAGCGAGGCCGTAGATTAATTTTTGAATTTTTGATTTTTTTGCAAAAATTTCCCTAAGTAATTTTTGGTCCTGCAAGTTTGAATTACAAAATTTCCCTCTTTTTAAAAAAAAACTAAGCGAAGTAAAAACTTCAGAAGGCCATAACTTTTGACTGGAAGCTCGGATTTGGGAAAATGAGGACTTTTTGAAAAGGGATAGAAGTCCTCTTTGTATAGATACCATAAAATTTTATTTTTAAAAACTTAAGTTGGTGAATTTTAAGAGAATCTCTTTCCTACCATTAAAATATGAACTGGACTTTTTAACTTAACAAAATTAATTCAATCCGCCATTCTTTCTTCCTTAACATGCCAAACAGACATGGAGGATTACACTTGGAAGGATATGGATGGATTTTTTTAAGGTATAATTGATGGATTGAGTTCCAACACGAGTTTACCCCTTTTCTAAAAAAATTGAGTTTTTTTGTCTAAGTCGATTAATTATAGTCGATAATTTTTCTTGAGCAATTCAACTATTTGGAAAGATTTTTGATCTTTCTTAGCTTACATTATTATTTAAATTCATCTTTCAAGCTGTAGAGTATTATGTAAATTTTTATGATAAATATTTACAATTTTACTGTGAATCAAAAATAGAATCATACTTAAACTTGAATGGGTCTACCTTTCGTTATCATCCTCTAAATAATCAAATTCATTCAAATTTAATTTACAAAATTTAACTTTACTTCAATCAATGCGTGAAGACCCAAATGTAGTTCTACTTTAAAATCATGCATTTGTAATGAAACAAAGAAATGTAATATTTCTTCAAATGTATTTATTTTTCAATTTTCAAATAGAGATTTCACAATATATTTCAAACACAGATTTCAAATTAAAACCATAACGTTTGTGGTAATTAAAACAACTTCTATTCATCAAATACAAATTACAGAATATACATCTTTCACATTTGAATGTAGAATCCATTTCCAAAATAGAGCAACTTTCCACCACAAATAATATTATAATGCCATCCACTTGAAGTGGGAAATTTTTACAATAACAAAACCTTAGGGGACTACAAAATTTTCATCATTCTCAGCTCTAGAACAACAACAAGAAGATCCACCATATATCTTTTGATCACAACAAAAAAGGAGGAGAGGAAATGCTCTCCACCCAACCAAGAATTCCAATGAAGAGGAGAAGTCATCCTCCTCATTGGCCCTCGAGCCCCAACCACAAGGAAATAAGAAATGTATTTCAACTCATGGCAACAACAGTCTTCCACAACACAAATAGAACACAGTCCAAATACATCCTGCTGTTTGCAACCACATGAAGAACAACAAACAATACTCAGGCTTCATCATGCACAAGCTAGAGGAGGAAGACATGTGGATGATGATGCTTATTCCTCCTGAAGTACCCCTTATACCTCCCATTCTCTTATTCCTCCCCACACTCTTATGGAACCCCATAACGAGTAAATAAATGCAATCTATTTCTTTTATAAGGTGGAACCCAATCCCAAACTCCCTCTACAATAAAACTTATGCCTCCCCAAAAATATTATGTCTCCCACATGGGATCCCTATAGTCTTCTCCTACACCATACCTCAGCAATCTACCCAACAAAATAACAACATAAAAAAATTCAACCGTTCTAATATGCATAAATAAAGGAAGAACATTTTAAAGAACCAAGCTCTTACCTCTCCATGGTCCAAAATCTCAACAAGATTTTTCCAATCCAAATAGTTTAAAATCTCAAGCAATCCACAAGAATTCAATGAAAATATCTAACTCTCTTCAAAATTACCCGAGCTCAAAACCAAAAGAAGTAGCCAAAATGAACTCACCAAAATGATGTAACCCTAAACAAGCCAATGAATTCAAATAAATAGAAGAGGGATAGAGGAGGATGAGGTCGGTCCATGTAGGATGCCACATCACACATCCTCAACTCCACATCACAAGTCAACTACAAACTCCAAAGAACAATTAAAAGTGTGGGTGAATAAATGACATTTTACTTATACACATAATCCAATTCCACACCCCAAGGATCAAAATTAATTTTATGTAAGAAGGTGTAATAAAAACCTACAACTTGTCTTCCCAAAATACGTAATAATGCCTAATTTTGACTCCCCAGCCATAGGTAAGGTTGGTATACAAATTTAAGAGGTGTGGGACAAGTTTAACTTGTCCTATAAGCCTCAAAATCAACCCCTAAAAACAGATCCGAATTTCAAAAGGATGGTAGATTGTTTCACACTCAAATTTACTTACACATCTCTTACAACACATAATCCAAGAGCCATCAGCTCTAATAAATGCATTCTTTTGACCCATTTTATTTTTTTAGCAACATGATTATTCACTAATCTAGACACAAATAAAATAAATAATAAAGGGGAAAATACATCACTAAAATCCACAGACAAAGGATTAAATAAAGGGAACACAATAAAAGAATCCACATAACCCCTTGGTCACATTTAAAGGTGATCCCCCATGGAAAACCCTTTCAACAATCCAACATACACAAATAAAAAATATACATGTTGCCATGGTGACCCTTGTTGAATTCATCTAGAAATCCAATGTGGTTGGTCTCCAATCCCCGATGTTTGTTGTGACATGTTTACACCGCAAAACACAAATATGCCATTTGGCCTCATGGCCACATCAAACATTGAAAATAAATATAAAATATAACTCCAAATCATATATATGTGTGTGTGTGTGTGTGTGTATACACATATACATATACATATACATATACATATACATATATGTATATGTATATGTGTGTCTATATATATATATATATATATATCTACAATGCCAAGCAATGTATCAACATCAATATAAAATGTCTCTAATAATTCGCATGCATCATATATGAATCCAAATCAACCACAATCCATGATTTCTAATGTCTAAAATCATACTAACTCAAAGGATACAAAGAAATGTCCATAAGTATAGTTGAAAATATCAAAATCAATATCGAAGGTGTCGAAGGTGTAGACACCTATAATTACACCCGAGCAATTTAAATACTTAAATTGCGCTAATTATCTCCTTTCCTGCAAATTGGTGACATATTGTTAAAAGCGCTCATCTTCTCTCATATCATCGTTATTTAATTACACTACGCTAATTAATTAAGTCACATATCTAACAAATACCTAATTAACGACCTTCCGTTAATAAATCCTTCCTTCTATCAAGACTAATTCCTTATTATTAATTAATTTGCTTCCCCTTTCCTTAAACCAATAAATCAATATTTAATTAATTTAATCCCCTTCTATAGTCTAAATCATGTTAATATTTCTCTAAAAATCTTTTATAAGCTTTCACATCTATTAATTAATCATCTTAATCAATTAATAAATCCCCTTTATCTACATGAGTGAGTAAAGGAAAACCTATACTCTCCTAAAGTTAACTCAACCCTATCTAAACCCCCTTATCCACAGCTAACTCAACATCTCTATTATCCCACATGAAAAGGGATGTAGAGATTACTTTATCCATTTGGCTATATAAAGAGCCCTCCTTGTACCTTTACACTTACACCTAATTCCTTGAGAAGAAAAAATAAAAGCATATAGAAAATACACTATAAGCCTTTTGTTATTCTTGAGAAATTCACCATTTGAAGAGCTAAGCCTCATTTCTTACATTTTCTAGCCAAGTGCTTGGGTCATATGGGAATAGTCAAAGTGGTCTTGTAGCCATGCTTTGATAAGATCTCATTCCTAAGTTCTTAAAGATCAAAACAATCAATTTGATTGCCATGGAGTCTACATAGGTCCATTTGCTTTTGTTGGTAATTTAGAGAAATAGAGGTTTTGAACAATTTAGCATGCTAGTTTGATCTTAGTTCAAAGTTAATGTATTATGCTTAGTATTGATCTTGTTTAGCTCTTATCTTGATGGTGCCTATATTTTTACTTAGCTTTGTTATAGAACTATTTAGGTGGTAGTTCACATTCATCTAACTTAACTTAAGCAAAAATACATGCACACGAGAAGGGAAGTGGGCACTACAAAACTTGAGAAACCTATTTTTTGAACTAGAAGAGGAACTTGATGGTTCGATGAACGAAGCCACTCATTATGAAATCTAGTTGATGATAGAAGGTTGACATGGCACCATATTCTAGATCTTGGAAATGATTAGGATCAATCATGGATGACTCTGTAGAGAAAAATTATGAGATAATTGAGTGGTGTGCATCTTGGGAGCACACCCCAAAAAAAACATTAAATTTGATAGAGTGGTGTTCGAAACAATCATCTCTATCCAAATACATATAAAGGAGGATCCTTGCATGTCAAAATAAAAATAAGGTTGTTGTGAAATAAGAGCATGGTCGAGGCATTTTAATACTGAATCATATCCTTCTCAAAGATTGGTCTAAGTGAACCAAGCTTGGTCTTTAAATTCTTTCCGCGTCTGAGAAACGGATCAAAAAGGAACCAATGGCTATTAAACTAATACTAGGTTGCACGTTCCTTTAGACACCAGGACATATGAAGGGTTTCACATTTATCATATAAGTTGTCTACTATATTAAAGTCACCACACACCAACCAATAAGCAATGGGTAAGTTATCACCTAACCATTTCCATAATAATGTTCTTTTGGGACCTTCATTAGGGGCATAAACATTTAGAATACCAAAAGAAATATCATTAATACTCATAATCACCCATACAACCCTATTACTAGGGTCTTGTCCTTGGGCAATAATTAATGCCAAAATTTTTGGTGCAATGGAAATGCTAGCACCAACTATTCCATTAGTATGTTGAGTATGAAAATGCACAAAATCGGAGACAATACACGTTAGAGTACTCGAAGAAAAAAACCTAAAATCTTGATTTCCTATAAATAACTTACATCTAAACTTCTTATTAACTAGCAAGCCAAATGAACAGAGAATTTTCATGAGGGCTTTATCAGACCCCAAACATTCCAAGACATAAAATTCAAGAAAAATCAAATATATCAAATCCCCTTTCCTTTCGAGTCATTCTCGAGACGTTAATGGAAAAGTTGTTGGCAAGAAGAAGCTAGTATGAATCGTTATGGTCAACATGAATAGAGTGAGATTTAACCCCATTTGCTCTTTACATGTTTCGTGAAACCTCTCGAGTTGGAATTCATAAATGTCACAGAGGAAGAGAAATTAAAGTAAGATTCCCAATATTATCTATATAATTCTAGACAAATTGGCTCTGTGAGGTCTTGGAAGTAATTAAAAGCGAAGGAGTAGGTTGTGTCTCTCTAGGCTCATCCATGGATGATGGAGGGGAAGAAGATGGAGGTAGAAATTTGACAGAAGGTTTTTCCCTAAGTTCTTCTCGAAACCCGACCACCTTTTCACCATTAGTAGGAGGGTCAACCTTAGTATTTGGCACCACGGATTGAGGAGGTACGAGGCTTGGAATGGGCCAAAAGAGGATAGCCCCAAATGAGATGGTTTGGAGCATGACAACAAAAAAATGTGTTGGTAGGTGTTATCCAAAATTCACCGCCTAGGGTAAATTTTGATAACATGCATCGAAAGATTCAAATCCCAAGCAAATTGATTGATTTAGAGCAAAATCAGGTTTCTAGGGTCCCTTGGGTATTTTCTAACTCCCCGGCCGAAGAAACAGGAGCAAGCTCGAGAAAATGCAAAAAAGTTGCGAGAAGGCAAGTAAGTTGACCCGGGAAAAAGTGTGAAAATTGGCTAAGTCCTACTCAAAAAGCGATTGGGACATCCGGGGTGCAAAGGCGCGAACCGGCCGAACCGGCCGAAAAGAATCAAGTCAGTCCGAAGCAAAGTGAGACAAGCGGGCCAAAAATGCCCGAACCGGCCGAATCGTCCGAAATGATTCCAAAGGGCCCAAAATCAAATGGGACATCTGGGACAAATGGACGCGAAATGCCCGAACCGGCCAAATCGGCGAAATGAGTCAAAGGGCCAAAATCAAATGGGACATCAAAGACAAATGGGCGAAAATGCCGAACCGGCCGAATCGGCGAAATGATTCCAAAGGGCCCAAAATCAAATGGGACATCAGGGACAAATGGACCTTGAAAATGCCCGAATCGGCCGAAATGAGTCCAAAGGGGCCAAAATCAAATGGGACATCCGGGACAAATGGAGGCGAAGTACGCGAAGGAGCCGAAGGAGCCGAGGACCAATCAGAAGCTGCCACGTGTCCTCACAGGAGAAAAAGTCAAAAGGTCAAAGGGGCGAGTTATCGAGGCGAACCGAACCAATGAAATGGCGCCACGTGTCCAAGTTTAAGGGCCCATGAAGCAATTTCAAAAGGAAGGCCCGCGAAAGACGGAGGACGAGAATTGCTCGTCCAATCAGCACGTGCCACGTGTCGTCCCGTGACGGTGAGAGCGAGAAAACATTTTAAAATCTGTCTTGATACTGCTCAGTGCCCTAAATCTTCAGATCGCCATATCTTTTGATCCAGAGCTCAGATTTCCACGTTCTTTATATCAACGGAAAGCTCATGAAATTCTCTACATGATTCTGGGGTTAATCTTGAGTTTTGGTGCAGTTTGGAGAGAGAAAATCAAGAAACGGATCTGACGCGTGATCTGTGAAGTGACGCTTCAACAACCGGCTTTAATGCACGAATGACCAGCCGCTTTGCCAGATCCGCCGCTTATACCATAATGAGATGATTTAAAATACAACCTGGGGGTGGTTGGAGTAGATCTGACTTTCCTCTTTCTTCCTTCTCTCATTCTTCCTATATATTGTAAGGAGTGGCAAAATAAAAGAGGTGGTTCATTCTTTCGGCTCTGCCCTCCTTTTTTCTTCTCTAGGATTGAAAATGGAGTTCGAACCTCTTCCCTTGATCTGTAATGGCGTTTTTGCCTTTTACTAATGGAATGATGTTCTGTGCAATCTTCTGGAGCAACAAAACGTGTTTTGTGATGCATCTGTCCATCCTTCCTCGTTTTTGCTTGTCCTCTTCTTGCCTCTCTTCATTGTTGGTATTTGTGCATGTTTGAATGTTCATTGCAGGTTTGGAGCTGTGTTCATGGAGTTTTGGGACATTTTCCGTGTGAAATCTATCCTTGGGCTGTGATGCATCATCCATCCTTCCCATTGTTCACCTCTCTTTGTCCCATGGTAGTTTTGATAGATGTCCAACATTCTCCTTCTCTGGTGTATCACCGTTTTAGTGTAGGCTTTTGTTGTTTTTTTCCTTTCTCTCTCTCTCTCTGTCTCCTTGGCATGGTTAGATTAGGATTAGATTAGCTTGCACCTTTGGAATAGCTTGTGGCGGTAGTTTAGGAGCAGGAACCAGCCTTCTCTGGAGATTCCTCTCTCGGTTTTACAAGTCCCACGCTTGGAGAGAGGTTTCCATGTTGTGCAATCACACTGGATGCCTGAACATCAACCTAGAAGCCTGATGTGCGTCCAGGGGTGCTGTGATTTTGCACTAACAGTTTTGGCACGCCCGGTGGGACCTTAGAGGTCTTTCACTTCATCTTTTGTAGGTTGATGTGTTCCTGTGAAGATTTCAGCCTTTGGAGGCACTTGCAAACACATCTGGCGACTCCATCTGGTCAACAACCCATCTCTGAAGTTGCAGACCTTCCTTTCCATTCATTTCCATCCATTTTCATCCATCTTTCTTTCCATCCCCTTCATTCTTTTCCATTCCATGAAGTTGTGCAATCATGACTTCATTTCCATCATGGAATTCACATCAACAACAGCAGTATATTCCACCTCGAACATGTTTTACAAATCCTCCAAATCAGCATTTTGAGCAGATTCAAGATCGTCAGTATGCATACCCATATGAGCAGCGGTGCAAATTTAGTTTGGCTATGGAGCTTTCAAGAGCAAGGGTGTGCATACAATGAAGACCATCGAGATCCAAGATGCTGGTCATTGGAGAAAATCCAAAAGATGGAGGTAAACATAGTGCGATCCAGGGCTCGAGCACGGATGAGAGCATTTGGAATCGGTTGTGAAGCACCACCTGTCCATGGGTGGGACCTTTTCCAAGTCATTACTGCCCTCGGGAGAAGCTTGACTTCATGATTGCAACGCTGCCTTTGCTTGCAAAGTGGATTGAAGAAATAGAGGTGTATGAGAGAAGTATTGACAACCTTGTCAACAGGTAAGCACACCATCTCATGCCTTTTCTTTTCCTCTTTCCCAATCTGTTTCAGTTCAGCAGTGTCAAGTTTCAAACTCTCCATCTGCTGTCCCAAATGTGGAATCCATGTCTCCACCTCTCAGTCTTCCATTTCATCTCGATTCTTCTTTCATTTTCCCTTCCAAACAGTCATTCCCTCCACAAGAGCTAACGAAATACCCCCTCCTCCAAAGAAACAAGAGTTTCTACCTCCTCCACCACCGAAGAAAATGTAAAATCAATCGAGTTTCAACCCATTCCTCCTTTTGCATTCCCAATTCCATGTGGGAAAGAAGAAATTGTAAAAATCGAGTCATCGAGGACAACAAGAGGAAGAGCCCGGAAAAGAAATGACAGACGGCTTGAAGGTTTGGGCTGCCAAATTTGGGATAACACAGATCCCTTTCTTTGGTGAAGCCCACGAGAAGAGGCTGAGGTTGAACAAATGGTGGTTAGGACTGATTTGGTTGCAGCGAAGAAGAAGATCTTGTAGTACCAACTTATCCTCTAGAGCGGCCAGATTGAAGAGTTTGACTTGACAAACTTCATGCTGGAGAAGGAGTTCAATCAAGAGCAAGATTGCCTTCAAACATTGGAGGAAGGAGAAGCTGCTCCAAATCCAAAAGAAGAGGAGCACAATCTAGCTATGGAGGAGAAAACGAGATCAAGGGCTTTGAGCACAAAGCAGGTTACAGAAGAACCTTCAGTTCTTCTTTCCACTTCATCTCTCTCAAGTTCTAGCACTGAAAAGGAGTTTGATCTCTCAAACTCAATATTGGAAAGTGAAGGAAACCATGGTGGTCAAGTTGCAGATCAAGAGGACACCATGGAGGAAGTTGAACACGAGCGACGGGGGAGCAATGAGGCGGTTTACCATCCGGTTTGGAGGACTGTTTTGATGGAGAAAGAGCCGGTTGAGTTTTCACCATTCTCTCTTTCATCATCCACATCCCAAACACAAGAGTCTGCTGTCATGAAGGAGAGCATTCATTTGCAGCAGCTTGCATCTTATAGCAGCCCTTTGGAACCAAAATTGGAAGATTTAAATCTTCCATGTTCTTCATCGGAGGAAGAGAAGAGAAAGAGGCGGAAGGGTCCTACCATTTCTTCCACGTCATCCATTCGGTGGGTCTACAAGAAGACTCCATTCTTGGAGTTGAAAATCGAGCTATGGGCATGTCAAGCGGATCGGACCTTGCCCAATCGGTATTTGGCTTCATTGGAGCCAAAGGAGAAGCCACTGACAGTCATGCTTTGCAGAGCATGAGGATGAGCTACTGAAAGTACCAGGATCAGCTGCCATACCTCTCCAATCCAAATGCGAGCAACTAAAAGAGGTATTGGATTTTTTTGATTGATACCTTGATGATTTGGATAGAAGACCAGCTTCTTGTTGATTTTCCATCCATCAAACAGCCATGATCGATGCGAAATCAATTGCATGGCTGCCAATTTTGAAGAAAGGAAGCTATTTCTCACAACCGATTCGGGGTTTGTTTAGCTTGCCTTTGCTTCCGATTAAAGTAAAGTAGCTAGGTTTGCTTTCAAAGCGAGAAGAAGTGCTTGTGCACACTCTGCATGTTCCATTTGGGGCATGTATGATTTTCGATTTTGTACATAGTTTTGGTGTTCTTTGGTTTTGCTCTTGCATGAGTTCTTTTCGGTGGTTTTGGTGAGAACAACTCCATGTCCGGTGGGTTTCAAGTGGCTCGGAGGAGGTTTTCAAAGTTCGAGATCGGTTTACAGTTCAACTCATGACTCCATGCCCAATGGATTGCTTGAGCTCTTGGTCTTTTCATCTAGCAGACGGATGACCTGTTTGAGTCGCCAAATTGTTATCCAAAATTCACCCCCTAGGGTAAATTTTGATAACATGCATCGAAGATTCAAATCCCAAGCAAATTGATTGATTGAGCAAAATCAGGTTTCTAGGGTCCCTTCCAGGTATTTTCTAACTCCCCGGCCGAAGAAGCAGGAGCAAGCTCGAGAAAATGCAAAAAAGTTGCGAAAGGCAAGTAGGTTGACCCGGGAAAAAGTGTGAAAATTGGCTAAGTCCTACTCAAAAAGCGATTGGGACATCGGGCGCGAAGGCGCGAACAGCCGAACCGGCCAAAAAGAATCAAGTCGATCAAAGCAAAGTGAGACAAGCGGGCCAAAAATGCGAACCGGGAAAATCGAGACCGATCGGCGAAAAATGATTCAAAGGGCCCAAAATCAAATGGGACATCTGGGACAAATGGACGCGAAATGCCCGAACCAGCCGAATCGGCGAAATGAGTCAAAGGGCCAAAATCAAATGGGACATCGGAGACAAATGGGCGCGAAATGCCCAAACCGGCAATCGAATCGCGAAATGATTCAAAGGGCCCAAAATCAAATGGGACATCCGGGACAAATGGGCCTTGAAATGCCCGAATCGGCGAAATGAGTCAAAGGGCCAAAATCAAATGGGACATCCGGGAAAATGGAGCGAAATGCGCGAAGGAGCCGAGGACCAATCGAAGGCTGCCACGTGTCCTCACGGGAGAAAAGTCAAAAGGTCGAAGGGCGAGTTATCGAAGCGCCGAGGCAGAACCAATGAAATGGCGCCACGTGTCCAAGTTTAAGGGGCCCGCAAGCAATTTCAAAAGGAAGGCCCGCGAAAGACGGAGGACAGAGAATTGCTCGTCCAATCAGCACGTGCCACGTGTCGTCCAGACGGTGAAGAGCGGGAAAACATTTTAAAATCTGTCTTGAGTACGCTCAGTGCCTAAATCTTGAGATCGCCATATCTTTTGATCCGAGCTCGATTTCCACGTTCTTTATATCAACGGAAAGCTCATGAAATTTCTACATGATTCTAGGGTTAATCTCGAGTTTTGGTGCAGTTTGGAGAGAAAAATCAAGAAACGGCTCTGACGTGTGATCAATGAAGTGACACTTCAACAACCAGGCTTTAATGCGGCCAGACAATGCCGCCGTTTTGCGAGGATCCGCCGCTTATACCATAATGAGATGATTTAAAATACAACACAGGGGTGGTTGGAGTAGATCGACTTTCCTCTTTCTTCCTTCTCTCATTCTTCCTATATATTGTAAGGAGTGGCAAAATAAAAGAGGTGGTTCATTCTTTCGGCTCTGCCCTCCCTTCTTTTCTTCTCTAGGATTGAAAATGGAGTTTGAACCTCTTCCCTTGCTCTTCTGTAATGGCGTTTTTTCCTTTTACTAATGGAATGATGTTACATGCAATCTTCCTCGGAGCAACAAAACGTGTTTTGTGATGCATCGATCCATCCTTCCTCGTTTTACTTGTCCTCTTCTTGCCTCTCTTCATTGTTGGTATTTGTGCATGTTTGAATGTTCATTGCGGAGTTTGGAGCTGTGTTCATGGAGTTTTGGGACATTTTACGTGTGAAATCTATCCTTGGGCTGTGATGCATCTGTCCATCCTTCCCATTGCTCACCTCTCTTTGTCCCATGGCGAGTTTTGATAGATGTCCAACATTCTCCTTCTCTCGGTGTATCACCGTTTTAGTGTAGGCTTTTTGTTTTTTTCCTTTCTCTCTCTCTCTCTGTCTCCTTGGCATGGTTAGATTAGGATTAGATTAGCTTGCACACCTTTGGAATAGCTTGTGGCGGAGTAGTTTAGGAGCAGAACCAGCCTTCTCTGGAGATTCCTCTCTCGGTTTTACAAGTCCCACGCTTGGAGAGAGGTTTCCATGTTGTGCAATCACTGCTGGATGCTCGAACATCAACCTAGAAGCTTGATGTGCGTCCCGAAGTGCTTTGTGATTTTGCACTAACAAAGAGGTTAAATGAAACCACCTTTTGAGAGATTAGTAAGGACCCAATTTTAATATTAAGATGGTCCCGTAGATATTTTTCGAGATCTACTTGACACACACTCACTTGTTAGTAGAAAATAACAATTTCTCTTATTCATGAAAAATCACCTTGCCCGATAGGATTGACAATATCTGGTAAAAATGACCCGAGAGGTAAACAGGAAGACCAGGGAGCTCAATTCAAATAGGGATTTTGAGTGAGACTTGAGAAATCAAACTATAGTCTTGAGTCTATGCAAATAAAACAAGTAGGGTATTACCTAAGTAACACAAGAAGGGCTTGAAGATGATAAGTCTCTCAAAAAATAAACAAATAAAAACCCTTGGTGAGGTTATGGAACCTAGAAATGAGGATACTATTAGACTCCAAGTGGTTTTCCATATAATTTTACAATTAGGTTTTATACGAGATACAACCATAGAAATAGGCAATAAGATAAGGTTTTGATAGTAGTTGACAAAGAAGATCTAAGAATTCACTAGAAATTTTAACATCCGAAGACGGTTTAGAGTCCATATCTCATTGTAAAATTTTGGAAAAACATCCTCACACGCTTGGGAGTCATTTCCACCAGTTTAAATAGTCGTTGCAATGGAGGGAGAGTTGGCCATTTATGGGCATAACACTCCTTAGTGGTAAGAAAAAATCTGGAAGACACTATGATAGGACCAAGGGGAGACCACAAGACAGGGTAAGGGCATATAGTTTCCACAGTGAAACAAGGGAAGAAAAAGCATGAGAAACCAAGTAGAGCCAAAGTTTTGATCAAAGTATGTATAACATAGACATTTTCACTTACATTGTTACAAAATGATTTTCAAATGTGAAACTACCAATAGACAACTGAACATTTCAATAAAATGACGTGAAAGTACAAATACTACAAATTACAAATGGCAAGTTGTGGAAAATATTTTATGTGCAGATTTTGTGCAAGTGACGGCTTGAGGATTTTACAACCACACATTCAAATTTTAAATTTATAACCAAGTTGACAATATTTCACTACTAAAATAGATTGAAAATAATTGATTTTGAGTTCTTGTATATATTATTTTATGGTCTATAGTTGAAACATGTTATGTAGAAAATTACTTTTGGAAATATATATAAATAATGTTAGAAAATTATTTTGCTAAGATAGTAGTTATATAGATTAGCAATCGAATGTTTTATTTTGTGTTGAAAGATAGATTTCATGTACAGGTACAAGCCGTAGTCGTGGCTTATGTTTTGGTAAAATGTTTTGACACATTTTAATATAGAGTATAGAAAATGAAATGAAACAAATGATATAAGGTAAACAATATTTCTATCACAATATGTAAAATTTCACTTTGTTTAAATCAAAACTAACATTAAATGTATTTGGTAAATATTTTCATTCTTTGACTTGAATAGTTAATGACTAATATCTTTATATTTTCATTTCATAAAACATGGCGTTTTATTAGATATCGATCATAAATTCATTCCGAGTTGGATGGATTTATTAAGAGAATATCTTACTTGCTCTTCTTCTTAAAGAACATCAAATTTATCACTCTTGTTTTTCAACTTTTTCATGGAAATGATGTTGATATATGGAGAACAAGAATCATTAGACATGCAATCATACGAGAGAATGGTGAAATTTTACATGGGAAACTACAATATGAAATTTAATTCAATAAGAAGTTTGGGAGGAATAACCTCGGTATTGCGATGTTTTATACTGCCACCATTATAAAATGTGTTTTTCTCTTTTCAATTTAATTTTTAAAAATACACCATATATGCCAAGCACAAATACAATTCACTTTGTTAGAGAACTCATACCACTAAAAAAATTACTTTCTTTATTTTTACATTTTCTTTCCCATAGAACCCCAACACATACTGATAACATAGTTGTATTGCATGAGAGACTTAAAAATTATATTGTAGATCAAGGATTTCGTGCTTGTTACTGTCGAAGTTAATGCACCAAACTAAACACAAAAACCACTGAAAAACTCCAATGAAATCGATACGATGGACAAGATCCGAAGATGTAGACGGATAAGGAGGTTGATGTAGATAAGGCAGGCGCACACAGCGGCATTCGCACAATAGATCCGAGTAACTGCAGACACACAATGCTTGTGAGAAAAAGATGGCGTTAAAGATATTTGGGTGGGTGCCGAGAAGCGGGTCAGGGAAGCGATAAGCTTCCTCGGCGGATGTCGATCCACGTTTTCAATTAAGTAAAGCATACATGATAAAGATGTACATATAAGACTAGATTTTCTGATTATAGTAATGAAACGAATTTAAACAACGAGCGATGACTACGAAAAACGAGAAACTATGTAAATAAAGCTGGTTTGTGTTACTGTGTCCTTTTACTGTCTGCGAGGATGATCGGCGTCGATTATAAGGATCGGCGTCGGCCCGATGTGATCGCGTCGTATGAAGAAGATCGGCGTCGGCCCATCGTATAAGATCGATCGCGTCGGCCCGAAAGTAGATCGATTGATCGGGGACGGTGCGAAGATTCGAAATTGGAAAGTGATGGGCGGATAGTCGGCGTCTGCTTGGATGTGCGAAAGTCGGTAAGATCTTTGGAGCGAGTCACCGGGAGGATCGATGGATACGTGCGATGTTGATGTGATAGGAGCGAGTAACGGTGCTCCTCTCAGGGATTGATTCGGACGAGATCTGCCTCATTTGATACACTTGATGCTAAAAGATTTCTCTTTCTTACAACCTGTGTCTCTTTCGCGATCTGTCTCTTTGTCTCTCTCTCTGTTCGTGCGCGTCCTTTTTCGTCGTGTGTCCTTCTGTCCTTAGAACTAAGTTCTGGACTTGCTTTTATAATCGGCGCCGCTCTAAAAATCGGCGCCCGACCGTATAGGTCGGCGCGCCGATCGCGAGACAGAACTCAGAGATGGCCAAAATGATTGATTTCTAGAAAGATGAGAATTACCCCAAATACGGAAAATATCCCGCTTGGGGAAGAGGAAAAATAGGGGTGATACATAGATAGAATAAATTTGGGGTAGATAAGTGATTAGGATACATGGGAAGAGGTGTAATTAAATATTTAATATTTAATTACTCACGGGTAAGATATAATGGGGTGAATTAAACTTAGGATAGGTGTTTAAATCACAAATCGGATAATATCCCAAGGGGATAGTGGTGACGTAAACGTGCCCCAGGTTACCTAAGCAGGTAAGCGAATGTGAGGGACACTAAATTGAGTAACCAATTTTAAGTGTCTACATTTTGCCCCTTTTTGTCAAGTAACTTGCGATAAGCAAGGTTATGAGACAAAAACAAAGAGATGGAAGAAGGGAAGAATGAGTGATGATGTGATCCCCCTCAAACTAGGGATGGGATGGGTGATAGAACAGACGATCCCAAGTTTGAAAGAGGTAGATGAAAATGCAGGATGCCCCAGTCGGATATGCAGGTAGATCGATCATTGATGATGCGCACAAAAATAAATAAAAGCGCCAACCTAAGGAACTCACATTGGTAGGGCAAACTAGCGGTCTCCTCAGAGAGGCGTTCTCCTCATGTAAGGAGGACACATTGGTAGGGACAACTAGGCGGTGCAAGCGAGTTAGTGCCTCTGAGACCGTTTAACTCTAAGTTGCCAAAAATCACGAGTGTCCCACGCGAAAGAGAACAAAACCGAAATAGACGGTGATATCGAAAAGATGTGCCGAAAGGCAATATTCACACAATAATGATCAGATGGATAAATAAGCCAAGCATCAACACTATGGCAAATAGATATGGAAAATCGGCGGCGATCACGATGTCGGCGGCGACCAAGATAAATGCGCGTCGATCGAAAAAATGGCGCCCGACCAAGCGTAAGCGCATATAAATATGCGAACGGAAAACGTAAACGATTTATTTTCATCGTGACGATTGATTCAGAGAGAGTCAGAATTTAGATTTGAGCACCATGGAAGCCTCTGGGAGCGGTCAGAAGCGCAGGAGGACACGACCTGGGGTAAGTGGTTCTTCTTGAACCCGTTGCTTTGATTTTTTTTTTTTTTTGATTTTTTTTTTGTGGGGGCAATGGTCCAATTTATGCCCGGACAGTCAGTCGGCGTCGATTGGTAAAATCGGCGTCGATTGGTGTTTGAGCGGCGTCGATTGGTATGAATCGGCGTCGACTAGAAATAAACGACGCCGATTTTATTAAATCGACGCCGATTAGAATAGATAAGATTTTTGTTGTTGTTTTGGATGTTCTGATTCGAGACTAAAATTGCTCTTGCTGTCGTGGGTGCAGGCACGAGAGGCTCTACACATGAGGGATGCTATTCCCGAGTTACTGGAGACTATTCTCCCAGATGTGACCGATGCAGATTGGCGGCATCTAGAGTTAGCCGGGCTCGGGGGCTTTAGATACTACAGACGAGTGCCGCGAGATGTAGAGCTGATGCGGGCACTAGTGCGACGGTGGGACAGCCACACGTGCACTTTTTGGTTTAGGACGGGTGAGATGACCATCACCCATGAGGACATATACAGGATTCTGAGATTGCCGATCACTGGGGACCCGATCGAGATTACACCACGAGAGCGCGGCGAGAGGGCCTAGTTTGATTATATAGAGAGCGAGGCGGAGATGATTCGAGAGATAGTGTCAGGGCGGTGAGGATAGCCTCACAGTATAAGCAGAGATAGTCCCGGGAGCGAGACGGATAGTGCTTGATTCGAGATGGCTATATCCTATTTTGCTCTTCCCGGTTCGGGAGGTGGGAGATTCCCACTTTATTGTTATTAGGCTGTTTGCGACATTACGCGATTCGAGCGGTGTTTGCTTTCTTGATGCCACGATAGCTCAGATATATCATGAGCTATGGATGTACACCACCGGCCGGAGGACAGGTATAGATGTCAGTTTTGTGCTCCATTGCTGGGCATATGAGCATATAGCGGTGATCAGGCCATCCGGGCTTCCTTGGATGCCAGCAGCAGTGGGAGGTATTGATTATGGATTCCGGCGATGGCGGGCTGACATGGCCGTTGGGGATACAGGGAGATCGGCCGATTGGTACACCGAGCGTTTCAGGACGCTGACACCGGATCAGGTCATCTGGAGGCCATATCGGGCATTTCCGACATGGGCTGGTCAGGATGCTCACTTGGTGGCATTGAGAGCGGAGCAGGGTGGTTAGGGGCCGCAGGCCTGATATGTGGGAGCGAGTCCCGTTTATGCGGGTATTGAGACAGTTCGGCTTAGTGCAGACAGTGCCGACCACCTACACGCCTTATAGGCGAGATAGCAGGGAGACTGATCTGCCGATTTTGATCCCGGCAGATCCATTGAGAGAGGCCCCACCCTCTACAGACAGCGATGATGATGCAGGGGTAGATGAGGGTTATGCTGCATGGTATGATACAGAGCTACCACGACATCTCCCGGCATCTATAGATGCGGACGAGGATGACATAGCTGCGATCTTGGATAGAAGCTGGAGGAGAGCATGCCACCACGACACACGACACATCGGGTAGCTCTTGAGGAGATCGGGGCTCACGGCGAGAGGAGAGGATGCCCTAATTTTGGAGAGAGACCGCTCGCCGGGAGCGAGATATAGCGATCCAGCAGAGGGATCGCTACCTTCGACATAGGGAGGCCCTCAGGGCCAAATATGGGGAGACAGGTGCCATGTCGGAGTGCAGTACGCGTGTGCGACCACTAGGAGGAGCACCACCGGCGCGCGGCGGCCCCAGCCACAGCCAGGCACACCATTACGAGCACACAGTGCACGTGAGCTTGAGCACATATCAGTCTCTCCTTGCTTAGGTGAGATCCTATGAGGATGCCTTAGCGCGGCATGCCCCGAGATGTGCCTCGGTGCAGGGGCGAGGAGGAGAGCGCGGCGGCTACGGCGGCGGGGCCTCGGGCGGAGGAGCAGGAGAGATCGAGGTGGACAGAGACCTCCAGCAGCAGGTGCATCTAGCTCGATAGGCGGCGGCCAGGAGAGACAGCCTGGTCCAGAGGAGGGTGGAGGAGATAGTGTCCTCCATGCATCGGACTTTACCATATAGGGATTGATGTATTTTGTATCTGTATAGTGATGTAGCCTCGATTGGAAGGCATTGTATAGATGGCTTGATTGAAAGCCACCCATTTTTGTTGTACAGACACACATGTATATATAGATTCATCATTTCATTTGTCATATAATTGTTCTCATGCTTTTGATTTTGATATACATGGATAGATGTAGCGTAATTGTGATGGATCTAAATATAGACTGATAGATGATGAATAGATGTGATTGGATAGATATAGACTGATAGAGGATAGAAATAGATGTGATTTGATGGATATAGATATGTGGATATAATTTTGATGAAAAATAGAGATAGATAGATGTAATGTAACTTGGATGTACATGTTTTTAGATATTTGATGGATAGATAGATAGATGTTTTTATGATATTTTGATGGATAGATATAGATAGATGTATTGGATGCACAGTTTTTAGATGTTTGATGGATAGATGGATAGATGTGATTGATGTACTTGAGATGTTAATTTAATTTTGATGAAAATAGATAGCCAGATCCACATGTGTTGATAATAGATGCTTTGATAGATAAGATGAAATTAGATAGAAGATAAATTTTGATTGAATTAACATGTGAAATGTCAATTTGACTAGATGAAAAACAAAGAATAATGGGAATACTCTTTGCGAGAGCGAGGAGGAGTAATGAAAACGACCTTGACTAGGAATAAAGGAAATATGCTCGGATAAGAAAGAAAATGATAAGTTGGACTCCCAACCGACCATAGATAGAATCTGGATAGGAAATCACAATATCATGCATGTAAGGCCCTACATGAGGTTAAAATAAACCTGACACTAACTAGCCGCAAAACAGATCTAGGAGGGAAACGAAAGGAGCGATAAGTAAGTATCTTGTCGGAATTTACAAGGGACGAGAATACATGTCCATAGTGGGAAAATAGGATTCTCCATATGATCTACAAAGGTCTTAAATCTCGGCTTCATGATTTTGGCGAGAAAAGCAGCGATCAATGCGGGAAGTTTGCTTGATATGGAAAAAGCCCGATCGATACGGGAAGTCTTTCGGTGATGCTAAAAAGTGTATAAAGCCCAGTGAAAAAGGCTGATTAATTGCAAGAAGCCTTGAATATATCTTTGAAAAACAGCCGTCCTTGAGGAGCGATGCAGTATTTTGAATTTTTATGATAGCCATCCTTCGAGGTATGGTCTATATTTTTTTCTTTTGATTCATTTGATAATGTAGGGATAGCTTGTCCTTGAGGATCGAGTCTATCTTTTTGGATAGCATCTCTTTTTTTTTTTTTTTTTTTTTGAAAATCTTTTTGGAAGAAGGCGAGTTTAGACCTAGATAGATCGGATGGAGGAAGAGAGAACATAAAAGAACATGCACTCATGCCCAGTAGATCCGATTAAGATAAGCACTTGGGACAGATGAAGTGGTGATTAAGGTATTCCTACCATGAGGAGGAACATATCCAAAAGAAACATGCAATGAGTAGAGCCGCGATACTCATATTTTAAGGTAAAAGAGGCAATAGGCGGAGAACCACATAGTTTCGAATCACCATGAAAGTATATGACTGGTTGTTTAGATGGATGAAAGATCTGTGTTGCGACTAGACTTGTGTAAGATAGATTTTAACAGTAGAAGGGCCGTAGATGCAAGGCATTAAGAGGTTCCGCTTCAGGTATACCATCCATGGAAGATAAACGATAAGCCCCAGACCCATATTTATGAGTGATAATGTATGGGCCCATCCAGTTGGGAGCAAACTTACCACGTTGACTTCTTTCGAGTGTAGTGACATTTTGATTTTCTTTAAGAACAAGATCCCCAATTTTGAAGTCACGGTGCTGCAAGTGCTTGTTATAAGCACGTTTGACACGCTTCAAGATAGACTTGATGATGTTCGAGAGCGTTGAGACGCCGCTCATCTAATAATTCAAGTTGTGCTTTAGCGATTTTGGCGATAGTCCTCATCGGAGACAAATTCTCTAGAGAAACACGGAGGAGAGATGGGATTTGGACTTCCAAGGAAGAACAGACCTCGAGACCCATAGAGGCGAGAGAGAAGGGAGTAGCACCAGTAGGAGTACGAATGCTAGTCTGATAAGCCCAGAGAGCAAAAGGGATATGTAAATGCCAATCCCTACCAGCTCGACTAGTTACCTTTGCGAGGATATTACGCAAAGTTTTATTGGAAGCTTCGGCTTGACCATTAGCTTGAGGATAGTATGGAGAAGAAAAACTGAGTTTGATATTGAAAGCGTTGCAGAGGTTCTGCAAATCAACGTTCTTGAAAGACTTACCATTATCTGTGATGAGCTTGTGTGGAACACCAAAGCGACAAATGATGTGTTGATAGACGAAATCAACTATGGGTTTAGCCTTTGTTGAAGAAAGAGGGATAGCCTCCACCCACTTAGTAAAGTACTCGGTGGCAGTAATGATAGAATGATGACGTTGTGAAGAACGAGGATTGATGAGACCAATAAGATCAAGACCCCATTGCGAAAAAGGCCACAAATCCACCGTAGGTTGCAAAGCTTGACTAGGGATGTGTGTGAGATTGGAATGTTGTTGACACTTGACGCATTTCTTAGTGTATTCACAACAATCTTGATTAAGAGAAGGCCAATAATATCCCAAACGTAAGATGCGTTTAGCCACAGCCAAGCCACTAAAATGTCCACCACAGATACCGTCATGGACCTCCTGGATGGCTTTAGATGATTCATGGGTTTTGAGGCACCGAAGCAAAATACCATCAAAGCCACGTTTGTAAAGAATCCCGCCTAGAATAGTATAGCGATTAGCGCGTTGGATAAAAGATCTTCTACCATTGGAAGTCAGATCTGGAGGAAGCACCGAATGAGATAGATAATCAACAATCTGTTGATACCACTCATCCTGAGTATGGGTTGTGACAGCATGGATTGAAGTTAGTTGCCTAAGATGAGATGGTTGATCTAATCGTTGTACAGCCACATAAAGTCGCGAGTCTTCGGTAAAAGGTGGGATAAGTGAGGCTAACGAAGCCATTGTATCTGCGAATCGATTTGCAGTGCGAGGAATAGCTTGGATAGTGAATTTATCGAAAGATTGGAGTTGAGCAAGAATGATATCACGATATTTTTGAAGGATATCATTCTTGCATTGATAGACACCCGTGACTTGATTAACGATGAGTTCAGAATCACCAAAGATGTCAATATGGCGGCGCAGAGATTAATGGCATTTTGAGACCTAAGACAAGAGCTTCGTATTCAGCCATATTATTGGTACACTCAAAGTTCAATTTGTGTGCGACTGAGGATAGGCGTACCCCAAGGAGGAATCATCACGAAACCCGCACCTCCCCCTTGCTGGCATTTGGATCCATCAAAGAAGAGCTTTACTTTAAATGGAGATAGACCAAAATCAATTTGTTGGATATATTCATCGGGGAATTGAGCAAGGGGGTCTTGAGTGTCCGGAAGAGGAGCATCAGCTAATTGATCTGCAATAACCTGACCCTTGATAGACTTTTGCGGGATAAACTCGAGGTCAAATTCTGTCATAAGCATGAGCCAACGAGTGATACGATCATTGTGATAAGGCTTTGCATGAATTGTCTTGAGTGGATTGACACTTGTGACAATATAAGTTTTGTGATTAAGGAGGTAATGACGAAGCTTAGAAGTTGCGAAGAAGAGAGCACAACATAGCTTTTCAGCTTCGGAATAACGTGTTTCATACTCATGGAGGTGCGGCGATGTAATAGACGGCTTGTTCTTTACCACAAGTGTCCGATGCGAAATCATGGCTCCCAGAGCATGGTCAGTCACAGAGATATAAAGATAGAAAGGCTCCCCCTCGCGTGGAGGTGTAAGCACGGGTGGAGAAAGAAGATAAGCTTTGAGATCATCAAAGGCCTTTTGGCAATGTTCATCCCATTCAAAATGAACATTCTTACGGAGGAGATGGTGAAAAGGTTGACAACGGTCCGACAATTGTGAGATAAAGCAGCCTTGCGATTGAAGACGTCCTTGGAGACTGCGGAGTTGCTTCAAGTTAGAAGGGGGAGGCATCTCAAGGATAGCTTTTATTTTTGCGGGGTCCACTTCAATACCCCTGATGGAAATGATAAAACCTAAAAGTTTACCAGTGAGAACGCAAACACGCACTTAGATGGATTTAGGCGAAGACAAAAGCGGATAAGCCTCTCGAAAGAGAGAGTGCGAGGATGAAAAGATGATCTGACGCGTTTGGACTTACAGGAGATCGTCAGCGTAATCTTCCACGGTTTTGTGTAAGAGATCATGGAAGATGTAGGTCATTGCTCGGCGATAGGTTGCTCTGCGTTCTTAAGACCGAAAGGCATGGCGCGATAACAAAAGGTCCCCGAGGAGTTATGAAAGAAGTCTTATGTTGGTCTTACAGTGCGATGAGAATTTGATTATATCCGGAGAGAAACCATCCATAAGAAAGCATCTCATGACCCTTGATTAAATCCACGAGTTGGTCGATATTAGGTAAGGAAAATCATCTTTTGGACAAGCAAGATTAAGATCCGGAAGTCGGTACAAATTCAATTTTCCCGGTAGCTTTGAATTCTTGGTACTACATTGGAAACCCATTGTGGATAATCGATGGGTTGGATGAAGTTAGCCGAGAGCAAGCGCTGTAATTCTTCTTTAACAAGAAGGGCTACTCTAGGGTGCATTTTACGTAATTTTTGTTTAACTGGTTTGATGTTGGGAAGAGTAACGATATTGTGGACCACAATATCGGGATCGAGTCCTGGCATATCCTCATATGACCAAGCAAAGGCTTGACGATGGTTGGAAAGAAAAGTGGTAAAATCTCCTAACTCCTGTGGATTAAGGGATTGGCCGACCTTAATGATGCGAGGGTCTTCAGAAGTCCCTATATTAAGGTCGACAGTGGCTTCGTTGAGAAGCGTAGACGTGTCAGAAGGAATAGTCTTGGGAAGATATGAATCCTCTGCCCCCAGATAGGTGAGGACAGAATCATCATCCGCACAGTGGATAGTGTTGATAGTAGGAGAGTCATCTCCAACTATTTCAGGGAAGATTAACGGTATGGAAGCGGACCGGTTGTTAGTCTTATAGGCTAGCGGCCCTAAGGAAATGGTATTGATCAAAAAAAAAAAAAAGTTAGGTGGGATGGAAATGTCATCGTCCACATCGAGTGATGCTTCTGACTTAGCGGGAGAAGATGGTTCCTCAATAGGAAGAGGCTCATCGAGAATAGTGACGGTGGCTTTTGAAAGAGGTTTAAATCCTAAACCAAATTTTTGATGTGGCATGAGAGTAGGAATGGATGTGAGGTCATGCACACCTTGCTCATATTTTCCTAGACCAAAACCCTTCCACGCGCATCGATATAGATAAGTTTTTGCAAACGTGGGATTTTGTAGATAATCGAACCCTGTTAAGTAAGGTTTGGTCCTAGGAGGAGAATCTGGGCGATAATGAGGCGTATCAAGACCACCATAGATGAAATTAGTCTGTTGATTGGGCAGACCAATGGTGACGATGCGGCCAGAGACACTGGTTGATATTCGGGTTGTTTGTCAGGTCTACCATACTCACTAGGATTGAGATGGGCGTCGAAAGAAAAGAGAGAAGCTCTCCCGGTGAGAAACTGCAATGTCTCTTCTAGATTTTGTAAATCCGGTAGTTTGGTTGCGGTATGGAAGAAGATGAGGCCCCAAATCGGGAGAAAAGTATTTTCCTTTAGAGGCGGACCTTGTGGTCATGTCGCATTGTGCGGAAGGAAAAGGATCTCTGGATGAGTATATATTTTGCCCTCATATTGATATTTTAAGCATCGATGGAGGGTGGATGGGACACAATGCATTGCGCGAATCCGGGAGCGTCAGGATCATATTATAGTGGAATTTTCCTTGACAATGTAGAAGAGTTCGTGAAGCGACTTCTTACCTACTCGAATGGGTAAGACCACGATTCTAAAAAGTAGCTTGCTAGCGATCGTTAAATGATCGAAGGGCGAAAGGCGGGGTGACACTACGTTCTTTGGTAACTTAAGTTGCTCAAATGTGTGCGAGGAGATGACGTTGAGTGCAGCTCCACTTTATCGATCATAACGCGTTTTAATGTGGTGTTGTCGATTTGGTGTGTGATAAAGAGGAGCCTCGAATCCTCGAAGAAAGAGGAGGAATTTCGAATCTTCAAAAGAAATGGCGGTTGATGGTCTATTGATCAACAACCAACTCGAAGAGGTGGGGCTCATCTGAATTCAACTGCGATGCGGCCAGATTATCAATCGAGCTTTGGCGATGTTGTGGAAGAGGATTGGATGAGGTCAAAAGAGACATTTTGACCGGAGCACAGGTGAGTTGTTTCATAACACTCTCCTCAGCCCGACACGGGAATTTGAGCTCGAGGTGCAGCACGAATAGAGACCTTAGGTCGTGGGGCTAATGAGGAAGGAGGAACTCCTTCAGGGGCTGCAGAAATGATAACCCGTGGTCGAGATGCTGTAGATGAAGATGGATTATCATAGTGTTGGGTTCTAGTGGCGATATGGATTGTGTCAATTTGAGAAGGTGGAAGATCATTGGAGTGGAATCACTAGAGGTCTGAGTGGATCGTTGGGGCTCAGATGGGGCTAAGATGACAGGAGATACTTGTTCCTCCTCCTCCAGCAAAAGATCACTTTCTTCCAAAAGGTTGTTGACAACAGCTTGAAGAGCTTTACATCCCTCAGTATCATGACCCGGGGTACGGTGGTAAGCACAAATTAGATCAGAGTTAAACCAGGTAGGTTTAACTCCTTTAGGGTTATAGGGTTTAATCGGAGGAAGGGATATGGATGAAGATTGGATAAGTTGGCGAAGGATTTCGGTGTAGAACCCGGTAGATGAAGATGAGGATAGAGGTGATGAAGGTGCCTCTTTTGCCTTAACAGACTGCCGAGGCAAAAGAACCTGCATGTTAGGTTTGACAGTCTTTTTAGGGATCATCTTATTCTTTTGGACACTTGGAGGAGCAGTCTTGGGCACTTGAGATGGAAGTAAGTGAGACATGATTGATTTTGGTGGAGGAGGAGCCCCTAAAATAGATTTTGAAGATGATGGAGATGTGACAAGTGTTGTGGTCTTCAAAGATAAAGGAGGTTGCTTGGTCGAATTTACTGATGATTTAGATAATGTCGATTTAGATGAGGAAGAAGCTCCCAAAGTAGGTGTAATCGGAGGGACATAGGGCGCCCTGGCTTTTGGTAATGAAGATGATGATCCTGATAGAAGAGGTGGCGTCTTGTTAGTAGGTAAATCCGCTTTTCGGGGTGTTGGTGAAGAATGTGTTGTAGAAGAAGATGATGGTTTTGATAAGTGTGTAGAAGAAGACGCCTTCTCAGCGGATAAATCCAATCTTTTATGGGGCGTAGAGAGAGATTTTTGTGGGAAAGCACCAAGGGTCTTGATGGTTCGAAATATGGGCTTTCCTTTTTCAGGGATGGTGACAACTTCAACGGCATAAGGTGATTGTAACCTTTTCGGAGGGAGCAAGTGGGGAGAGTGCTTGATGGCGCAATGTTAGATTTTGGTTGTCTCGGTTTAAGTTCAGGAACCGAGCGTATAGGTGTTGGTGCTACTTCTTTTGATTTTCCTTTAATGGGCGAAGCAGCACTAGTGGTGGAAGAAGTGAGTGATGAAGAAGCAGTTCCTTGCGAAGGGACTACTTCTGGTGCAGTAATTATGGGTGGAACTACTGTTGGAAAAGAGACAGGAAGAGTCAAAATCGAAGACGCTTCCGTCGGAGTTGGCACAATTATAGGTACGTTCACCAGGGGCATAGTTGCAGCGAGAATGGGAGCAACAGAAGTAGATGTATCGGTAGTGGAAACTCGAAGGGATGTAATTGCCTCGAGCATTGAAAGAATGTTTGATGATGAGACAGATGAGGATGACACTGTCTCGGGTATGGATGGAAGGTTAGACAAAGGAGTGGAGAGAGATGAACCCGTATCTAGCAATGTAGGAATATTCAAAGACGGGCTATCGGAAGATGGTGGAATTTCAGTGATTGGCGAAGTGGAAGGAGGTTCTGATTCGGTTGATGTGTTCGCAGATGGCTTGGTTTCAGAAGAAGATTCTTCAGTAGAGATGAAGTTGATAGTATGAGTGTTTGGTTTTTGAGACTCTGAAGCATTATGGTTCGGGAATGATTGGGAAAAGGTTGTTTAAAAACATCCAGTGCCTGATTTGGGGGAGCATTTGGGTTATCCAGAATGAGCTCGCCTTTATCAATAAGTTTCTGGACAAGATTTTTGAAAGTCTGACATCGTTCGATGTCATGACCTTTGGTTCTATGATAATGGCAAAAATCATTTTCCCTGTACCAAAATGGGCGTTCTTGGCTTTCATCGATGTTCCTAATGGGGGGAAGCTCGATCATTCGAACCTCCAACATTTTTTCTAAGATAGAGGCATATGATTCCCCCAATGGAGCGAAGGATCGTGATGATGAAGTCCCTTTTCGAGAAGATGAGGAGTCTCTTCGTGGTGTTTGATTAGAAGTATTATCGGCTCGTGATGTTTTTAATACGATGGCATTGGTGGATCCCTGATTCTTGTCTTTAGAAGGGGAAGAATTTGGTTTGGTAAACCGAGAAAAATCGGGTTTAGATTTAGAGCGAAGTTTTAGCTTCCCTTGTTGATAGCGCGAGATTCAAGTTTGCGTGCCATCGTAAAGGCTTCTTCAAATGTATGAAAAGTCTGGATCCTTAAAGTGGAAGAAATATGATTAGCACAAGATCGAGTAAACAACTCGATTTGTTGGGATTGAGGAAGGGAGAAAGACAATTGGTTGATTATCCCTCTCCAACGAGCGACAAAGTCTGCAATAGACTCATCATCGAATTGAAATGTTATAAAGATCATGTCGAGATCTTATGCGCGATATTTATTGAAAAGTTTTCAACAAACATCTGGGCCAATTGAGAGAAAGAAAACAAGGAATGTTGAGGAATGTTATTGTACCAGTCTAAAGCAGGACCTGCTAGAGACATAGGAAAAGTATGGAGCATAAGCTCCACGATCTGGACTATGAGGTAGCAAGCATGTTTGAATGCTCGCAAATGTTGTTGAGGTCCTCTCGACTATGAAACTTTGAAAATTTAGGAAGTTCCCATTGGGGAGGATAAGGCTTAAAAGCCAGAGGGTGAATGGGTTCATTACACACTTCTTGAAAAGGAGTATGAAGGGCGAGCCCCTTTTGTGGAGGCTTCAAGTCTGCGATTTTCTTGAAGAGAATTTGAACCACGTCGAGTTGAGGAGGAGGCACATTGGCATGTCCTACATAAGAAGCAAATGGTGGATGTTGTTGAGGTGTCATGGGGGATTCATCTGTTGATTGATAGGATGATAAGAGGAGTAACCGGGGGTTACGGTGACACACAGTGGGGTATTTGTTGTGAAGTACCTTGTGTATAGGCGGTGTGAGATAATAAGTGGTTGAGAAAATGAAGGTTGGATGACGGATGGAGCACATGATTGGTGGACTCTATGCTTGTTGATTGAATCGGGATAGATTGAGGAACATGAGTGCCGATTTGATTGGACATATTGGGAACAAGACACGAAAGGGCCTTCTCTTGCCCGGATTAGGCATTAAGGTGCCGATCTTTAAAGGATGGGTGAAGGTCACTTTATTCTTTGGAATATTGGAAGAAAGACCCACTTTGAGGACGAGAAGCGAGGACCAAGCCCAGGCTATTCGGAGGGTTGGCTCATAAAGGGTATTGACCTTGGGATCTGATGGAGGCATAGATGAATTAACGCAAATATGCGGGTGCGCGAGACGCATTCATTATAGCCGAGGCGAGAGGACCTCTCGAAGTAGGGTTGTGGAATATTCGAGGTAACTGCGGTGTTAGGAATAGGTAAGACTATTTGAGAACTAGTCGATATGGTTGGTGGAAGAGAAAAAGGAGGCACAGGGGCACCGCCCTTCTCCGTGACTCGAGGCGAGAGAGATGATGCAAAGCTGTTCTCTGAGGCACAGGATGGTTCACGAGAATAATCGTACACTTGCTGGATTGGTGGTCCTTGATCAGATATTTGAATAGACTTGTGTACTAGGTAGTCCATGAGGGCTACGGATTGCGATCGAGGAAAGCCTGAAATTCAGGATCCCCGCGAGGAACATACTCTGAGTCGAAGTAGATGATATTTCTGAAGGACTAGGGGAAGCTGGACGTGATGGGGTTGCTTTGGCTTGAAAGAAAGGATTATATGACCAGGATGGGGAACCAACTAGCAGCGGTCCCGAGGAAGATTTGGGGGGTGCCGAAACATCCACACTAGTGGTAATCTCGGAAGAAGAAGGAGCCAGTTGAGCCATTCTTCTAGATTGTAACAGTGATGACCGTCGCCAACACGCGAAAAGAAAATTGACCTAACTAATGCACAGACAATTCAAGCAGCGCAGATGATTATCTCCTTTAAGTTTTGATGCTTTTAAGAAAGAAAATATTAGGGAAGGCTTTTTAGAACAGGAACTACTCAGATAGCCAAACTAAGGATGGTTTGGGGAATGTTTGGTGAGGAGTCCGAAGGCACTTGATAAAAGACAGTCGTGGCTTGATATAGGGGCCTACCCCGCACTTCACACACCATTGCGATAAGGGAGTCGGGTGCTTTGCCAATATATACCAGAACTTCCGTGAATTTATAGCGCGGCCTGAGTACCGCGTAGGCTCTTCCTCTTGGATATCACTTCCAAGTAGGCGAGGCCAGGGAAGGAGTTTTGTTTAAATGCTTTATACCTAGTGATTTTGGCTTTGTGTGCAAGGGTGAAAAATAAAAATCAAATAGTGTCACTACCGATTTTGATCAATTTTCCAGCCTAATTAAAACTAGATGAGAAACATGCAACGTAATGACAAAGAAAAGGTTCTTTTTAAGCACTTAAAAACGAAGTGTTTGATTTCGATGAAGACAAGTCAAACAAATTCTTTCCCAAATGCGATTAAATTCTTTTTAAGCACCAAAAATTGAAATGTTCGAATGTGATAGACAATCAAACAAAGAAATCCTAAAAAGGAGAAAACACCGTAAAAGAGAAATACCTGTAGATTTAGCTCTCCAAGGTGTGTGGACTTCAAAAAGCGCGTTGTTGAGCTCTTCCCCTCGAACAATCCCACGAACAAGCAAAGTGCTCCAAGAAGAGGTTAAGCAAACACCAAACAAAATCCAGAAAGATATATCCGGATAATGGTGAAACGAAAAATTTCTATTTAAGGAAATAGAAAAATTTCAAGATAACGATTCACATAAAAAGCAAGATTGAAATGATGAAAAGAAATGCTCAAGCAGAACTGATAGAAATCAGTGAAGAAAAAGAACAAAGCTCAAAACTAGAAAAGAAATGAACTTACCAATAAGGGACTTTGGTTGGGTCCCACCGTCGTGCGAAATGTAGATCAAGGATTTGCGCTTGTTACTGTCGAGTTAATGCACCAAACTAAACACAAAAACCACGAAAAACTCGATGTAAATCGATACACGATGGACAAGATCCGAAGATGTAGACGGATAAGGAGGTTGATGTAGATAAGGCGGGCGCACACGAGCAATTCGCACAATAGATCCGAGTAACTGCAAGACACCAATGCTTGTGAGAAAAAGATGGCGTTAAAAGATATTTGGGTGGGTGCCCGAAGCGGGTCAGGGAAGCGATAAGCTTCCTCGGCGGATGTCGATCCACGTTTTCAATTAAGTAAAGCATACATGATAAAATGTGTACATATAAGACTAGATTTTCTGATTATAGTAATGAAACCGAATTTAAACAACAGACAGAAAGCTACAAAAAACAGGAAACTATAAAATAAAGCTGGATTTGTGTTACCTGTGTCCTTTTACCTATCTGCAGGATGATCGGCGTCGATTATGTAGGATCGGCGTCGGCCCGATGTGATCGGCGTCGACTATGAAGAATCGGCGTCGGCCCATATAAGATCGGCGTCGGCGAAAGTAGATCGATTGATTGATCGGGGGGCAGTCTGAAAGATTCGAAATGGAAAGTGATGGACAGATAGTCGACGTCTGCTGGATGTGCGAAAGTCGGTAAGATCTTTGGAGCGAGTCACCGAGAGATCGATGGATACGTGCGATGTTGATGTGATAGGAGCGAAATAGCGGTGCTCCTCTCAGGGATTGATTCGGACAGGATCCGATCTCATTTGATACACTTGATGCTAAAAGATCTCTCTTTCTTACAACCTGTGTCTCTTTCGCGATCTGTCTCTTTGTCTCTCTCTGTTCGTGCGCGTCCTTTTTCGTCGTGTGTGTCCTTTTTTCGGTCCTTAGGCCCAGTTACGGACTTGCTTTTATAATCGGCGCCGCTCTAAAAATCGGCGGCGCCCGGCCGTATAGGTCGGCGCCGATCGCGGGACAGACTCCCGAGATGGCCAAAATGATTGATTTCTAGAAAGATGAGAATTACCCCAAATACGGAAAATATCCCGCTTGGGGAAGAGGAAAAATAGGGGTGATACATAGATAGAATAAATTTGGGGTAGATAAGTGATTAGGATACATGGGAAGAGGTGTAATTAAATATTTAATATTTAATTACTCACGGTAAGATCTGATGGGGTGAATTAAACTTAGGATAGGTGTTTAAATCACAAATCGGATAATATCCCAAGGGGATAGTGGTGGCAAAGAAGAATGTAAAAGAGAGAGATATTAACATCTCGGACATTTTAGATCGTGAAACATTATCTATCCACAAAAATGAAGATTGTGCATACCCAATAGCCACTACCTTTTGAATCCATATGAAATTAATGCTTATATATTGCATATTTTATCTAAAAAATATTTATCTAGAGGTCGTGTGAAAATTGAGAATGAATTTCCGTTTATTAAAGAAATATGGAGACTTTTTTGAGATGTCGTTGTAGACATCATTAGAATAATTTAGCATAGGCATATTTATTGCATTTTATCACATTGTCTTTTATTTAATAATGTGCAACATGTGCACTCTAGTCTAGTGACTTGCATTCAATATTGTTACGTTGGATAACATTCAATATTGGTACTAGTAGTAATTACATGTGCATGTGAGATGGGTCTTATAATCTCGTAGTTGGTGCCCGATTAGGTTTCATGTCTATCCATATGAGGTCAGTTAATATCTATAAATATTACAGCTCTCTTGCATTGTTATGTAATCTAATTTAATGATCAATAATATTTGTGAGGCTTCCGTCCCTCTTTGGTCATTGCAATCTAATTCTATTCTATCATTTGGTATCAGAGCTATACCATTGTTATCATTTGGTATCAGAGCAGGTTTTATCCAAGCAAGGTTGAAGAGGAAAACTATTGGAGAGGATCCATTAGAGAAGAAGATCTGCATCAAAGGAGAGCCATTGAAACATCCCACAACCTTCATTCCTTCCAAGCATCCCTCAACTAAAATTTGACCTATCCACTTATTTGGAAGGTAATTTTTTTTTTTGATTAGTCATTGGCATAGCCAATTGATCCAACATATTGGCGGAATATTTTAGATTTGGAGATCTTTACAAAAAAAAAAAGATCTTGAAAAAAAAAAAAAAAAAAGATTTGTGAAAAAAAGAGATCTTAAAAAAAGGAGAAAGATCTTGAAATTTTTTTGCAGATCTAAAAAAAGAGTGAAAAAAATTATTAGATCTTAAAAAAAAAAAAATCAGATCTGAAAGTGGAGGTGTGAAGAATTTGGGAGCAAAGGTTGAAGCAGTCCCGTCAACAAAATTCCAGCAGATACCTCTTAGAAAAAAAGACGTAAATTTTTCATACAATGTCGGATTGATGTGCCATTTTTCTTATGGAAATATAAGAAGGAGTTGCACAAATTTCCAGTTTACATCATTTTCAGATTCGGCCTCTACATGTGATGAAAAGTATATACAAGTTGAATCATTGTTTCGAGAAAAAATAGATCTAGCTTGTAAACTGGTAAGATATAAAAAATAATATTCCAATTCTTCTGAAATTTTGTGGGTTTTAAGAAAAATATTGCATGATTCTTCTGTCAAAAAGTTTAGAAAAACCCATATCACGGTTTGTGAGAAAAGGTGAAAACAATATTTAGATTGTTTGTTTGGATCTTGGGAACAAACAGCAATGATTCTATTCCCACTCTCTCCATATTTTTTATTAAATTATTTTTTTAGAAAATTTGGAGAAATTACTAAATTTTGGGAGATTTCCATATTTAGAAGCTCACCAAACACATTTAGAGCCACCGCTAAATTTAGCGGAAAAACACCTATTGGAGGGTAAAAAATATTTTTGGCCTGAATTGTGTATTTTTTGATTCTAGACCCTTTTTCCTAAAGAGGGGGCACAAAAATTCATTTTGATGTACTTTTGGAGCATTTTGTACTAATCTTGGTGCATAAAGTGTAAAAAAAAGTACAAATTTTTTATTTTATGTTTGGTTCTATCACACGAGATCTTTGATCTCATAACAGCGTTCGGTATATACGGTGCCTCTGGGAAGTGCTTACGAGTGATGTCACCGCGACTACTACTGCACTTAATGCCTAACATAGCTGCCTAAACGTCATCCTCTGGGCATCAGCCCTATAAAATTGATTTGGGAACAATAAGGATACAATAAACACATTTGAGCCCTCCCATCCGTTTGTGCTTGCACAAACCCCTCTCTCGTACTCTCTACATACCACGTACTAAATTATTTCATGTGCGTTAACACCTCTTTCCGTACTGACGGGTATATTGAAAGGGTGATCTTCTTCCACGTACCGACGGGTATATCGGAAGGGAGCGTATATAGAAAGGTTTGGTATATCGGCCTGACGGTATATTGAGAGGGAGACCATAAACTTGGAGTGATAAGAGCCTTACCCTTTGTCAGAAATTCAGATTACAGAAATAGGTGCAAAAGCACCAAAGTTATTCTTGCCAGATTCACAACTGCTTAGAGGAGACAACTATGTTGTATGGAAACCAAAGATCAAGATGTTACTTGAGTTTGAAGACCTATGGACAATTGTAGATGGAACAACAACAAGATCACTTGATAATGGAAGACATAAAGTTCAATTTGACATGGCCAATCAAAAGGCCAAGTTGATCATCTTGTTTTGCATAACAAATGATGTGCAACCCCACATTAGAGATGCCACATCGGCCAAGGATGCATGGGATAAGTTGAGCACAATTTATGAGGCAAAGAACAAGAATGTCATCCTCAACCTACTATCACAACCGCATACCCTCAAGTTTAAGCAAAATGCGAAGGTTGAAGTTTTTTTGAGACGAGTTGCTAATTTGAGGGCATCTCTATTGGCATTGGTAAAATAGATAAGTGATGAAGACCTAGTACCAATTATGTTATGAGTACTTCCTTCTTCCTACGAATCTTTGTGACAACTATCAATATGAGTAAACACACAAATCACCTTTGAGAAGTCGGGTCAATCTAATCCTACAAGAAGAGACAATGAACAATAAAGATCATGAAGATGAGCAAGCATTATCTTCAAATCATAAAGGAAAGGGGAAATTTCAGTCTAATCACAAGAAGTACCAACAAAATCAAAGTCAACAAAGGGACCAAATTCAATGAGACAACACCAAGAAGTGTCCCATTTGCAATAGAGGGGACATGACATCAAAGATTGTTGGTACAATTCCTACAAAAAGGGTTTATCAAGAAATTCAAAACCCAATAACCAATAGGGTAACAACAATTCAAATCAAGGGAAGTCCAACAACAACAATCAAGGGCGTAGAAAAATGGTAATTGCAAAGAAAACCCAAACAACAAAGGTACATTACCGAACATGAGGATGATTCGGATGAAGGACACCACATGTATTCTCGCTCAATTTGATGAAGAAACCAAGTCCACACAAGATATCCGGTATGTTGACTCGTATAACTCGACACATGACCGGACGCAAGGATTGGTTGTACACACTACGTGACTCACCTAACAAGAACCATGTGTCATTAGGTGATGACTCATCATACAAAGGTCAAGGGATTAGAAACATTTCACTACCTCTTAGAAAACATGACTATAAAATCACAAATGTATTGTATGTACCTAGTTTGACCAAGAATTTGCTATCGCTTAGTCAACTCCTTGATCACAACTTGAAGTTGGATTTTAACAATAATAATGGAGAAAAATTGTGATTGATAAGAGATAAGTCAAGAGGTTCCAAGATCAGTAGCAAGAGCCTCCAATGTGGGACGCATGTTCCAACTTGATTTTGTCCACAAGGATGATCAAACTCTAGTGGCCAAAGACACACAATTAGTAGAAGTATGGCATCGTAGATATGGTCACATCAGTTTTGGCTATCTCCAAACACTTCGAAAAGGTGACATGGTGAAAGGATTGCCTACACTGAAGCACAACACTGACAAGTGTCACAATTTCCTAGTTGGAAAGCAACACAGAGTACCCTTCCAGAAGAACACATATAGAGCTAAGGAAAGCTTGAATTGTTGCGCACCGATATTTGCAGGCCCATGCAACCAAGTCATTCGATGTCAATAATTCATGCTTTGTGTTGATGACTACTCAAGAAAGATGTGGATATATTGTCTAAGAAATAAGAGTCAAGCCTTTGAGACATTTCAAGTTCAAAGCACTTGTTGAGAATGAAGTTGGTCGCAAGATAAAAACTCTCCACTCGGATCAAGGGGGAATTCACAAACAATGAGTTCAAGACTTACCCTAAGCTCATGGGATTCATCGACAAATGCCTCCTACTCAAACACCACAGCAAAATGGTATAGTTGAGAGAAGGAATCGTACTATCATGGAAATGGTGCAATGTATGATTGATGACTCAGATTTAACAAAGGTCCATTTTGGGCAAAAGCTGCAAGAACTATAGTCTATTTGTTGAACAAATTGCCCATAGTAGCTCTTTGAAGGAGTGACACCTCAAGAAGCATGGTCAAATCGGAAACCATCAATTTCACACCTTAGAGTATTTAGGTGTAAAGCTACCATGCACATACCCAAGAAGAACAGAACAAGTTTGATATGAAAGCCGAGAAACCGATATTCATTGGATACGGTGAAGAAGCACTTGGGTGCATGATTATGGGATCCGAAAGAAAATAAAGTATACACAGTAGGTATGTTGAGTCTTTTGAGAAGAAACAAGCAGATGCTCCACTCAACAACTCAACAAACATGCAGAATACACCTCTTGTGAAGACAAAATTTGATGTTCCCACTGAAGATGATAGTGATGAATTGGATGATGGTGAAAACTTGGATCCACCACAAGCCAATGGAATAGCTAAGAAGTTACCTAAATGGTATACTCAATTAATAAGAGATGTAAATTTGGATGAAGCACCTAGCACATCATCCAATCTTGGACCTAGAACTTGTAGTCAAGCTCGTGAAGAGGTCAATTATGCCCTAATGAGTAGAGTTGTTGAAATAGTTAAGCCATCTACAGTTTAGGAAGCTCTACAATCAAAATCTTGAAAAGACACCATGGATTCAAAGTATCAGTCAGTGATGAAGAACAACACATGGCAACTTGGCGACCTTCCACCAGGGAAGAAACCCATTGGATGCAGATGGATATTCAAGACTAAGTACAAATCAGATGGGACTATTGACAAGTATAAAGCAAGGCTTGTAGCAAAGGGGTATGCACAACAAGAAGGCATTGATTATGAGTAGAAATTTGCTCCCACAGCCAAGATCAAGACAATCAGGATGATATTTTCTCTAGCTACACAATTTGGTTGGAAAGTCCACCAAATGGATGTGAAAAGTGTCTTTCTTAATGGAGATTTGCAAGAAGAAGTCTATATGACTCAGCCAGAGGGTTATGTAATACCAGGAAAAGAGATGATGGTATGCAGACTCATAAAATCTCTATATGGCCTAAAACAGGCACCTCGGGCATGGTACATCAAAATTGATGAGCATCTCATAAGTCATGGATTCAAAAGGAATCCTTATGACCCCAATATCTACCTCAAAAAGAAAGGGGGGGATATTTTCATTGTGGTTGTTTATATCGACGATCTAGTCATTACAGGTAGTTCTGTGAAGATGATCGATGCAACAAAGAAGGATTTTAATCGATCGTTCGACATGACAGATCTCGGGCTCATGCACTATTGTCTTGGGTTGGAAGTATGGAAAAAAGAGAATCATATATTTTTGTCGTAATTGAAATACACCAAGACAACACTTTAGAAATTTAGGATGATGGACTGTATTCCTATTACTACACCTATGAAAGCAAGACTTTAGTTATCTCATTATGATCCATCACCACCGGTGAATGTAACTCTCTATCGGCAATTGATCGGGAGTCTCATTTACCTCGATATATACTAGACCGGATATCAACTTTGCGCTTAGCTATTTATCACGCTTCATGTAAGAACCAAAAATATTTCATTAGAAAGTAGTAAAGAGAATACCGAGATATCTAAAGGGTACAACCGACCTTGGTCAGAGTACAAGAAGAACAACAACTTCTTCTTGATAGGATATTTAGATTCGTATCATGTAGGAAACATGGATGATAGGAAGTCAACATCGAGCTTCGTCTTCTTTATGGGATCTGAACGATATCATGGGGAAGAAAGAAACAAAACTTTGTTTCTCACTCTTCTACAAAAGCGAGTATTGAAAGCGCAGATGAAGTCAAGCTGCGCGGCAATATGGCTACGCCCGAATACATGAAGGAATTGGTCTACCAAAACAGAAATCAACTCCAAAGATATGATGATAATGAAGGAGTTCTCAAGCTTGTTCACAATCCAAAGATTTCATGAGAGAACCAATCATATTGAAGTCTGAAGTTCATTTCATACGTGAGCATGTCTTGAAGCAAAACATACAACTCCAGTTTTGTCCTACAGCTGAACAAAAGGAAAATGTTTTCACTAAGTCATTTACACGTGACAAATTCACACTGTTCAGAGAGTTCCTCTCCACTTCATTAGAAACTATGCAAAATTAAGGGGGGAATGTTAGCATAATTTAGCATAGGCATATTTATTGCATTTTACTGCATTGTCTTTTATTTGAAAATGTTCAACATGTGCACTCTAGTCTAGTGACTTGCATTCAATATTGTTATGTTGGATAACATTCAATATTGGTATTAGTAGTAATTACATGTGCATGTGAGATGGGTCTTATCATCTCGTAGTTGGTGCCTGATAGGGTGTCATGTCTATCCATATGAGGTTGTCTAATATCTATAAATATTATAGCTCTTGCATTGTTATGTAATCTGATTTCATGATCAATAATATTTGTGAGGCTTCCATCCCTCTTTGGTCATTGCAATCTAATTCTATTCTATCATTTGGTATCAGAGCTATACTATTGTTAGTAGACACTAATAAAGTACCCAAAAAAATTTCACTTGTTGCATACTACATAATTTATTGCAAATTCATAATGAAAATGAGACAAAGATTGAAGAATATCCACATATCAATTCTAATAATGAGATTAAAAATTAGGCTATGGAAAAATATCAAGAAAGATAAAGAGACAAATTATGTTCCGTGAATGGAAAACACAATATAATTCTAGTTTGGAAAACTGATGTAATTTTCATGATATGACATAAATAAAATTGTGTTAATGTTTCATCTAAAAAATGTTTTTACATAAAAATAATTTATGAATATTTACTTGAAAAAGATGGACAAAGCTTTTTAAATCTGCACATCTAATAATTTTTCCACAAACCTACTCTCTTGCTCCATTTTGCATATTCAATTTCATTCATTGTTTGAGAAATACATCAAATGTTTTTCCATCATCTCTCAAAAATAGTTATGTGTAACTCTCTTTCTCTTTGTATGCCCTCCTTCAATCCCATTCTCGCTCAAATGCATCTCTCCATTTAGTTTATTTCTTTGAACACTTTCAATATTCATACTTGTGAATTTTCTTCATTTGAATTCTCTTTCATTTCAATTTTTTGTGTGGTAGTGGTGTTAACCCATTCATCCCCACTATATAACCATTTATAACACCAATTATTTTATGAGTATTCCTTATAATATCATCCATATCTTCATACAAACTCCATAAAGATGGTTTTTGTCATTTAGTATTTTCCAACTACTTTTCTTTTTTGAATGTCCTTTTAATTTGTTCCACTTATACATACATTCAATACACATAATAGATGTTCCACATTGTATGTTTACAATACTTGTAAATTTATCCTAATGTTTCTTACCAAGACTTCCTTGGTTTAGATCATCTTCCACTTCATCCAAGTTTATAAGTAAACCTTGCACAACATTTTTGGCCAAAGCACCTATTTTCACCCATTGATTGTATCTTAGTTTGCTTAAAAAAAAGTTCCAAACACTTGAGTTTTAGGAACAATTTTTTCTAGTTCTAAATCTTCTTGAATAGAGCTATTATATCCACATTTGAGGTCAATTCCATGACTAGATGGAATGTAGCTATTATCCACATCATAAATCTCAGTATGTGCATCATTTATATTTATTTTTGATCAAGGGAAAAATTTATCAAACTGTAATTTATCTCTTAAATTCTGTTCAAAATGAAGAGTATAGCAGTCATCTTGCTTACCCACTTATGTTCTGTAACATCCATAGTTTTATTTTATTTTTTGGAATGAACTTCACACTTTGAGATTGAAGACATGAATATAAACGTGATTTTCTTCCATTGAAGACTCTTATTCCATTACTAGCAATATAAATACCCTACAACAATGTCACATAATATTTTTTTAAAAGAAAAGTGGTGTAAATTTTTTTATTAAATTAAATCTAACATACTTTCATGATAAATAAGGAAATAAAATACTCATACATCTATTACAAATTGTAAATTACTTTACAAATATTTATTAAAAACAACAAGTTACACATAAAATTTGCTCTTCAAAACTCGCTTTCTCTTTGTTATTTTATGCGTTCTACTTTTACTACTATCTAATTGAGCCACTCGATTTATTATTTTATTTATTCATGGAAGTGTGGATAAGTTTTTTTGGTGGGTTTTTGTGTTTTTCTAGCTCCACGCAGTTAAATATTAGTTGCGAAGATATAGACAATCTTGAATCGCAACATTGACGTGATATTAAATTTGAACTAAATTAAATACCATACAATGCACTCACATACGCCCTCAACACCATGGAATACTGCTTGGGAGACACATACGACACACACTCGTGCCGAAAATAATGTGCATTTAGCATTCATGTGCATGAGTCTTCGGTTCTACAAGAGTCCCATATCTATCATAGAACACTATTTACCTCACCGATGGATAACTCAAGCCGATACAATAAATCAGAATTAAACAAGGTTTTGACCAAAGAAATGGTCTCTAGCACTTTCCAGGTGCAAGACTTGTTATCCAATTTGGCCCTTCAAGACAAATTGGAAAACCAGACCTATAGAGAAAAAATGGGGGATCAATTCAAGTAGGGGAGATCACATTTCGGGATTGGCTGAATAGGTTGAAGAGGGTCGAGCGCATTGCAAAGAGTTTAGAAAATGAAGAAATTTCGATGTCCGAATTTGTAAATCGGAGGTGTGGTTTTTCAGAGGTAGGCCAAAGAAAAATTCGGGGACTCGGCAGAAAGAAGCACCAAAAATGAACGGGAAGTCCGAACCTGAAATTTTAAATTTGGACTTCGACATTTCAGAGGTTTCATGAGCTCATGGTGAAAAGTGTCGTGCGGGGAAGAAAAGTTCTAAACCCGAAGTCCAAACTTTAGACTTCGGCCTTCCAGATTTCGACGGTTTTATCTTCCAAGTAGATAATCTAACCACAAACGTAAATTCTCAAAACAACCGAACTCCCGAAAACCTAAAACCCAAGTCCCAAAACGTCAAAATCCTGAAACCCCGAAACCTTAAATAACCGAACTCCCAAAACCCCGAAATCCCCAAAACCTCGAAACCTAAAATCCTCAAAACCCGAAACTCGAAATCCCGAAATGATATGGTTTGAAACCCGAAGTTCGAATTTCGACTTTAGAGTTTTGGAATTGTGGAACTCTCAAACCGACTGAGCGATGAATAATAATCTAAACTCCGAAATCAAAAAGTCCTTTAGTCCCGAATCCTGAAAGTCTGAAATTTCAAATTTAAGAGGTTGGGACGCAAGTTCAAAGTCCGAAAACATGGAGCCAACCACTCGCATTTATTACAATCGACAACCTCATCTTTAGATGACCATAACGTTTGACAGGAGCTTAAATTTGCATAAATTAAGAATTTTTGGTAATCTCTCAAGTGTTCTCTACACAACCGCAACCGATTTTCTTAATTTTAGTGAGACCCGACTAGTTCACAATGAGGAAATAAAGTCTGTCACTTTAGATGAATGTTTAAGGTTTCTCACCTACCCAAATGATGAGGTATGGGCTTCCTTTCTTCCCCAACAAGGAAAAGTACAAGGAGGTATGGGTTTTGCAGTGGCACCCATCATTGTTGCAGGTGATTTTAATGCATTTTTGGGTGGTTGAAGCAAGATTTCAAAGGTTGGACACCTTAATGTATTGCCCCTCCCTTCTTCTCCTTGTCTCTGTAAGAGATTTTTGGAGATTCCAAACCTCCCTACTAGACATTGTAATGCAAAATTTGTGCCTTTGGCCATAAATGTGATGTATTGTATCAACTTGAGAGCAATAAAATCATATCTCGTGGATGTTTCAAACCCTCTTCTGTGTTCTATTGCATCTTCCTGATCTTTCATTGCATGCAAGGTTATTGTGTATTGTTGTGTTTTCATTGCAAGATTCTAGTTGTCATGTGTTTATTATGCAGGTTGTTCAACACTCTTTCTTGGTGTATCAACTTCCCTTAGAGTAGATTTTATTTTCATGCGTTTTCTCTATCTTTGTCTCCTTGGAAATATTAGATTAGGGTTAGATATGCAACTCTCTGCACTTTAGAGTAGTTGGCATTAAGATAGGACAAAAAATCGACCTTCATCGGAAAGCTTTCTGAATCGCAAAATCCCACACTTTGAAAAAAGCTCAATGTTATCAAAAAATAAAATTACAAAACCCATTGAAAATTCTCAAGGAAATAGACGCTGCGGTGAAATCATCCCATGAAGCCCCGTAAGAAATTGCCGCAACGAAAGGTGAGAATAGAGCAGACAGTATTGTGGAGGGAAGAAATGCAAATATAATTGCTAAGTCATTTACTCAAGTAGTCGCCCAAGCGACACCTAACATAATAGAATTTTTTTAATTTCTCGGCAAAAATTCAAGCTATAGCAATCGCTGGAGCGATATCCCAATCGACAATTTCTTTTGAATTTCTTGCGTCCGACCAACATATTATTTGAGGGACATTGAAGGGCGAATTATTAAAAAATAAAATTATTTGTGATTAAGGAGTGTTGGAATTTGTAATCCCAACTACCCCCATTAATTACAGTAGCACACTGAAATTGGCTTGATTCCTTGCAAGATCATTGACAATTTCATATCCGAATGTAAATTATGGTGCCCATTTATCCCAGATATTTTGTATATTCGAACTATTTCATGAGGTTTGGTGAGAGGCAAGTGCGCTCACCCTCTTAAATTTTCTACATAAAATTATTATTTGTAGACTTTTGTCTGATCGTAGTTAAGGAGTGAAATTCTGCCCATTTTACAAAAGTCTCTGCTTATGTTCAATATAAGCTATTATGTTTTCAGGTGTCTTCTTTGTTTTGTCAATCTCTTCTATTTTATTTTGTCTTTCTCCTCTAGATTATTGTCAATAATATCAATGCCGAAATTGCTCTACATTTGCGGAAAAATGAAAACAAAAATTATTATTATTATTTTTTAAAAATACAAACAACGCATTTCCACTCGAATTCATATTAGAATTACATGATTAATTATTTTGACAAACTCGGACCTTATTTCGGTAATTGCCCTCATCAGTTGTACAGCCCCAGTCTTTGTTTATGACTGTTATGCCACCATCGACCACTATATTATGGCCGCTTACATATTTAGATTCCTCACTCGCAAGATACAAAGCAGCCTCTGCAATATCATTTGCTTCAAGTGTGACTTGCTTTAGGTTCGCTATACCTGAAACCGATGCCTCCACTGCCGCTTTTGCCTCTGGTGAAGGGGTCAATCCCACATACCTCATTACCAAATCCGTGGCAACGGCACAGGAGATACACAATTTACTCTGATACCATGTTTTCCTAGATCTGCTGCAGCGTTTTTCGTCAGCCCAATAATTGCATGTTTGGAGGCCGTGTACGAGTAAGTACCAATTCCTCCTAATACCCCTCCAACGCTTCCTGTAGAAATAATGGAGCCCTTCCTGTTGGGGATCATAACTCTGGCTGCGTGCTTCATGCCGTGCATTACTCCTTTCACATTTATATTCATCACTCGTTGAAATTCTTCCATCTCATACTCTGCGACGTTCCCTTTTTGAGTGTCAGTGACTCCTGCGTTATTATACATGATATCCAGTTTTCCATGCTTTTCCACAGCCAAATCCATGGCTGTGCTAACATCTTTCTCTTCGGTCACATCACAATGAATGTATGTCGCCCACGGTGAAAGGGATTCGGCAACTTTAATGCCAGCATCGTCTGCAATGTCGGCGATAATGACTTTGGCTCCATGATTTGCGAACAGCCTAACCGTGGCTTCTCCAATACCTGCTGATCCGCCTGTGATTAATGCAACCTTGCCTCGCAGTCTGTATTACACAAACAATTCGAATAATTCTTTTTAGAACACAGAAACCAGAAAATATTTTTGTATAGGTTTCCGATATAATGAAAATATAACACATTATTACAGTGCAAAGAAACAAAGATTAACCTAACAAAAATAATTACCTTCTACATACAGCAGATGCAACCTCTACTTTAGACATAACTAATTCTGCGGATATAAAATGCAACGCTGTAGCGAGAGACAGCCTCTTATAACATCCACGCTACACAAGTTTTCCTTTAATTTGAACATAGTCTTACATGCTACACGACAGGACATGTGATGGCATCTATTTTCATAAATTTTTGGCATCTCTTTTTGCATTTTTTAAAAGGGTTTTGTTAAACGATTTATGAACCGTATTTTGGATTTATGTATCTTAGCATCTATGTAACAGATTCTTATCGATTTTTTTCCATGTGTAAAACCAAAATAGCTTTAACGGACGTATGATATTGGATGGCAGCTAGGATTTGATTGTGTGATGGACTTAGTCAACCTGATGCTAATTTAACAGATTTTATTCAATTTAATTTATATTTTAATATCCACTCAAGGTTAAGATTGGATGATAGGCTTTGAGAAGATACAATGTTCAAAGGATCGAGGTGGTGCGACATCACATTCTAATAGTAGAAGGTATAAAGGAAAAGCATCTCGTGTGATAAGATAAATCTTGTTACCCTAACGATTTGGTTATAATATTTATGTTAGTGAAAAAGTGTGGGATGGATGTTAGGTCATGTGAATCCTTTACTTTGTGATATTTAACTAATTTACCATAAAATATTTGAAGATAGTCATGAGGCAATTTACTACTTATAATATGATATCTTCGGAAATGTGATATGAATAAGCACTTGTAGTCTACCATAGTCTTATGTACAACAAGTCCTTTGTGAAGGTTAATTATTTCTCAAAGGAAAGGTATGTGGAATCCTAGTCTTCGAAGCCATGAAGGTCTAGGTAGATCTAAGAGAATGTTTAAAGAGGAAAATGAACCATCCCCATTATTTCATATTGATGAAAGCATATACAAGTAAAACAGCCCTTTTTCTTTCTTTCGAAGAGAAAATACAACAAATATGAAGCTCTTATGGATATGGTCGTGTGTCTTAATCTTTAATTGGTGGGAGAAAACTAAACGTCCATAAAGAGGAAAACTTAGGTAAAGGTTTGTGTACCAAGGGGGTGGATAGGATAAACCCATCACTCAAGTGAGAGTATTATTTGTTTGACTAGTGTTGAAGTTGCTAGGTGAGTGGATCGTTATGATGAGACCATGTGGACTAGAGGTAGGATGCATAAATATCATGTAATAAATGCCTAATTTCTTATTTCTCTTGGAGAGATCAAGATCGTTTAGTAGAAGTCTATGGAGGACAACCATTCAATATTAAGAGTAATGTCGTGAAGCATTAGAAAGGTTTTTGCATACCAACATGAATCAAAGCCATATTATTCATGTTCCATAAAGGATGTGATAGAAATTTATGGACACCTAAGAAAACCATTTTAGTAGATCTTCAAATACCTAAGTTTTTGAATCATTGTCACCAGGGAAATATCATTGAAGTAATGAGCGATGTAAATGCCAATTCATGCAAGGTTGATGGCAGGAGGAGCCAATCTCTCAGTAAATTAATATAAACTTGGATAATATCATTACAATCAATATTTTGACATGTTTATCGAGTCCTCGGTTGGTAGAATGGTCCCTAAACCTCACAACCATACAAGCGACTAATGTGACTAATGAATCATAGAGGTTGATCTTATTATAGATCTACTAAGACAAAGGAGAAAAAAATAACTTTTCAAGGGAAAATTGAGTTTGATATATGTTATTAAGCTATGATTCCCTTCCTTAAATAAATATAAAGCATGATCCGGAGAAGCAATGCCATGATAAACATAGAAAGGGATTACCACAATCCTCACACCTCTATAGGTAATAATTAGTTCCTTCATTGAGTCGTGTAGATTACTTTTACTTCACTTAGATAACCATAGAGCTATTAGGTATCACAAAAGAAGTATAAGATATCAAGTTTTTTTGAAGATGTATAATCTTGTAACACTTTAAAATAATGTCATCTACATAAAAATGAACTACAATAGAGTCTCTAAAGACTAAGAAACAATATGCTACACCAAATTGTAATAGAAAAAATAGCTTAATATAATTAATTTAATGAAATAAATGTGTGTGAGATGACACTAAAAAATATTGTAAAAAAATAGTGAAAGCAAAAATACAATAATTTACTTAAGGATCAATATTCAATCAAACAGGGAACGGTTTGGACCGAAATCTTGGATTATGAAAGACTGTCCTTTCACTACAAGTGGATGTTTCCAAACATGACATTTGATAGAAGAGTGAGGAAAGCCGAATGTAAAAGCAGATAAAACTCATCTTGGTGGAAGGATTCTTAGCCTTCTCACCGTATCATTGAAGCTCCTTCAAGTATGTGAGGATGACTTGCCTTCTTCGAAACAACATCTCAAGGGTTGAATCTACTCTCGTGCTTGATATTTCTACTCTTGTGCCTCATCATAGTTTTTTTAAGGTTAATCCCTAGGTTTAAGTGGGGTTAGTTAAGGAGAGTGAACCTTATTCTCTTACCGGGTTGTTGTTTCAACCTATTTCTTCTGTTGATGTTCTCCTCCCCTGTGGTCCTGATGAAGATGATTCTAATAAGGGGGAGTGGATAGTGGTTCAGAATAAGAAAAGAGAAACTTCAAAACATATTTCAGCCCCAACACATATGGTTTTAAGGTCTCATTCCTCTTCTTTAGACCAAGTTTTTTTTTTCCTGAAGGTTTTTGTCTATAGCTTTAGTGAAGTTTGTTGAATTCTTTGTCATATGTCTTTCGAGATCCATGTGAGCTTCATTATAACATCTTTTTGATGGCCCTTAGAGCCTTTCCAACAATTATCAATAAAAAAATTCAATCAAACATAACTTGTAAAAACCTTTAATAATAATTAGGTTTAGGGGTTTGAAATATTCACATAATAGGTGTGTTGGATATGTGACAATGATATTATATTATGGAAGCTTGTTGTGGAAAATGTCACAATGTTTTCTGAAAATTATTAGATCCTATACCTAAGTGATGGACATGTTCTCATGTATCGATAGTTTCTTTTAATGAATACATCTTAGTGACGAAAATTAAGTCCTTCACTTTTGTGACATACATCTAAATTCTATCGGTTTGTGTGACTTTAACTTTAGATCTATTATTTTAGTATAACTTCACAAAATAGACATAAAAAAATTTAAATGTAATTTTATTGTGTTGAAACCCATGTTAACCTATTGTGACCTAAAAAGAGGCTAGTCTAAAATTGTTCTTTCCTTATCGAATTCCCTTTGAATTCAATTACTCCCTACATAGAACTATGTTGAAGAGGAATTATACCTATGTAGTTCTTCATCTTGATATGAGTATGAGATGATGAATGATGATAAGATTGTTCCAATTCAAAAAGATCTCGGATGTTAAGAGATCATCACATTCACTAAGCTAAAAGCAATTCTATAGAATAACTTTACAAAAAGATTTGCAAAAATAAAGAGTTGTAATATTATATATTACATCTCATGGAACTATATGAAGTACAATGAGTTTTTTTATATAGGTAAGGAAGATCAATATTAGAACTAGTCAATGCTATAGATTAATCCATAAATCAAGGAAATAAATAGACAAGAAAGTACTAATCATGACCATAGATCAAACTTGTCAATACCATATATCAATGAGAGAACTATCCCTATCAACTAGATAATACCCTTTTAATATATAAATAAGATGAAATAAATATCCACACATAAGTGGGTGAGGATAAATGAAATAGAAAGTAAATAAAGTATCTAGTTGAACATGAGCTAAGGCAACTAAACTACTCCAAAAACCTCCAAGTGAAGCTAGGGGCCAAAAATAAAAGTGGCATATGTATCAACAATATGAATCCCACTAATGTGGCCTGATCATGTACTCATATACAATATATCCATGAATAAATATCGAACCAAAATTAAGAAATAAAAACTTCCTAGAAGAAAGAAAGAGATGAAGGAAGATTTCATCACGAACATCCCCAAGGACAACTTCGAAACCCCAAGCACGCCACACAAATTAAGGTAGCGATGTGATGTAAAAGGATTCGTTAAGATGTTGGTGACCTGTTGTTGATTCATAGTGTACTCCAAGTAAATAAATCCATTCGAGAATTTGCAATTGAATGAGGTTCATGAGAACGTCAAGATGTTGGGTCTACTAGTGGTCAAGAGGATTCCAAGAAATGTGAGTAACACTTTAGTTATCGGACCAAAGTATAGTTGGTTAATCCTATGGGAATCTAAAATATTTCAATAACATTTAAAGACAAAAAGATAGCCATATGTAGATAACCTTTCATCAATCAAACCGTCCCCATTAGAATAAGAATATGTAACCAACTAAGTAGAACCTCTTATAGAGTGTAGTCTAATGTGTGAAGTTTCCAGTAGATATTCCAAAATCCTTTTATTATCATACGAGTGACCGGAATGAGGATAATTTGCAAATTGCGATACAAGTTATACTCTAAAAGGAAAGAATAGCATAGGTATGGGTCAAGTACATCATGCTTCAAATAACCTTCCTATACAAGGTAGGATCACAAAAGAGGAGTGGTGCATATGGAAATAAGACTAACCCTTGATCTATAAACGATATGGAAATGGCTTGTAATAAGCGATATCAAAACGATGAAGAATATCATGGGTGGACTTTTACTCACTCAAATGAATGCTTAAATTGATTTGAGTAATCTACAAACATTGTAAATAATAGAATAACCCAAGATATTGCTATCCAATTTTTCCCTTGGAAAACATTGATCAAACAAAATTTTACACTAGAGAGATGGAGCGATTGGTTTGGTCATACGAGCTCACATTCGGTTTTCAAAATTGGGTTGCAGGCGGGTTCGTCGGTGAAGTAAGGTCGAACATAAATGGCCAACGGGAATGATGAAGGATATTAGAGCTTATGACGAAATAGAATGGAGAAAGGCTTGAAGTTTTCAGGACTTATTATTTTTTGACGAAGAAGAATGGAGAAAGGCTTGAAGTTTTCGGACTTATCATTTTTTGGCATTTCAGAAATAGGGAAAAATGGTCAAGTAATTTACTGAAACCTAAAATCCCAAAAGTCTGAAATTTAGGAATTTTTGGTTTCTGGGTTTTAGAAAATCTCAGGCGCAAAGTTGGAAAGTCACCCCAAAAGTTTGAAACCTCAAAGTCCAGTAAGTCTGAAATTTCGGACTTTCGTGGTTTCAAGACCTTGAGAAGCATGCGAAAAATGAAGCGAAAAATTCCAAAATCTCAAATTCTAAAATTCTAAAATTTTGGACTTTTAGGGTTTTGGATACCTTAATAAGCGTGCCAGGAATGAAGTGGCAAAGTTCAAAATATTGAAGTCTAAAATTTTAGAATTTCAGGTTTTTAGGGTTTCGGAGACCTTAGGAAGCATTCCAGAAATGGAGCGGAAAAGTCCAAAATCCCAAAGTTTGAAAGTCTAAAATTTTGGACTTTCAGGGTTTCAGGAATTTTGGGAATCATGCCGAGAAAATAATTGAGCAAATATCCTAATATCCCAAATTCTCAAGTCCAAAATTTCGGACTTGAGTTTCGTGGTTTCAAACTTCTAGGTTTTGGAAGTCCTGAACCCCAAAACATGAAATTCCCCCTCGATGTCCGAAATCCCAAAGTTTGAATATCTAAAATTTTAGAGTTTCAGGTTTCAGACTTTCGGATCTCTCTGTCCGCCATTTTTACATAATGATAGCTCAACCTTCGATGGCCATATCTTTTGGTGGAAGATCGATTTGAGCAAGAGAGGAATTTTTGGAAAGATTACAATCTTCTGTAGACAACTACGACTAGATATATTTAAATTAGTGGGACTAAGTTTTTAAAAATGAAAAAATATAGTTCACCATTTTTGAGGTGTCTTAGGTTTCTCACTTACCACCGTTAGGAAATAAGTGATAAAATATGCGGAATAATCCCTTACAGAATCGCAACAGTAGAAAATAATATGTAGAAAATATTACAAATCTCAAATAAAAGTGAAGAATAAATAACACAACATAGAGAGACAATATTTAACGTGGTTCACCCAATTTGGTCTACGTCCACCAATAATCACTTGCTCGATTTTATTACAAGCCTCCACTCTCTCAATACAATACCGGATCAGTTTGGAGCTATGCTCAACAAACTCTACAGAATTCACACCTGAAATCAAAGCACATCTGCAATACATTTTATTATCTATCTATCATATGCATAAGACCATATAAATAGATAATTGCTTAAGCAGTTTGATACAAAACCGTGGGTATCAAAACAATGGGTACAGAAAAATCATGGGCCCAAAAATAGCCCATAATGGTTACCCATTACCCATGGGTTAATAAACCACCCATGAAAATTTGCTTTGGGGGCTTCGCCCCCGAATCCCCTTGACCCTCTCACCGGCGAGCAGGACCGCCATAAAAATACCCGAGTGTAACACATAAAAGGTGTACCACACTATAACATGAAAATAGGCTCCACAAACATAACAATCTCCCACTTGAGACTGATTTCCACCGAGAAATATTCTCAACCCTTCACTATCATCCACGAAGGCCAACCAAAGTTGAACATAGGTTTAGTTTATCCCTTATGACCACCTTGGTCATCAGTGCCCAGTAAATTCTGACAGTGGTTTGAATCTTCTCCATCTTCAACTTATCTTCCTCCAAAGCTTTCCGATGAAGTGATATCTCAATTGTATGGTTGTACTGTGATATTTACAGCTAACTCTTGGAAGGTTACCAAGGGTGCTCTTGTGGTGGCAAGAGGTAAGAAGGTTGGAACCTTGTATTTATCCACTGATAGTACTAATGATTGTAATCTTGTAGCTTCAAATGTAGATACAACATTATGGCACTATAGACTTGGTCATATGAGCCATAAGGGCATGGACATCATAAAGAAGAATTTAGGTACATGTCGACATCCTTCAATAGCCATGTATTCCCATTCGCATCTTAACTGAATAGAACCTTTTCCAACTATATTGCAAGGCTCATCATCACGAAGAAAAACATTGCAAAAATCCCCTGAACATAATCAACAAAATAATGCCTATGTGGAGTAGCATGAAAAGAAGCCCCTAAATCTAAAACCCAAGATTCAGTAATATTATGCAAAGAAAGAATCAAAGCATCTTGACATACATTACCCGATGCCACATTTTCCTCCTTGTTTTCTTCTTGTTGTTTATTCTTGTCTCAAGCTCCCAACAGTCCTTCTTTACATGCCCAGACTTTCCACAATTCCAACATACAATCTTGCTCTTAGATTTTGACCTTGCCCGATCTTTCGATTTTCCACGGTTTCCTCTATTCTTCTGTCTCCCTCTAGTTTCCACTGTCAAAGCATTCCCTGAAGTAGAAGATTCCCTAGAGCTTTTTTTGCGCATTTCCTCGCTTAGAATCACCCATCAAAATCCTCAAACTTCAACTTGAGTTAGCTGGAATCGAGTTGCTTACCACCATTACTAGGATATTCCAACTTTTAGGTAAAGAGCACAAAATTAATAAAGGCCTAGCATATTCACAACCGTATTAAAATCATTTAAATGATCTGCTACTGAACTATTCTCAGTCATCTTCATATTAAACAACTTTTTCATTAAAAATATCTTGTTAGAGGTAGAGGTTTTTTCATACAACTTCCCTAATACATCCATTAGATCTTTTGTAGTCTTTTCCTTTGAAACATTAAATAATACCGAAGATGCAAGACACAACTGGATCATTCCATGTGCCTTGTGATCCAACAAATCCCATTCTGCATCTTTCATACTCGAGGGTTTGTTCACCTTCTTAGATAATGGAGTATAAAGATCCTTCTGATAAAGGTAATCTTCCATCTGCATCTTCCAAAGACTGAAATTCTACCCGTTGAATTTATCAACTCTAGATCTTCCATCATCTACCACATCTCCCATTCAAGATAAAACTTTTCCTATAATTCAACACTTCAGCAAACCAAAATCGGCTCATATGAATTGTTAGGAAATAAGTGATAAAATATGCGGAATAATCCCTTACAAAATCACAACAGTAGAAACTAATATGCAGAAAATATTACAGATCTCAAATAAAAGTGCAGAATAAATAACACAACATAGAGAGATAAGATTTTACGTGGTTCACCCAATTTGGGCTACGTCCACTAAGAATCACTTGCTCAAATTTTATTAGAAGCCTCCACTCTCTCAATACAATACCTAGATCCATTTGGAGCTATGCTCAACAAACTCTACAAAATTCACACCTGAATTTAAAACACATCTGCAATACATTTACTTATCTATCTATCATACGCATAAGAGCATATAAATAGATAACTCGCTAAGCATTTGATACAAAACTATGGGTATTAAAACCATGGGTGAAAAACCGTGGGTATCAAAACAATGGGTACCAAAACCATTGGCCCAAGAACAACCCATAACGGTTACCCATTACCCATGGGTTAATAAACCACCCACAAAAATTTTCTTCGAGGGCTTCGCCCCAAACCCCCATTGATGGGGGGCTTCACTTGCTCGAACCCCTTGACCCGCTCACCGGCAGAGTAGGACCACCTTAAAAATACCCAAGTGTAACATATAGAAGGTGTACCATAGTTTAACATGAAAATAGACTCCACAAACATAACAATCTCCCACTTGGAGATTGATTTCCACTGTGAAAGCTGCTCAACCCTTCACTATCATCCGCGAAGGCCAACCAAAGCCAAACATAGTTTTAGTTTATCCCTTGTGACCACCTTGGTCATCATGTCTGCAGGATTCTGACTGGTATGAATCTTCCCCAACTTCAACTTATCTTCCTTCAAAGTTGTCCTGATGAAGTGATATCTCAACTGTATATGCTTCGTCCTGGAGTGGAAAGTAGAGTTCTTAGCTAGGTGTATAGCACTCTGACTATCACTATGCAACTTACATTCCTCCTACTTATGCCCCAACTCCTCAAGCAATTTTTGTAACCAAATCATCTCTTTTCTTTCCTCTGTGGCAGCAACATACTTATCCTTCGTGGTTGACAAAGCCACCAGCTTACTATTGTCCCACCTACAGTGTAAATATAACCTGTCATGCTCCTCCTGCTTGTCTACATCTCCACCATGTGTGAATCTACATAACCATGTAAAGTGGTGTCTCGATCCACTTTAGCATAAAACTATTGCTATGGTCCCTCTCAAATACCAAAGGATCCACTTTATTACTTGCCAATGCTATTTGCAGGATCACTCATAAATCTACTCACAACTCCTACCGCATGGGCAATATCAGGCCTAGTGCATACCATACCATACATCAAACTACCAACCGGCCCGATGAGTAAGGTACCTTAGACATATGGTTTATTTCTTGCTCTGTCTTGGGACATTGCTCCTTTGATAACTCCTTTGATCGGGGGCTTCACCTTCCCGAACCCCCTTGACCCGCTCACCGGCGAGCGGGACCATCGTAAAAATACCCGAGTGTAACACGTAGAAGGTGTACCACACTCTAACATGAAAATAGACTCCACAAACATAACACCACCATAATGAAGGTATGGGCTTCCATTCTTTCCCAACAAGGAATAGTACATGGAGGCATGGGTTTTCTTGGTGGTTAGAGTAAGATTTCAAAATTATTCTCTTCCCCCTCTCTCATTCTTCCTATATATTGTAAGGAGGGATATTTTTCCAAAGGTTGGAAATTTTGGCTTTGTACTCTCCCTTATTCTCTTTCTAAAAGTGGATTTGTGGAGTTCAAGCCTCCCATTCAAGTTTTAATGTAAGTTTGTGCCTCTTGGCCATTGTGATGTATTGTATCAAATTTGTGGAACAATAATACAAGTTTGTGGGTGATTTTCAACCCTCTCTTATGTTCATTTCATCCTCCTAATATTTCACTGCAATCTTGGTTATATGCATATGGTGGTTGTGTTACATTTCAATGGTTTGTGTTTAATAGAAATGTAAATGTTCACAATTTCTTTGGTGCATCATCTCTGTTAGTTTAGGTTTATATTCTTGCATATCCTTAACCCTGTCTCCTTGGCAAGTTAGATTAGGTTTTAGAGTATATATTCTATGATTTGAATGTGTGCATCTGAATGGAGGAATAGGAACCAGACTTCATCCAAAGATATTTCCCAATTGCAAAGTCCCAAACTCGGGAAAAGCTCCTTGTTATTCAATCACATTGAGAGTTTCAACCCATCGAGTTGTAGACATTCGAGGGGTGCTATGATTACGAGACCAACCGATATGTCATGTCAAACTACATAGAAATGTCCTGCTTGAATAGTCTCAATATGGGAAGAAGAGGTACAAGTAAGGAGGAGATCATTAATATAAAAAGAAAAGTATAACAATACCCTCACCAACAAGTTGGAGATATACTTTAGGATTTGAGTGGAAGTGAAAAAACAAGTAGATATAAGAAATGATTCTATCATACCATACTATGCATGAGGGGCCTATTTGATACCATATAGAGACATTCGAGTATAAAAACAAGAGAAGATTCATGATAAAATAAAAAAATGCTCCATGTATATTTCCTCGTATAAACTCCATGTAGAGAGGCACTCTTCACATCCATATTGTATAATGGCCACCAATGTGATGAAACTATAGAAAGTATAGGGTTTACTAAATCCATCTTATAAACAAGTGTAAAAGTTTCAGAGTAATCAATACATGAAATATTTAAGAAACCCTTTGCAAGAATATGGGCATTATACTTTTCAATGGACCCATTAGCTATGTATTTGGCTCGTTATACCCATTTACTTCTAACCACCTTTCTTCCCTTAGGAAGAGAAACAAAATCCCAAGTATTATTCTTCATCAAAGAAGAATAATAATTTTTCATCTTATCATCCAACTCTTATATCCCAATTATCCTTTGAAAAATAATTTGCATCCTAATAAATTTCATAACAAAAAAATCAAAACCATTAGAATGTACATGATGATGCCCATTGGATGGAATATCCTACATGAAAGGTTCTCGCATCAAAAACTATAGTATGATCCCACTTAGACATAGTGACAACATCAATGGGAATAGGATTCTCGTCCGAATCCATAACCTCTCCAAGAGTAATCTCCTCGAAGAAAGGATGCTTGAGATGAGAATAAAGAGTAAGTAGACATTGAATAAAATGAAGAGTCATGAGGATATAATATGTCATCAAATTGAACTAATTTTAATAAAATAACCTCATAAGTGTCACAAAAAAATTTGATAAGCTCTTTTGTCCTCGAGAATATGCTACAAAAATAAAGGGGTTTCTCTTATTATCCAAGGTTTTCCTTGTCTTCTTTAGCAAAAAAAGGCATTAAAATGGATCCTAAAGACTTGAAAAAAGAGATATCGGGATTATTTTTGACCAAGCATTATCGGGAGTCATATGATCATGTTCTTTTTCGAGTGTGTGATTCTAAATGTAGTTAGCACAATTAACTACTTCGTAGTATATATGAGATAAATATCTAGAATGTATCATGTAGTTATCCATTTACTTGAAATTTCATGTCTTCCTTTATACGAAACATTTTTTCTGGAGTATAAAGAAAAGAATACATGTAAATAATGACACGAGTTTCCAAAAAATAGAAAACGCTTTCCCGAATTACTACACCAAGTATGAATTTGAAGGTTCTTTATCTGCAACTACAAGATTGTTTCTTGACCAATTATTTAAATAATTCAAGTGTGAATAAATAATTACTTGGAGAAAATAAACCCAAGTACGCCTTGAAAAATTATAAATAAATGTAAGTGAATACTTAGCTTCATTGAAAGAGGATGTAGGAATTACCATCAATTAAGTATGCACAAGATAAAGTAGTCAATAATATCTCTTATACATACCTTAAGAAATGGTTTTTTTGTCCGAATTCCCTAATGCATACCTAAGGTAAACTCCTTTAACAAAATAAACTCTCTAATTGATATTTCCTAATCATTCATGTTAAAGTTTACCTTATAAATTTGTATGAGATACAAATCCTATCCCGATTGAGGAAGTGTATTCAAAACCCTTAAAGTGATATAGTCCGTAACTATGATCACCAATACCTTTAGTAACACTTGAATGAGGATCTACAATAAGGTTCATACTTCTACTCCATGTGGTGTAAAATACATTGTCTTTCCTTGACTAGAATGAAAATTTTAATATACATAAATAAAATTTGTAGTGATGTTAAGAACATAAAATGCACCATGAATGCTTCAACCATCAAGGTGTATGTAAGATTTTCCCTTAACCGAAAGAATGGAAGAATCTCCAAATTTAATCTTAGAAGTAGAAATCAAACCTAGAGATACGAAGACACATTGGAAGAATTCAAATGCCGAGAAGCACCGAATATATAACCCAACTATCTACAATTGTTGATCAAGATCTCCTAAAAACATTACATGCTTTGCCATGTTCATTGGAAGGAGGTGGAGTGGAGATAGAGATATTGGGTTTTGTATTACATCCTATAAGGCTTGCATTTTTTTTGAACACCTAGTATCTACATGACCAATGCCCCCAAAAAGGAACATAAAAGGGTAGACTTATTCTTAGATTTAGAATACTCTTTGGGTTTATATTTGTTTTCTTTTGGTTTAAGAGTAATTTGAGATGGAGAAGGGGTGAACTTGGATTTATCTTTTATGTTTCCCTTACAATTATAATTAAGTGATATTAATGCCTTTTAAGAGGTGCAAGACTAAAGGTCATACAATTTAGATTCTTCTCTAGTGATTTTAAAAATATAGAATTTGGAAAACCCTAATTACAGAGTCAAAACATAATCAATGAATAATAACTATTAGATACAAAAGGAAACAAGAACTAAACTAAAGATATATGAATCCCTTAGTGAAAAAGAGGGAGTAGAAGACTCGTGTGATTTAACACTTGATCTAAAAGTGTTATGGGCTTTATGATTGATGGACGGGAGGATCAAACTATCACAATCAGACACAAGAAATTGTGGAGATTTCGAGATGAGCCTGGAATAGGAATATAACGCCTGACACCGACGACCCCTGTATGGATATTGTGACTATGCAAGAGCTCATAAATAGATTTTCTTGTATCGTAAAGAGGTCCCTAATGTTCAATGTTTATCACCCGTATGTCATACTATAATTACTTAACTGTCCTTTAACATGAAAAACAAATGATATCTTGAAAAAATCTAAATATCATCAAATCCTATGATAGAAAGATTCAAATATGGATTCAAAATGACCCCAACGGTCACCCGAATAAGTGAGCTTAAAACTGATCATTTTAGTACCTTTTAAACTCCATATAGTTCTTATGTGTGTGTGCAAAAATCATTCCCTAGGAATCCCTTTTGTAAATGCACATGATAACGGTTGATAGCTAGATATAGAAATGTAAATAGATGTGTAGATGAAAAAAAAATTCCCTTCATGTGAATGAATGTAGAAAACATATTCTTTTTTCCCTTTAGTGAGTGCTATATTTGATGTCTTGATGCTCTCATAATGCCTCTACAAGCAGCCTTAAGTCATGATAATAGATGCTTCTTGTAGACACCTAATTTCAGTATTTATGTCATCTTCACCTACGTGCATTAAAGCCTCCAACCAACCCTTAAATAAAGCAGAGTACAGGGCAACAATTACAGCAAGTCAGCAGATTCTTTGGCTTTTCTAGTTATTGACAAAGTTTGGATTCCCACAAGATTCACTAACTGTACTTTGGTGTGACAACCAAAGTGCAATTCACATTTCTCGCAACCTAGTTGAGCACCAACAGACCAAGCATATTGAGATACACATCCACTTCATTTGTCAGCACATTCAGGATGGAGTTCTTTGCTTGGAGTACATTCCGACTCAATAGTAGGTTGCGAGACATCTTTACAAAGCCTTTTGCATCACCTCGCTACCTTGAGTTGCGTGGAATGCTTGGGGTGTTCATGAGAACATCTTCCTTCTTCTTCTTCTTTTCTCTTTCCTTATAGCAGAATTCTTTCTTTCTTTTGGTTCGAGATTTCTTCATGGATATATTGTACATGAGTACCTCATCGGAGCCTTTTTGTTGGGACCTACCTTCTTTTCCACCCACCTAAGCTATGCTTATGGGAGGGTGTTAGTGTAGGTTATTATTTATCCTTTTATTTAGTTATTATGATAATTCTTACACTTGTGTTAGCCCTACACTTGTTGGGTTAGCTTGCTTAGGTGTACCAGTTGCGTGGAGTTAGCTTACTAGTTGTGTTGACTTAGCTTCTCAGTTATGTGGAGTTAGCTTACTAGTATTTTGGAGTTAACTTAACTACCAGTATCAGTTAGTGGGATTTCTTCACCACTGATTTAGGTAGTAGTTGCACTTCCCTCCTCCTATATGTACATCTTTCTTATTGAATAATTCAAGTCATTCTATTGTAATGTATTGAGCATTATGGATTATGATGGATTTCCATATATGGTATTTTAGCTCTTTTGTTTTGAAAATGTAATGTGGTGTGCTATTATCATCTGAGATCGTGGCTTGGAAAAATATTCTTTTCATTCCTATCATCATCCTGTAAACAACCTATTCCTACCTAATGCGTTAAAGCATTCAACCAACCCTTAAAACAAACTAAAATCGGGATGAAAAAATGTTCTTACTATGGAAACTTTCTCTGGAATCGGTGGTGACCCATCCTAGTCACCGCCGAACCTATAAAAACGATCGCTTCCATCTCATTCATCATCAAGAAATCATGTGTAAGTGAATTTTATTTCAACTTGAATACACTCTTTCATACCTAAGCAATCCTAAACCCATTGCAACATACATGCGTCAATTGAGATCAGCTTTGTTGCAAGATTTTCACTCTATTATATAACCTTAGGTGAGATTGTCATATCTAACCTTTTTAGGTATAGATAATCAACAACAAAGCTCACAAATTTGTCATCAAATTCTTTCTACAAATCCATTCTTATAGGATGATCATCTAACTTGCTACCCTTGGCTTTATCCTTCCTTGGCATGTTCGTCATTAACCCTATCGATCATCACCATAAAATCGGCCTCGGTAGCCCTCACCTTATGTTCTAGATCCATCTTCGGCCTCTACATGTGCTTACTCTCTATCCCATATTTTTAAGCTCTCATCCCAACCTCTTTGTTATAAAAAAATCATCATGTTTACATTGTAGACCTCATCGACGATGGTCTTGGTTTCAATCTGTAGCCTTCATCCCTATTTCTCATCGTCTCCTTACTTTTTATTCCTTTATATTTCCTCTGTAGCTTGACTCCAACATTTCCAGACTTCTACAACTTCTAGATGGCACTATGATCCTACGTAGTCTACATATTTCTCTTATTTACTTGATCCAAAACCTCAACTCATTGTTGACCTTTCTCTACAAATCAGTAACTCACCATCGACTCGGACTAGGTACATTTACTTTTAAATTACTTTAATTATACTAGTATCTAAATCAATCAATAGTAATTTCAGATTCTCTACTTTTTATTCTCTACATATTATCATTATACATTTCTTTTTATGTTTTTTTTTCCTAAAAATGGGGGTTGACATCCACCGAGGAAGTTCACACTTATTTCGTCTACTTTTTCGAGAAACCCCCACACAAATCATCTAATCCACAATAATTTTCATTCTTATTTTTAGAGTTTATTCAATTTGTAGCAACAAGAATCAAAATTCTAGAACATGTATTCTAAAAGGAATGATAACCATATCATACCAAGCCAAGAACATAGATGTTAATCAAACACCATGATCAATAAGATGAGAACAATTTGCGAATAACTTTACATAAACCTTTGTAGAAAAAATTAGCAGCAATATCATATATTATTATGGAACTCAATGAAATATAATAAGAAGAGGCCTTGTTTATATAGGGAAGAAATAACAATATAAGAACCACCAAGGTTATAGATCAAGCCATAAATCAAGGAAAGGGCTATTCATCAAAGAACTAGTCAATTCCATATATTTACGAAAGAACTAGTCATCAAGGATCTAGTAAATACCATAGATCAATGAATAAACTAGTCATCAAAGATATAGTCAATACCATAGATCGAGGAAAGAACTATACCGAATAACTATATAATATCTTCCCGATATCTAAATAAAATAAAATAAATATTTACACACATAAGTCGGTGAGGATAAATACAAAAAAGGTAAATAAAGTACCTAGGTGAACATGAGCTAAGGTAAATACCTACTCTAACACTACCCATCAAGTGAAGCTAGTGGCCCAAAATAAAAGTGGCATATCCATAGTATGATTCCCGACAACTAGGCCTGATGAGGTACTCATGTATAATAACTAGGAAAAATAGACACCACAAGGTACCCAAAACTAGTAACAACAAAGTAGAGAGAGAAAAAACCATTGCAAGGCATCCCAAGAAGCTTGGATCAAAAAAATCGTATAATGTTGAAGAAGTTTGGTGTGCACTGTGGTCTTAATCCACTACTCGATCACAAAAATAAAAAATAATGGACACTGGGATTCACCAGAATAGCTCCATACAAGGAGACTTTCAACAAAGTGATGTCGCAAGTGCAAAAAAACAACAAAGATAATTCGATCAACTACTTCAAATAGGTGTGTCATGATCCAAGAATAACAACCAAAGCAAAAAGGAAATGAAACAAAATGTAGAGTGTCACAACCTAAGAAAAGCTAAGGTAATAAGGCAAGGAAACAAAACCCGAAGAAGAAGGATCAATACCATAACCTCCCATACTACTCAATGGGTGTGTTGATGCTACAAATCTATATGAGTTGTCAAAACAACTACTCGAGCACTCGAAAACTAACATTGGTCTTCACCATAATAGCTCCCCCAAAAGAGATACTACCACCATGACAAAAGTTTCAAAAATACGTAAAAAATCTCTCAACAAACAAGATAGAAACACTACATCAACTAAAGAAAAATTCTCAAAACAAGGATCATTACGATTCGAAGGTATAGAAAGTGGAGCAAGAGGCTGAATGGTGGATGATAAATTCCTATAGATTCCTCTCAATTAATTCCTATGTCTCCACCATGAGTGATCGATATCCACTCCAAATCAACACGGATGGATGAAGAAGATTCCCGCATATGACTCGGTGTAAAATGCACAATGGGTGCATGTAAAGGAACATTAGAATGTGTGTCGGGTTGGTCATGTTGACATTTAAAAGATTAGGTTTCTCAAGCCTGAGTGAAGGTGCATAACTCATGTGTTGCTCATGATCCTCAAAAAGAGTCGAGTGAACAAAACTAGGATCTATGTCAACGTGTGACCCCATGAAGTATGTGTTCGAAAACCAATGCCATGGTGAGAATTCCACTAAACATATGGAATAGGGAAAATATACCATGTGAATATATGTCAATACCTTCATTAGTGAAACCTATAGAATGGAGCATGCAAGAACAAAATGCAGTAGTATGCTTCTCAAAAGATTCATGCATGTGAGAAGGAGTAGGATACACATCATGTGTAACTGCAATAGGCACAGATGCAGCAGAACATGGAGTAAAAAAACTAATAGGTTTAGGAGCATCGGAGTAGGAGCAACCTCAAACAATGAGAGACCAAGGTCAATGGGTACAAAAGAAATAGTTGAAAGTGGACTAGGAGCATGGATATGACTGTCCACAATATGATGACAATGATTTAGGGTAGTAAGTTTTTGATGTAGGGAGTTTATTATTGTATCCTTATTGTCAATGAGTTCTTATAGAAGAGAATTTCACTTCTTAATTGATCTATTTTCATCCACAAATTTTACAATATCCTCTTAAAGTTCGGACACTTTAGAGAAAATCATATGATTCTCAAAATCGGTGATAGATACAAGAATACAACTACCAAAGGTTTAGGACATCGAGGCTTAACCAAAATTACATCCACAAGTGATTACGACACCTCCATATTTGACACTTTATAATGAGTGCATGTTATGATATGAATCTTTAAAATTATAGTGTGATTCTTAAAATAAATATTTCAAATAGAAAGAGCACGAAAAAGCACTTTTACACAAATCGGCTCAAAACCAAGTTTTCAATCAAAAGATAATAGCTTTAGAAGTTTATACTCTATTATTTATTTTAGTTTCCACTAAAAAAATACTCTATCCTTCACCACACAAATAAAATTAAAGGGGGCTGGAGTTAAGAACCTACTAGTAGGAATAACCATCATACGCCCTCATATGAACATTCCATATGACTAGGGGCTAAGGATTTCAATGGGTTGGTAAAACTTACTATTTTGGGACCGTGTGTAGATAATGACAACCTGCTTCACATCTCTCAAATTATCTCTGCATCACAAATGAAAGATACTCAAACTAGTTCTCAAAAAAACCCAGAAATTGAATTTTTGGGTTTTACTTTGTTTAACACGGATTCTAAGGTGAACTAGTGTGTGTCTCTCTAATAACAAAAAAACCAATAAAATGACTTCCTCCGAGAAATGGTCAATTTTACAGTCAATATTAGGGTTTTTCCACCTTTTGATCCAATGGAAGGCTCTGTTTTGATTAAAAATGCACGTAGCAAAAAAAGGATAAACCCCAATATATTAATATACAAATAAATGTTTGCAAAAAAAAACTTACAAATGGATTTCAACAATAATCTCCTTCTCTAATACCATAAAAGAAACAATAACCAGATCATACCAAGCCAAGAATACAAATTCTAATCAAACGACATGATCAATAAGTTGAAAGAAACTCACCGAATAACTTTGCATAAACATTTGCAAACAAATGAGCAACAATATCATATATTATTATGGAACTCAAGAAATACAATGAGAATGGGACTTGATTATATAGGCAAGGAATAACAATCTAAGAACTAGTCAAGGTCGTAGATCAAGCCATAAATCAAGGAAAGAAGCAATCATCAAAGAACTAGTCAAGTCCATAGATTTAGGAAGGAACTATCCATCAAGGATCTACTCAATACCATAGATCAATGAAATAACTATACCTAATAACTAGATAATATCTTCCGATATATAAATAAAATAAAATAAATATCCATACACATAAGTGGGTGAGGATAAATACAATAAAGGAAAATAAAGTACATAGGTGAACATGAGCTAAGGTAAATACCTACTCTAACATATTCAACATCAAGCATCCAATGTAACATAAACCATCTATCCCTCTTAGTTAGCTAGTTTATTTAGTAGTTAGTTCGTTCATTTACATTAAAAATGAGAAACTTTGACAACATTCCTGGCACATTCGGTGGTACTTCCCTTAGGTGGTTTATTTCATTTCTATATCTTGATTTTTATTATTTTCTACTAAAATTGCAGCATCAGGCCTTGTTTTATTACTTTCTCGGTTCATGGCATAGATCGCTCATTATTTTAGAAGTGCAGACAAGTAGGTAAAGCGTTAACTAGTTATTCTCCTTTTCCTTATTTTCTCTTTTTTCATTGTACCTTCCCTTCTTGTTTGTGTACTCATTGAACATAATTTTTTTAAGGATTAAAGAAAATGTTTCTTTAGCATCTTGCTTTTACACATATTCTAAATTGGGGTTTATTACTCGACATCTCACATCTTATCAAACACATCCTTAAACCTCACAAATTATTTAACACAATAAAATTCTCTCTTCTGGTTTCCCGATTATGATTTCATCACCCAACAATAAACCCCCTCAGACACTTCCCAACCATAACAAACCCAAACCAAACATAATTTTCCTGTTCTTATGCACCTACTTAACCATTCTCATTTCTTCTCCATGCATTGTTAATAACCAGGACACATACAAATAGTTTTCCTTACTTGCTTGGGTAAAAATTGTTTTCATCCTCCTAGTCACTTGTTTTGCGGCAGAAGAATGGAACAAATTTTTTTCTCAAATGATCCCTTCTCTTAACAAGTTTTCTATAACAACTTGCCCATTTGTACCCTTGAGCACTCAACTGCTCATCGACGTCTCTCAACCAGATCCTTTTGTTCACACTACAAATTTAGGAGAGACCAATCCATTATTTTACCATCAATCTATCCCATCTAGGCCAGCCACCCCACCATTAGACTAATCTTATCCTTCTGACCACCTAAGGTTCCTCTCAATGATTCCATGTTTTAAGATATTTTGGATGAAAATCCAAATTGCACTTCAAGATTATCTTCTTAGGATATCAACCCGCATTCCCAAGATGGAACATCACTCCAACATCTCTATCCCTATCAATCCAATCCTCAAGTTACCCAGTATACAACTAATGATATTTTTGTAGCCCATATTACTTCCTCCCATACCAATCCCTCAAATCATAAGACTATCCAGATAGTCACTACGATCCCTCACAATATTCTCGCTAATCAACACAACCATTAATACTACTCTTCCTCTAGTCTCTTTGGTTTCTATCCTCGTTAATGTCCCTACTCAAGAACTCCTAACATCATATCCCATGTCTAGACAATATGATCTTCTTACATCCAAGCATGTCAAACAATACTTCCCACCCCCTCTCATGGGTGCTTTACATTATGCAGTGTCTAAACATTTTCAACAACCAGCACCAACATGTCAATACCCACATCACTCGTGTAACAACCTAACCCAATCCCAACTATCCTATCATCTTCCCATCTCCCAAAAATAGTTATTTCAACAACCATCCTTTCAATCACAACCCATGACTTATTGTCAACAAATTCCTCAAACACCAACATATCCACAAGTTTATCAAAAACATATCCAATTGCTTCTTACATGCAACCCCCACATCTCATCCCCCAATAGACTCTTTCAAATGATCCCATGCATGCCCTTGTAAATAGGTTAGTGTTGGGGAGAAACATTTTTTGGGTGGACAAACTTGTGGATTTTTTTCCAACTCTCTAGGAATCTAAGTCCCTCTACTTAACCAGTGCAACTTCCGTATATGCATGCACAAGAAAATATGGATTTATGTGGTGGCCTTTTGACTAGGGATCCACAGGGGCACTCCATTGACCCTATGGTAAATCTAGCAATCTCTTGCTAGGGAAGACTTTGTCTGAAGAGTGGGAAAGGGGAGTGAGACAACAGGTAGGAGAAATAATGCTACAGGTAGAAAATCCTATCCTGGCACACACACTAGTTAAAAACCTCAACACATGCATTTATGGTAAGAAATAACTCTGCAAATAGCATCAAGACTAAATAGAATTTATTGATCACCAATTATCAAGAAACCCTTTAGTCAAAGAAATCTAGAAAATCCTTCTATTATTGATTTCTCAAATCAAAGTTGTACATAATGTAGGAATGGAGGAAATTTGAGAGTATAGGATAGTAGAAGAAAATGGCTATCTCCTTTGCTTTCTCTAGGTACAATGCACTCTTGAGTTTACAAGATCAATTACCAACCCTTTGAAATGGGAATGAAATTACAATTTATAGAATGAGAGGTGACTTATCGTCTTCCTCATGACCCTCCATATGCCTTAATTCTAAATTTTGACTATTAGTATTCCTATCAAATATTTAATTCCCTTTTATAAATTCATGGTAACTTAATTTACATTATATTTCTAAAGTCACTTTTAGGTGACTTAAAGGCATATCAAAAAGTGCAAACACCAATGAAGAATTATAACATTTGAAGGGGAGAGAAAGTTGGGGGAAGAAGAGAGAGAGAGAGAGAGAGAGAGAGAGAGAGAGAGAGAGAGAGAGAGAGAGAGAGAGAGGATATGTCACCCTTATGAATCCCATTGATCCTTGTTGATGGAAAGCTCCAAATACAGTGAAACTCTGAATCTTCGAACTCGTTACACACTGTGAAACTCCTCCAAATTATCTCACAAACTCTTGCGAAGTTGAATGAACTAAGAAGGATCTCGAATGACTTGTTTAAAATGACTAGGATGCTCGCAAATAATTAAGTCCCCCTGAATGATTATCCTTGTATGATCCATTGTGCCAAAACTAATTTTTGAGTTTACCTTACTATATTTTGTAACTTTGAATTGCAAGTGAGATGACCTTGCCTATGATGCTCCCTCTGTGTTCACCACCTTATTCATGGCATCTTCAAATGGTGGCTTACCTAAAGTAATAGACCCCTATGCAAGGAGACATGCTATTTTTAGTAAGTGTGCCATGAATGTCAAATTGTGATAAAACGGGTCTTGAAATTATGGGTTTTATTCTAGGGTTCCACGCTCTGAATTTTGAGTAACTCCTTCATTTGAACAAGTGAGAAAATGATTTTTTCATCGACGGGGGAATAATACGACAATAAAATCATTCCTCCATATCCATGGAAAATAGGGTCTTCATGGTACAAACACTAGTTCATGTGAAACAAGATTTTTCAATGATCATTCCTATGAATTTTAAGATGATTTCACTTGTCGAATCTTCAGAATTTGAAACTTTCTTCAAAGAGGAAAAATTCTGATAAAAACACAGCCTTCCATATCCCAAAAAATTAGGGACTTCATGGTATGAAATCTAGTTCCCATGAAACTTTATTTTTTGATGATCATTTCCTCCAATTTCGGGCGATTTCGCCACTCGAAACCCTTAGAAATGGAGAGGTAGCTCGCTGATTTTTTCATTACTGTGTCATCACGGCCATTAATGGAGCTTGAAAATTACAGGTATTATTTTTTATTTGTTTGTGATTAAATCAATTCCATTGCAATAGGTTTTTTCTTCTTATGCTTCAGGAGAAATTTTTCTTCAATCCGACAAACAGTTTGATAGGAAATTCAATTTTTCCTTCGTTGAGCTAGAAATGAGATTTCTTCATTGTGAATGTTCCTTGATGGAAATTGGAGATTTTAATATGAATTTTTAATTTCCTTCAAGAGATAAAAAACTCAGCAACAAACGGTTCGTCAATCCGAGCACCGGTTTGCAAGATATGTTTGAATCTTCGTTTTATGGCTATGGAGATTTTATTGTTCTCTTCTTCGTTGTTCTTCATTTATCCTTCTTAGCTTGATGATAATTCCTTCTGATACCTGTGTATTTCCATGGGAAAGGTATTTCAGTTGTAATGGAGCTGATTCAAACTTTGGTAATGGTGGAATGAGGTGTTCTGCTGCAACGCTTTCTTTCGGTAGTGAGAAGCGTGAAGCAAGCAACAAGAAACAACTATCGCTTAGCAAAAATTTAAAATTTTTGAGTTGGGGTTGGGAAATTTTTTTTTCCCTAGCATCAAGTACATGAGGGACATCAATTTCCATAATTATCAAGATGGTGACACATGGCGGTGATCCGATGGCAAGGAAAGAAGGTGAAAAAAGTTGTTTTGAAGCACTGGGGGCTGAAATTTGGTCACATGGGTTACCAAAAGACTCCCCATAGGATATGGGATCCATTTTCCATGTCTGATGTCCCTAAACTTATGGAAATGAGGGACACAAGTTTCCATGGTGGTCCTGGAGTTGACACGTGGCACTTGATCCGACGGCAGGGAATGGATGCTCCAAAAATGCACCTGGGGGCTGAAAGTCGGTCACGTGAGTGACCAAAAGACTCCCCATAGGGGCTGAGAACATTTTTATATGTATGATGTCATTGAACTTAGGGACATGAGGGACATCAGTTTCCATGGTGGTCATGGAGCTGACACGTGGTGTTTGATCCAACGATAGGGAATGGATGCTACAAAAATGCACATGGGGATGAACTGTCAAGTCTAGAGGTCACATGAGGGTCCCAAAGGTCACATGTGAGCTAGGAATTTTTTTAATGGTTGGTGCACTTGACCTTAGGGATGTTGGGAGATTAAATCCCACCAGGCTCCCCGGTGCCGACATGTGTCCTCCGAAAATGACCAAGTCCTCGAATCGCTTTGAGAGGGCAACTTAGGAAAAATATAACTTGAGCTCCCTAAGAATTTATAGGTGAAATGTTATATAATAGTGAATGAAAATGTAATTCTGAATCCAATGGAGGGGGTATCATGTCCTTATCCATCCATTTAATCCTTAAAAAATCAGATTTGTGATTTGAGACTCCACTTGTGCCTTTTAAAAACTGCATAAAATTCCTATGCGCCAAGGTGTTGTGAAAAATATTATTTCACCATAATGTAGGTATTGGAATCCTATCTCCATATATTCTTTGTTTTACTTCTAACTCCATCTAAGCTCTCAGAATCATCTTCTGAAGCCCAACAATTATTTTAGGCATGTGTACTGCCTAGGCTTGTGAACCCTATTTTTACTCAGACTGCTCCAAGTCTTTCAAAAATTCTCCAAACATTAAAAAATAATTTCCATGATGTTATAAGTTATTCAATTCACCTCCATGTTGAATTTTTATCTTCTGTTCCACTCCAAGGGGGTTTATCCAGTCTTGGGAAGGCCAACGATAGCCCTTCCAATACTGCCAGAAGATAACATCTTTTAAGAACTTCCTACAATCACCTAGGGGGAATGAATAGAATTTCTTAAACCACCTAAGGGACCAATTTGAAATTAAATAGGGGGTGACCAAACTGACGGATTTGACCCGGGGTGCCTATGAATGATAGAACATGAAAATTTTGGCACAAGGGTATAGTTGTCATGCTTGGAAACTTCTAATTTCCTTGTCATAGATTTGCAGGACAACAACTAGCTAACCTTAAAGCCTCAAATTTAACGCCAAGGTCTCAATATCGTATGAAAAAAATTGTAATGATCCCATTCACCACTCCATATCAATCAAACCATATCCTCTACACTGGGAATTACCAAAATTCGCTAAGTTAAATACAAAATAAGATCCAAAACATCATCTTCATTCACTTAGACATGTATGTTATCTTATTGTGCATGATCAGGACTTTATTCTTCACACTTTTCCAATGTCCTTGGTCGGTCTTGCCTTTTATTGGTACAATAACACTCTCCAATATTCAATCTTCTCTTTTTCCCAACTTGCGTAGTTATTTTTAGAACATTTTTCGATTAACATTGCACGAAAAATAACCATCAATGATCTATACACCATCCAAAAATTTGAAGATGAATCCATCACATTATTCATTGCATGATGAAACCCGACTATAATTAAATTATCCTTTCCTCTTCCACAAGCTGACCTCATCGACCTCTTCTCATGTTTATGTGTGAATCATATATCTTAATCTTTTCAAATCTAATAATTCTAAACCTTTGACGAGGCCTTCCCATGGAATGTAAACCGGATAGATGCATCCTCAAGCAAGGACATTTAAAACTCAAATCCAATAAACTGAAAAATGAATTTACTTAATCATATGCATGAAATTACAAGTCGACGTGACATCTAATGTTGTGGTTGTTAAATCATCTCCCGCATTTACATCTAGCATATGGTCTCAACAACGAGTCACTCAACCAAAACCTAATTCACTCCCCTCGGGGAGTAATACAATACAATATTTGATAAATTAATGACAACTAATCTTTCCACACTTCCTCCTATCTCGACCACCAACAAGTCAAGACCAAAACCTATATGGTATCATGAAGACCACTACTACAAGTATCACCAGGTCCGAGGTCACGACATAGAAAGATGTCATAATTTTAAGGACTTGGTCCAAAGACTCATCAATCAGGGTGATCTTCAAGTTGAAAATCTAAATTCTTCACCCAATAAACCCCTTGACATTTTCAAATAACCGTTCCCATATAATACTTTGACAAGTCAAGAAACCATTGTTACCACAACCCAAGCACTTAATGCTCATATTATAAACACCCTAAACACTAATGATCACAAGCCTACCTCATCCAAAAATTCATCATTAACCACATATATTCCATTTGACATATTTCCCACATCTGTTACATCTACATCTGTTTTAGAATCTACTCCCGCATCTAAAACCACTAGAACTACATTAACAAATATATCATTTGTAAACTTAAAGACATTCTTGAACCAATCATTTCAGCCTATCTTCACATCTAGCTTTAGTATTTCATCAACCACATTATATACTTCATCCATTCCACTGATGTTGACCTCCTCACCTTTCTCATTTCCACCATTTCCCATCATACCATAGGTGGAACCTATACCGGTTATTCATCCCACTCATTTAATCGCTCCGATGTTGCGGTTACATCCTCGATCATGTCTTCTTTCACACCAACATTGTCATTTGAAGAATGCTTAAACTTAGTTTATCTTACCATGACCTCAAATGTCCCTTCACCTCATCAACACAATCCCATCAATCCCCATCTTCTCGTAGATCATCTTAGAAAATGTTTTTTCCTATGTCCAAACAAATTTTGGCATCACCATCTCGACTCCACCATTGAGATTGCCGATTGTAATCCCGATAGTGTGTTCTCGCATATAAAATCCATGGTCCCTCCTTGAGGTCAACCATCTTATCCAATATCATCTTCTCTAGAAGCATGAGCGTTGTAACTCGCCAACCCAATATCATTCTATTCGAGAATACCAACCAATATTAACATTTAATCCAAATCATCAAAGCATCAAGATGCTCGGGTTTTACCCCAAACATCCAAAGTGTCCCATAAGATGTCTTCTAGTGCTCTTATTAGATCAAACACATAAATCTTCTACCACCTACTACAAACCTCTGCAATTATGCTTCCTCCTATTAAGGCTATCAATTCAAAATAAAATAAGCCTCTATGGTTAAATCCTAACCTTGTGTGCCTTTAATCACACCCATGGACATGATACTTGAGAATTGTAGAGTGCTCTAGGACATTATTCACAATCTCATCAAAAATGGGAAACTTGCTCTTCAACCGATCCGGTCCCTTCTTTCCACATATAGTTCGGCATATTTTATTTTTCCTTCTAGAGAGGACTCACCCTATGATGACCCTCTTTTTTTCATTAATACGCTTTAGGTAACTACTCAAACCGCATGCGCAAGCCAAAGATGACCTCTAAACTAAAATACAAGACCCACATCACTATTATTCCCCACAAGGAGTTGGCAACATATTCGAAAACAAAGGTCTCTATTTTAGCATCCCCTAAGCCTATTGAACAAAGTATCATTAGACATATTCATCAATCCCCAATTAAAATATCACTCTATGAGCTCATCCAAAGACAACCAGATCATAGGCAAGCTCTTATTAAAGCCTTAAAATGCATTCTCGTGCCTAATGAAGAAGCTCAACCCTTTGCATCTCTTGTAGGCTAACTTATCGCATCTAATGTTATATCATCTAATGAAACTAAAATTCCAGACATCCCACTGGAATAACATGAACTTCCCCTCTTCATTATGGTTAAGATCAATGATTCATTCATTCAAAATTCCACAAATGATAGTGGGGCAAGCATTAAGATCATCCCTTTGCATACTTTCGACCAAATAAATATTCCAAGAGAAATCATTGCTCAAACACCTACATTCCTTCATGCCATTAATGATGTCTTCGCTCCCGCCTTGGGAACAGCTTGTCCTTCCCATCTATGTTGGTGAGAATTTCATCCAAAAGACATTTTATATCATTGAAGGAGAGTTCCAATACAATTTCTTCCTCATATGACCATGGATCCACGCCATGCATATTGTCCCATCAACTCTTCGTTGCTCTCTTAAATATGATGATGAGAGAAAAACCTTAACCCTTTGTGGGGATACTCCTCCTTTTTAGGGTTGTAACATAACTTACGGACCAAATGAAATATTCATCCCTATGGATGATCCATTTGCACCTACCAAAGAGTTCGACATTCCGTCATCTAAAATCGCTAGATGATGTGTTGAATAAACCGATGATTGGGGAGTATTACCTTCTCATGCTTATTGCCCTTCCCACTCCTAACCATGTTGGTAGACCTGATAATGAGCCTATGTACTAACTGGATGTAGGGGATGTTGTCCCTTTGGTCTACCGCATCGTCACACCAATATTATTTATGGTAGCTTTGATATTCCTTCCTCTCACATCGATAAAATCTCACACATCGGGATTTATAGTTGTAGCTTTAGCTTTCTCAACAAACCACCTTTTCATTATAGCTATTTGCATCATTGCGTATGGAATGGATTTGATTTGTGCTTTGTTATGAACATGTCACACACGGTCTTATTCTGATCAATGTCAAAAACATTACAATTTTTTTTTCTTAATCTATAAATAGCGGTCCTCTCGATCCCATCACACGATCAAAGATATTGATAGTCATGCCTTCTCCACATCCTTTATCTATTTCAACTTTCGAATATGAGGGCATTCCTTCTCTACCTCCTCCATATTTTCCAGCCCTTGAGGATCTTGTCTTGCTTGATGACATGGACATACCTTCTTTACTTTCCCATTCTCATCTAACTCCCAAGGACATGAACATACCATCCCTACCTTTCTTGAATCTTGATGACATGGAAGTAGATCACACCATCTCCATTTACTCTAAATTTTTCTTAGTCTCCACCATAACTTTCGATGGCTCACCTATCGGTTTGATAATTAAACTAGGTCCCTTCCCTTTACCATTCGGATATGATAAAAGAATACTATTCTCCCATTGATGTTCTTCAGTTTGTTGATGACAATTCCTTCCTTTCCCACATGGGGGAAGAATATTATTATATTTATAAGACTTTACCATCTGATTGACCTACTCTTCTTAACGAAGGATCCAATGACATCAATATCGAGACTCCTTAGGAGCATCGCATTCTAAAAGTGGACTAATTGCTTGATCAATGCGAGCAAGAATATTTCACCGCATTACTCTCCCATCGTATCCAAGAATTTTCATGGTCATATTCAAAAATTTCATATCTTGACCCCTATATCGTCATCCACAATATCGTCACTTGTCCCAATGATAAAATACTAAAGATAAAACTTCTCCGCATGCATCCTTGTGTTGCTCTCCTTGTTAAAGAATATTTGTAACACCTTTTAATAAAAATTTCATGATTCCCATTTACTATCCCCACTGGGTTTCTAACATTTTCCCCATTGTTAAAGCATCAAGAAAATTACACATATGCACGAACTTTCGGGATCTCAATGTCTCCTATCGTAAACATGACTAACATCTCCCAAACATTGATCAACTCCGTGGATCTTACCACAGTCATGAGATAATTTCTCTTAAGGATAGTTTCTATGGTTACAATCAAATCCTCATTGCACTAGCAGATAAAAACAAAACCTTATTCGTCACCCCTTGGGTGAGCTACTACTATCGTGTCATACCTTTTAGTTTGAAGAATGTTCGTGTTAATTATCATAGGGACATGATTTATATCTTTCATGATATCATCCAAAAAACCATTTAATATTAAGTTTATGATATTTTAGGAAAATCTAAGCACTCACATGATCATATTTCCATGTTTAAATTCCTTTTCAAGTGCCTCATATGCTTTTTCCTTCATTTTAATCTAGATAAATGTGTATTTGGAGTCTTAACTGTGAAGCTCGTTGACTTTATCATTTCTATTAGGGACATGGAAGTGGATCCCCTAAAAATTAAGGAAATCATTGAAATGTTTGCATCCACCAATATTAAGCAACTTCAAATTCTTCAAGGATGCCTTCAATCTGCTTTTTACCATTTCATTTCGTAACGCTTTGATCATTGATAATATTTTTGTCACCTCCTTGAGAAGGATATTGAACTTGATTGGCATATTGACTATCAAAAATATTTTGACAATCTGAAAAATATCTCCTATCTCCACTAGTGCTCACACCTCCATGTTATGGGGAGCCATTTTATTTGTATATCTCTGCCACTAATCATGCTCTAGGGGTCATGCTAGCACATTGTAATGACCAAGGTAATAAGAAGGATGTTTATTACATTATTCGTACTCTACATGACTGTGAAACTTGATAAACTAAAGCTAAAAGGTTGTGTTGTGCCTTATTCTTCATGACATCTAAGCTTCAACATTATCTTCTCAACCACAAGACTTACATCATGACTAGCTTTCATCTTCTTAAGACATTGTAGTCCAAACCTTATCATAGAAATCACGTTACTCGATGGATCATGCTCATGACAGAGTTTGACCTTGAGTTCATCTCTCAAAATCCATTAAAGGATAGGCTATTGCTGAAAAATTGGTAGAAGCCCCTCTTCCTAGTACACATTTACCTCATGAGAAATTTTTAGATGAATCCATTAATTAATTTCATCATGAATATAATCCTCTCAAATTCAATCTCTTCTTTGATGGCTCAAAATGTCAGCAAGGGGGAGGTGTTGGCATCATTCTCATTCCTCTGTGGGAAAATCATATTCCCTTCTCATTTAAAAACATTCTTGAGAGAACAAATAACATAGAGGAATATGAGGCTCTCATCTTGGGTCTTGAAACCATCATCTTTTTAGGTGTTAAAATTCTTGACATCTACGGAGATTCTAAGCTCATAATCAAATAGGTCAGAGGTGAGTATCAATATAAAAATGATACTCTTAAAAATATCATGATATTGTTCATCTTCTTCTTGACGTTTGTGAGTCTTACACCATCCAATTTATTCTTCGATCAAAAACTCATTTCGTTGACACGATGGCATCCCTCATGGCTCTCATCCCATGGAAAAAATAGGAGACCAAGCTTCCTATTTTCGCTCACCTCCATGATCATCCTTTCCACGAGTTACCTTACGTTAATCTTATTAAATCTAATTAATTAGACCTTTGGTACTCTCAAATCTTTGATTATTTATCCAAATCCATCCTTCTTTGGATTTCTCCAAAAATTCTAAGAGGTCCTTAGTTCATCATGCTCACAGCCTATGTGATCCTTGATGGCATTCTTTATAAACATGGATTTTATGGTGTCCCTTTCTCGATGTCTCAAATCCAATGATTCCTCTCGTGCCATCCAGAAGTACATGATGGTATTTTTGGTGGGAACGTTAGTGGCTTAGCCTTTGCTAAGAGTTTTCTCCGTCTTGATTATTATTAGCCTTCCTTTAATCATGACAAATACAAATATGTTAAAAATGTGAAAATGTTAGCAAGATTCCATTGTCATCCATATTCGTAGTCAAGATTTATAGCCAACTCAGGACCTTTGGCACTTTTCTCAATGGGGCCTTGATCTTATTGGTATTATGTATCCCCAATCTTCATAATAACATCATTCGATCATCACAGCCACAAAATACTTCACCAATTAGGTAGAAAAATCCCACTTACCTCAATAAAATTTGGTCCTATCATTAATTTTATATATCAACACATCATGAACTCGCTTTGGTATTCCCCATAAGCTTTTTGTGAACAACGTCAAGTCCTTTAAAAAATAAATCTCAAGAAAATATGTGATGCATTTAACATCCAAATTAGCTTCTCTTCTCCATATTATCCCCAAGATAATGGCCAAGCCAAAGCCACTAATAAAACCCTTAGAAACATTCTTGCCAAAATCATTGATTAAGCAGGTTGTAATTGGCATCTCCATCTCCCTTTTGCACTTTTTTCTCACTAGCGTTCATACCTCCACAAGGGCTATGCCTTTCTCTTGTTTATGTTTTTGAAGCCATTCCTCCTCTCGAAGTTAAAATCCCATCTTTGCGTGTGTATCTGTTCGAATTAATCTTTGATGAATATTATTGTTAGGCTCATCTATTAGAGCTCAAAATACTAGATGAACATCACCTCCACGCTCTTGAACACCATCATGTTTATCAAGAACAAATTAAGAGTGATTACAATAAGCACCTTAAGGAATGTGAATTTAATGTTGGTGAACTTGTCCTCAAATAAAATCGAATGTCACTACTCTAGAAACAAGCGAACGTGAAAATTTTTACCCTAACTAGATTGAACCATATGTTATCATGTATAAGTATGGGTCGAGAGATTATTGTCTATCCTCCTTGATGATGAACTATAAGAAAAATTCTTAACACATTGCACTTGCGACCATTCGTTTGTCAACATATTTACCAATTTGTCCTTAGTCACGACTTCGAGATCATTCCTCCATCTCATCCATTTCCATTCTTCATCATGATGATTTGGAACTATGTGGTCTTATGTCATTTACTAGATGTGACCTTAATCATGAGCACCATTCCTCTAACTATAGTATATTCCTTATGGATATGTTGTTCTCTTTCATGGGAACTCCATGATCATCACAACCATCTTCCTCTTATTCACCTATTGAAACCATGCTAAAGAGTCCATGTGTGTCTCTTGTACACTCTTAATCCCCTCCTAAGTTATCTAATTACTTAGTTCCAACTCTCCCCATGCAAAATCAAAAATCGTGGATGCTCAAATAAAAATCAAGTTATCAAAAATATAATGATCCTCAAAGGACATATGTTCATGCAAATAAAAAAATTAAAAGCATGAAATCAAAATCAAAATCAAATAAATAGATCGATGCCTTACAGATGGAAATCATTAATTCTTTCCATTTATATATAGTAGTAAAAATATTAGACCATACCCTTTAAGGATGGCTACTCTCGATGCCATTTTAGGGCTTCCCACATTGATCATCCTTCCATTTTATCAAGATCCTAAGAAAGCTTCCCACATTGATAAGATTTCTCTTTCCTTCCTAGAGAAAAGGAATATTTTATGTAACACCACTTTTGGAGAACCCTCTTTCCTCTGTAAAAGTGCATCTAGAACACCTTTAATCACGTCAATATTAGGTCTATGATATCATCTCATCCATTGATTCCTTATGATCTCACAAATGACTAACTATTTTTGGTTATTTACTAGCATTTACTTTTATCGTGAGTGCCTTGCGTTCCTCGTATCCTTTATCGTTTACCTTCAATGTGTTTGGAGGCATATTCTCACTTGCATGATTATTGAAACAATGTAGTCTCATTTGTACCTTCATATCGATGTGCTTGCATTGCGCCTTATTTGCTTTTAGTTTATCTCCATAAAAAACAATCCCATGGGGCCATACTTAAACCCCTTTTTCGGGAATATGTTATTTTTCCAAAGTATATATTCATGGCCATATTCTATAATCTCCCTTTAGGTAATTTTGATTTCATCTTACGAATCCTCTCCTTCTTATTTAGAAGTCCACATCTGTGGCCATTTACCCTTCTAGGGAAACATCTTCCGAATTTTGAAGTCCACTTTGGTGGCCATGCTTACTATTCCTTAGGGAATTTTACCTTAGATTATTAGAATCTACTTTGTGCACATAATCTATCCCCTTTTCCCACTTGGGACATATTTTTGTTTTTCCTTTTGCCTTCTTGGCCATTCCTTCCTAGCTTGGGGCATATTATCTCTTTCATCTATTATCCATGTGGGATTTTCATATCCCATTGGGCACCATGCTTCATCATCCTCATCCCCTATGGACACATATCTTATTCGTTCGATTCTTCATGTACAAAGGATTTCACATACTTTTTGCATATAATTATGCATATATCTATGAATTTCACATGACCCAGTGGGTCATCCCAACATGCATCCATACTACAATGATATTATTTAACATTATGGTTTGTAGAAAATTTTTGTATGTCTCTATTGAGATTACAATTTTCCCCTACCGATATCATATTGAAGTCACCACCATAGTTTTCCATCATTAATGTGATCTAGTTTTCCTAGGGTAGCTTGCCTTGGTAATGATTTCACCTATATTTTCATCACCCACCCACCTTTCATCATCGAATTGTTTAAAAGCATCTTCAATTTTCTCGACGATATCGATCCCCCATATGAGGGGGATATTATCATTAATCCTTTATCATAATCCAAACCTTTTCATTTTTTTCTTGTGGCTTTCCATCTAAAACCACTCAATAAAAAGGGGCATAAAGTAGACACATAATTTTGGTATCTATGTCCTCTTCTCCTGCATGGGTATATTTTATTATTCATCCTTATTAGTTAATTAAATGCCCATTTATCTTATCATTATCCATCCCTCCTTGACTAACATTAATTAATTAAGACCCTTTAATTAATTAATTAATCATCTGATACTTATTAATTTACATTAATTAATTCCTTTTATTAATTAATTAATGGGTACCCACATCCACATGCCCTAACTAGATTCTATTTTGGAATGCTTTCATTCCAAATATATGTCTTATGCATCCCCATGTTTTTTATAACCTATCCTTATCTCCAACTCACCTACACCTCATCCCCAAACAACCCATTCCTACCTAATGCTTTAAAGCATTTGGCCAACCCTTAAAACAAACTAAAAACACGTTGAAAATAGAATAATCTTCTTACTCTGGAAACTTTCCCTGAAATCGACAAGAAACCCACCGGTCACCGCAAACCCTATAAAAATAATTTCCTCCTTCCCATTCATCATCAGAAAATCGAGTGCAAGTAGATTTTATCAGAACTTATAGAAAATATTTCATTCTTGAGCAGTCCTAAAGACATTACAGCCTCCATACCTCCTTACACATTGTGCATGCATCAATAAAGATAATCTTTTTGTGATATTATCACTCTTTTATATAGCTTACTCAACTTTATCATATTGTCTTTATTCTTGGTATATAACCTTTGATAGATCCAAAACAAGAGCATCATATATCAAAACTTCATTATCAACTTAGTTTTGCAAATCCATTATTGTGTGTTGATTATCCAACTTGCCACCATCGGCTTTATCCTTCCCTGTCATATTCGTTATCGACTCACCTCAATAGTCGTCACCTTTTGTTCTAGATCCATCTTTGGACTCTACATGTGCTTACCCTTTGTCCCATATTGTTAAGATCTCATCCCAACCTCTCTCGGTCCAACAAATCATCCTGTTACACCCGAATTTCCATCGACTAAGGTATTGGTGTAGACACTTAAAATTGGTTACTCAATTTAGTGTCCCTCACATTCGTTTATCTTCTCGGGTAACCTGGGGCACGTTTATATCACCACTACCCCCTTGGAGTATTAATCAATTTGTGATTTAAACACCTATCCTAAGTTTAATTCACCCCATTTTGTTTTACCCATGAGTAATTAAATATTAACTATTTAATTACACCTTTTTACATATATCCTAACCACTTATCTACCCCATATCTATTTTATCCATATATCCCCCCTATTTCTCCTCCTCCCAAACCGAGTCGCGGGATATCTCCCGTACTTGGGATGATAGGATCACTCTCATCTTCCCAGAAATCGCCCCGTTTGGCCATTTCGGGAGTCTGTTCCCCGATCGGCGCCGACCGGTACTCGGTCGACGCCGATTTTTCGGAACGGCGCCGATTTAATCTCGGTCGGCGCCGATTACAAATAGAAGCCCAGAACTCAGTTCTGGTTAGACACAGATTGTAAGAGAGAGAACGAGAGAGTTCCGAACATCAATTTTGAGTTTAATCTATCGAGTGAAAGCGAATCTTGTCCAAATCAATCCCTGAGAGGAGCACCGTTACTCGCTCTTATCACATCAGCATTACACATCTCCATTGATTCTCTGGTGACTGTGTTCCTGCATCCAGCACAGGTGGACCCTGGCTAGTGTCTCTCCAAAGCATTTTCTCGATCCTGCAGACGTTGACGATCTTGCCTTTATTTTCTGATTCTCAAACCTTTTCGCACGCTGCCCCGGATCGACGCCGATCCACATCAGTCGACGCCGATCATATTACGAGACAGTAAAAGGACACAGGTAACACAAATCCAGCTTTATTTCATAGTTTCCTATTTTCTGTTGCTTTCTTCGTCACGCTGTTTAGATTTTGTTTTATTACTTTGATCATAAAATCTAGTCCTATACGTACATCTTTTATCATGTATGCTTCTCTGCTTAATTGAAAACGTGGACTGACATCCGCCGAGGAAGCTTATCGCTTCCCGGACCCGCTTCTCGGGCAGTCCACCTAAATACCTTTTAACGTGGTCTTTTTCTGTCAAGCATCGGTGTCTTGCAGGTTACTCGGATCTACTGTGCGAAATTGCTCGTGTGCGCCCGTTTCATCTACATCGGCTTCCTTATCCGTCTGCATCTTCGGATCTTGTCCATCAGGTATCAATTTCATTTGAGTTTTTCAAGGTTTTTGTGTTTAGTTTGGTACATTAACTTGGACAGGTAACAAGCGCTAAATTCTTGATCTACATTCTGGCACGCCCGGTGGGACCCAACCAAAGTCCCTTATTGGTAAGTTCATCTCTTTTCTAGTTTTGAGCTTTGTTCTTTTTCCTCGCTGATTTTTATCAGTTCTATTTGAGCATTTCCTTTCATCGTTTCAATCTTGCTTTTTATGCGAAATCATTATCTTGAAATTTTTCTAGTTCCTTAAAATAGAAATTTTTCATTTTCACCATTATCTGGATATATCTTTCTGGATCTTGTTTGGTGTTTGCTTAACCTTTTCTTGCGGAGCACTTTGCTTGTTCATGGGATTGTTCGAGGGGAAGAGCTCAACAACGTGCTTTTTGAAGTCCACACACCTTGGAGAGCTAAATCTATAGGTATTTCTCTTTTACGGTGTTTTCTCCTTTTAGGAACTAAAAGATATAAAAAAAAAAAAATTGTTTGTTTTCTATCACATCCAAACATTTCAATTTTTGGTGCTTAAAAGGAATTTAATCGCATTTGGGAAAGAATTTGTTTGACTTGTCTTCATCAAAATCAAACACTTCATTTTTAAGTGCTTAAAAAGAACTCTTTCTTTGTCATTGTTGTTGTATGTTTCTCATCTAGTTTTAATTAGGCTGGAAAATTGATCAAAATCGGTAGTGACACTATTTGATTTTTATTTTTCACCCTTGCACACAAAGCCAAAATCACTAGGTATAAAGCATTTAAACAAAAATTCCTTCCCTGGCCTCGCCTACTTGGAAGTGACATCCAAGAGGAAGAGCCTACGCGGTACTCGGGCCGCGCTATAAATTCACGGAAGTTCTGGTATATATTGGCAAAGCACCCGACTCCCTTATCGCAGCGGTGTGTGAAGTGCGGGGGTAGGCCCCTATATCAAGCCACGTACCTGGTCTTTTACTGAAGTGCCTTCGGGACTCCTCACCAAACATTCCCCAAACCATCCTTAGTTTGGCTATCTGAGTAGTTCCTGTTCTAAAAAGCCTTCCCTAATATTTTCTTTCTTAAAAGCATCAAAACTTAAAGGAGATAATCACCTACGCTGCTTGAATTGTCTGTGCATTAGTTAGGTCAATCTTCTTTTCTGCGTGTTTATGACGGTCATTACTCGGTTACAATCTAGAAGAATGGCTCAACTGGCCCCTTCTTCTTCCGAGATTACCACTAGTGTGGATGTTTCGGCACCCCCCAAATCTTCCTCGGGACCGCTGTTAGTTGGTTCCCCATCCTGGTCATATAATCCTTTCTATCAAGCCAAAGCAACCCCATCACGTCCAGCTTCCCCTAGTCCTTCAGAAATATCATCTGCTTCTGACTTAGAGTATGTTCCTCACGGGGATCCTGAATTTCAGGCACTCCTTGATCGTAATCCGGTAGCCCTCATGGACTACCTAGTACACAAATCTATTCAAATATCTGATCAGGGACCACCAATCCAACAAGTGTACGATTATCCTCGTGAACCATCCCAGGCTTTTGTAGAACAGTTAGCATCATTTTTCTCACCTCGAGCCACGGAAGAGGGTGGCGCACCTGTGCCTCCTTTTTCTCTTCCACCGACCGTATCGACTAGTTCTCAAATAGTCTTACCTATTCCCAACGCCGCAGTTACCTCGACTATTCCACAACCTACTTCTGAGAAGTCCTCTTCTCTGGCTATCATGGGTACGTCTGCACCCACATATTGCTGTTAACTCATCTATGCCATCCATTGTGTCCCAGGGTCAGTACCTCTTTATGAGTCAACCCCCTTCGACTAGTCAGTTGGTTCCTGCTTCTCGTCCCCCAGTGGGTTTTTCTTCCAATATTCTCGACAACAGTGACCTTCGCCCATCCTCTAGCTTCGGCGCCCTTAATAACTAATCCGGCAGTAAAAAGCCTCTTTCAGGTCTTGTTCCCCACCATGTCCAATCAAATCGACACCCATGTTCCTCAATCTATTCCGATTCAGTCAACAAGCATAGGAGTCCATCAATCACAGGCTCCGTCCGTCATCCAACCTCCATTTTCTCAACCACTTATTGTCTCACAGCCTGCCTATACATAGGCTCCTTCACAGCAAATACCTCACCAGGTGTCACCCAGAACGCCTGGTTATTCCTCTTATCATCCTATCAATCAACAGATGAATCCCCCGTTGACACCTCAACAACATCCACCATTTGCTTCCTATGTAGGACATGCCACTGTGCCTCCTCCTCAATCTGACGTGGTCCAAATTCTTTTCAAGAAAATCGCAGACTTGGAAGCCTCCACCAAAGGGGCTCGTCCTTCATACTCTTTTGAAGAAGTGTGTAATGAACCCATTCACCCCTCAGTGGCTTTTAAGCCTTATCCTCCTCAATGGGAACTTCCTAAATTCTCAAAATTCCATAGTCGGGAGGACCCTCAACAGCATTTGCGAGCATTCAAACATGCTTGCTATCTCATAGTCCAAGATCAGGAGCTTATGCTCCGTACTTTTCCCATGTCTCTAGCAGGCCCTGCTTTAGACTGGTACAATAACATTCCTCAACATTCCTTGTTTTCTTTCTCTCAATTGGCTCAGATGTTTGTTGAAAACTTTTCAATAAATATCGCGCATAAGATCTCAATCACAGATCTTTATAACATTCGTCAATTCGATGACGAGTCTATTACAGACTTTGTCGCTCGTTGGAGAGGGATAGTAAACCAATTGTCTTTCTCCCTTCCTCAACCCCAACAGATCGAGTTGTTTACTCGATCTTGTGCTAATCATATTTCTTCCACTTTAAGGATCCAGACCTTTCATACATTTGAAGAAGCCTTTACGATGGCACGCAAACTTGAGTCTCGCGCCATTGAACAAGGGAAGTTAAAACTTCGCTCTAAGTCTAAACCAGATTTTTCTCGGTTTACCAAATCAAATCCTTCCACTTCTAAAGACAAGAACCAGGGATCCACCAACGCTATCGTATTAAAAACATCACGAGCCGATAACACTTCTAACCAAACACCACGGAGAGACTCCTCATCTTCTCGAAAAGGGTCCTCGTCATCTCGATCTTTCACTTCGTTGGGAGAATCATATGCTTCTATCTTAGAGAAAATGTTGGAAGTTCGCATGATCGAACTTCCCCCCATTCGGAATATTGATGAAAGCCAAGAACGTCCATTCTGGTATAGGGAAAATGATTTCTGTCATTATCATAGAACCAAAGGTCATGACATTGAACGATGTCAGACCTTCAAAAATCTTGTCCAGAAATTCATTGATAAAGGTGAGCTCATTCTAGATAACCCAAATGCTCCCCCAAATCAGGCACTGGATGTTTTTAAACAACCTTTTCCTAATCATTCCCCAAACCATAATGCTTCAGAATCTCAAAAACCAAACACTCATACTATCAGCTTCATCTCTACTGAAGAATCTTCTTCTGAAACTAAGCCATCTGCGAACACATCAACCGAATCAGAACCTCCTTCCACTTCGCTAATCGCTGGGATTCCACCATCTTCAAATAGCTCGTCTTCAAATATTCCTACATTGCTAGATACGGATTCATCTCTCTCCGCTTCTTTGTCTGACCTTCCATCCATACCCGAGACAGTGTCATCCTCATCTGTCTCATCGTCAGACATTCTTTCAGTGCTCGAGGCAATTACATCCCTTCGAGTTTCCACTGCGGATACATCTACTTCTATTTCTCCCATTTTTGCTGCGACTATGCCATTGGTAAACGTACCTATAGTTGTACCAACTTCAACGGAAGCGTCTTCGATTTTGACTCTTCCTGTTTCCTTTCCTACAGTAGTTTCACCCACAATTACTGTACCAGAAGTAGTTCCTTTGCAAGGAGCTGCTTCTTCATCACTCACTTCTTCCATCACCAATGTTGCTTCGCCCATTAAAGGAAAATCTAAAGAAGTAGCACCGACACCTATACACTCGGTTCCCAAACTTAGACCGAGACAACCAAAATCTAACGTTGCATCATCAGCATCTCCTCCTTTGTTTCCCCGAATAGGTTACAATCACCTTATGCGGTTGAAATTGTCACCATCCCTGAAAAGGGAAAGCCTATAGTTCACGTGTTCAAGAATCTGGGTGCTTTCCCACAAAAATCTCTATCTACGCCTCATAAAAGATTGGATTTATCCACTACAAAGGCGTCTTCTCCTGCAAACTTATCAAAACCATCATCTTCTTCTACAACACATTCTTCACCAGCACCTCGAAAAGTGGACTTACCTATTAAAAAGACGTCACCTCCTTTATCAAAATCATCATCTTCATTACCAAAAACCAGGGCACCCTTTGTTCCTCCGATTAGACCTACTTTGGGAGCTTCTTCCTCATCTAAATCGACATTATCTAAATCATCAGTAGTTTCGACCAAGCAGCCTCCTTTACCTCTGAAGACCGCGACACCTGTCACATCTCCATCATCTTCAAAATCTATTTTAGGGGCTCCTCCTCCATCGAAATCAATCATGTCTCACTTACTTCCACCTCAAGTGCCCAAGGCTGCTCCTCCAGATGTCCAAAAAAATAAGATGATCCCTAAAAAGACTGTCAAACCTAACATGCAAGTCCTTTTACCTCGGCAGTCTGTTAAAGTAGAAGAGGCGCCTTCATCATCCCTGTCCTCATCTTTGTCTAACGGATTCTATACTGAAATCCTTCACCAACTTATCCAATCTTCATCCATATCTCTTCCTCCGATTAAACCCTATAACCCTAAAGGAGTTAAACCTGCCTGGTTTAACTCTGATTTGATTTGCGCCTACCACCGTACCCCGGGTCATGATACTGAGAGATGTAAAGCCCTTCAATCTGTTGTCAACAGCCTTTTGGAAGAAAGTGATCTTTTGCTGGAGGATGAGGAACAAGTATCTCCTGTCATCATAGCTCCATCTGAGCCCCAACGATCTACTCAGACCTCTACTTCTAGTGATTCCACTCCAAACGATCTTCCACCTTCTCAAATCGACACAATTCATATCGCCACTAGAACCCAACAGTATGATGATCCATCCTCATCTACAGCATCTCGACCACGGGTTGTCATTTCTGCAGCCCCCGAAGGAATTTCTCCTTCCTCATTAGCCTCGAGACCCCGAGTCTCTATTCGTGCTGCACCTCGGGCTCAAGTTCCCGTATCAGTTGAGGAGAGTGTCATGAAACAACTCACCCAGGCTCCGGTCAAAATGTCTCTTTTTGACCTCATTCAATCCTCTCCGCAACATCGCCAAGCTCTGATTGATAATCTGCGTCGCATCGCAGTGAATTCAGATGAGCCCCAGCCTTTCGAGATGGTTGTTGGATTGAATAGACCATCAACCGCCATTTCTTTTGAAGATTCAGAAATTCCTTCCCTTTCTTCCGAGGATTTGGAGGCTCCCCTCTTTATCACAGTCCAAATCGACAACACTACATTAAAACGCATTATGATCGACAGTGGTGCTGCACTTAACGTCATTTCCTCGCACACATTCGAGCAGCTTAAGTTACCAAAGAACGTAGTGTCACCCCCGCCTTTCACTCTTCGATCATTTAACGATCAGCTAGCAGTTACTTTAGGAACTGTGGTCCTACCCATTCGAGTAGGTAAGAAGCTGCTTCACGAACTCTTTTACATTGTTGAAGGGAAATTCCACTATAATATGATCCTCGACGCTCCTGGATTCATGCAATGCATTGTGTCCCATCCACCCTCCATCGATGCTTAAAATATCAATATGAGGGCAAAATCTATACTCATCCAGGAGATCCTTTTCCTTCCGCACAATGCGACATGACCACAGGGTCTGCCCCTCTAAAGGAAAATGCTTGTTCTCCTGACGGGGCCTCATCTTCTTCCATACCTGCAACCAAACTACCGGATTTACAAAATCTAGAAGAGACATTGCAGCGTTTCTCACTGGGAGAGCTTCCTCTCCTTTCTTTTGATGCCCATCTCAAACCTAATGAGTATGGTAGACCAGACAAACAACCTGAATATCAGCCTGGTCTTGGTCGCATCATCACCATTGGTCTGCCCAATCAACAGACTAATTTCATCTACGGTGGTCTTGATACGCCTCACTATCGCCTGGATTCTCCTCCTAGGGCCAAACCTTATTTAACAGGGTTTGATTGTCTACAGAATCCCACGTTTGCAAAAACTTATTTATATCGATGCGCGTGGAAGGGCTTTGGCTTAGGTAAATGTGAACAAGGTTTGCATGACTTCACGTCCATTCCAACTCTCAAGCCACATCAAAAATTTGGTTTAGGATTTAAACCTCTTTCAAAAGCCACCGTCACTATTCTCGATGAGCCTCTTCCTATTGAAGAACCATCTTCTCCCGCTAGGTCAGAAGCATCACTCGACGACGCCATTTCCATCCCGTCTGACTTTTTTTTTTAGTCAATACCATTTCCTTAGGGCCACTAACCTATAAGACTAATGACACGTCCACTTCCATACCGTTAGTTTTCCCTGAAATAGTTGGAGACGACTCTCTTACTATCAACACTATCCACTGTGCGGATGATGATTCTGTTCTCACCTATCTGGGGGCAGAGGATTCTTATCTTCCCAAGACCATTCCTTCTGACACGTCTACGCTTCTCAACGAAGCCACTATCGACCTTAATATAGGGACTTCTAAAGACCCTCGCATCATTAAGGTCGGCCAATCCCTTAATCCACAGGAGTTAGGAGACTTTACCACTTTTCTTTCCAACCATCGTCAAGTCTTTGCTTGGTCATATGAGGATATGCCAGGACTCGATCCCGATATTGTGGTCCACAATATCGTTACTCTTCCCAACATCAGACCGGTTAAACAAAAATTGCGTAAAATGCACCCTAGAGTAGCCCTGCTTGTTAAAGAAGAGTTGCAGCGCTTGCTCTCGGCTAATTTCATCCAACCCATCGATTATCCACAATGGGTTTCCAATGTAGTACCAGTAACTAAAGCCACTGGGAAAATTTGAATTTGTACCGACTTCCGGGATCTTAATCTTGCTTGTCCAAAAGATGATTTTCCTCTACCTAATATCGACCAACTCGTGGATTTAACTATGGGTCATGAGATGCTTTCTCTTATGGATGGTTTCTCTGGGTATAATCAAATTCTTATCGCACCAGAAGACCAACATAAGACTTCTTTCATAACTCCTTGGGGGACCTTTTGTTATCGTGTTATGCCTTTCGGTCTTAAGAACGCAGGAGCAACCTATCAGCGAGTAATGACCTACATCTTCCATGATCTCTTACACAAAACTGTGGAAGATTATGTCGATGATCTCCTCGGTAAATCAAAACGTCGTCAGGACCATCTTTTCATTCTTGCACCTCTCTTTGAGAGGCTTATTCACTTTTGTCTTCGCCTAAATCCATCTAAGTGCGTGTTTGGCATTCTCACTGGTAAACTTTTAGGCTTTATCATTTCCATTAGGGGTATTGAAGTAGACCCCGCAAAAATAAAAGCTATCCTTGAAATGCCTCCCCCTTCTAATTTAAAGCAACTCTGCAGTCTCCAAGGACGTCTTCAATCAGTGCGTCATTTTATCTCACAATTTTCGGATCGTTGTCAACCTTTTCATCATCTCCTCCGTAAGAATGTTCATTTTGAATGGGATGAGCATTGCCAAAAGGCCTTTGATGATCTCAAAGCTTATCTTCTTTCTCCACCTGTGCTTACACCTCCACGCGAGGGGGAGCCTTTCTATCTTTATATCTCTGTGACTGACCATGCTCTGGGAGCCATGATCTCGCATCGGGACACTTGTGGTAAAGAACAAGCTGTCTATTACATCAGTCGCACCCTCCATGAGTATGAAACACGTTATTCCGAAGCTGAAAAGCTGTGTTGTGCTCTCTTCTTCGCAACTTCTAAGCTTCGTCATTACCTCCTTAATCACAAAACTTACATTGTCACAAGTGTCAATCCACTCAAGACAATTCATGCGAAGCCTTATCACAATGATCGTATCACTCGTTGGCTCATGCTTATGACAGAATTTGACCTCGAGTTTATCCCGCAAAAGTCTATCAAGGGTCAGGTTATTGCAGATCAATTAGCTGATGCTCCTCTTCCGGATACTCAAAACCCCCTTGCTCAATTCCCCGATGAATATATCCAACAAATTGATTTTGGTCTATCTCCATTTAAAGTAAAGCTCTTCTTTGATGGATCCAAATGTCAGCAAGGGGGAGGTGCAGGTTTTGTGATGATTCCTCCTTGGGGTACGCCTATCCCTGTCGCACACAAATTAAACTTTGAGTGCACCAATAATATGGCTGAATATGAAGCTCTAGTCTTGGGTCTTCAAAATGCCATTAATCTCGCGCTCGTCATATTGACATCTTTGGTGATTCTGAACTCATCGTTAATCAAGTCACAGGCGTCTATCAATGCAAGAATGATATCCTTCAAAAATATCGTGATATCGTTCTTGCTCAACTCCAATCTTTCGATAAATTCACTATCCAAGCCATTCCTCGCACTGCGAATCGATTCGCGGATACAATGGCTTCGTTAGCTTCGCTTATCCCGCCTTTTACCGAAGACTCGCGACTTTATGTGGCTGTGCAACGATTAGATCAACCATCTCATCTCCGGCAACTAACTTTAATCCATGCTGTCACAACCGATACTCAGGATGAGTGGTATCGACAGATCATTGATTATCTATCTCATTCGGTGCTTCCTCCAGATCTGACTTCCAATGGTAGGAGATCTTTTATCCAACGCGCTAATCACTATACTATTCTAGGCGGGATCCTCTACAAATGCGGCTTTGATGGCATTTTGCTTCGATGTCTCAAAACCCGTGAATCATCTAAAGCTATCCAGGAGGTCCATGACGGTATCTGTGGTGGACATTTTAGTGGCTCGGCCGTAGCCAAACGCATCTTACGTTTGGGATATTATTGGCCTTCTCTTAATCGAGATTGTTGTGAATACACTAAGAAATGTGTCAAGTGTCAACAACATTCCAATCTCACACATATCCCTAGTCAAGCTTTACAACCTGCAGTGGATTTGTGGCCTTTTTCGCAATGGGGTCTTGACCTTATTGGTCTCATCAATCCCCATTCTTCACAACGTCATCATTCTATCATTACTGCCACTAAGTACTTTACTAAGTGGGTGGAAGCTATCCCTCTTTCTTCAACAAAAGCTAAACCCATAGTTGATTTTGTCTATCAACACATCATTTGTCGCTTTGGCATTCCACACAAACTCATCACAGATAACGGTAAGTCTTTCAAGAACGTTGAATTGTAGAATCTCTGCGATGCTTTCAATATCAAGCTCAGCTTTTCTTCTCCATACTATCCTCAAGCTAATGGTCAGGCTGAAGCTTCCAATAAATCTTTGTGTAATATCCTCACAAAGGTAACTAGTCGAGCTGGTAGAGATTGGCATTTACATATCCCTTTTGCTCTCTGGGCTTATCGGACTAGCATCCGTACTCCTACTAGTGCTACTCCCTTCTCTCTCGTCTATGGGTCTGAGGCTGTTCTTCCTTTGGAAGTCCAAATCCCATCTCTCCGTGTTTCTCTCAGAGAATTTGTCTCTGATGAGGACTATCGTCAAAATCGTCTAGCACAACTTGAATTATTAGATGAGCGGCATCTCAATGCTCTTGAACATCATCAAGTCTATCTTGAGCGTGTCAAACATGCTTATAACAAGCACTTGCAGCACCGTGACTTCAAAATTGGTGATCTTGTTCTTAAAGAAAACCAAAATGTCACTACACTCGAAAGGAGTCAGCGTGGTAAGTTTTCTCCCAACTGGATGGGTCCGTACGTTATCACTCATAAATATGGGTCTGGGGCTTATCGTTTATCTTCCATGGATGGTATACCTGAAGTGGAACCTCTTAATGCTTTGCATCTACGGCCCTTCTACTGTTAAAATCTATCTTACACAAATTTAGTCGCAAGACAGATCTTTCATCCATCTAACAACTAGTCATATACTTTCATGGTGATTCGGAACTATGTGGTTCTCCGCCTATTGCCTCTTTTACCTTAAATATGAGTATCGCGGCTCTACTCATTGCATTTTTCTTTTGGATATGTTCCTCCTCATGGTAGGGATACCTTAATCACCATTTCATCTATCCCAAGTGCTTATCTTAATCGGATCTACTCGGGGCATGAGTGCGTGCTCTTTTATGTTTTCTTCCCCTCTATCTGATCTATCTAGGTCTAAACTCAGCTTCTTCCAAAAGGATTTTCAAAAAAAAAAAAAAAAAAAAAAGATGCTATCCAAAAAAGATAGACTGATCCCTTGAAGGACAGCTATCCATACAATCAAATGAATCAAAAGATATAGACCATGCCCTCGAAGGATGGCTATCATTAAAATTCAAAATACAGACCGCTCCCTTGAAGGATGGCTATTTCTCAAATGAATACTCAAGGCTTCTTGCATTGATCAGCCTTTCAGTCAGTTTGTACACTTTTTAGCATCGCTGAAAGACTTCCCGTATTGATCAGTCTTTCCATATCTAGCAAACTTCCCGCATTGATCAGTTTGCTTTTCTGCCAAAATCATGAAGCTGAGATTTAAGACCTTTTGTCGATCATATGGAGAATCCTATTTTCCCAGTATGAACATGTATTTTGTCCCTTGTAAATTTCGGCAAGATACTTACTTACTGCTTCTTCCATTTCCATCCTAAATCTGGTTTGCGACTAGTTGGTGTCAGGTTTATTTTAACCTCATATAGGGCCTTGTATGCATGGTCTTTTGGGTTTCCTATCCAGATTCTATTTATGGTCGGTTGGGAGTCCGACTTATCATTTTTCTTCATATTTGGGTGTATTTCCTTTATTTCTAATCAAGGTCGTTCTCACTACATCCTTGACTCTCACCAAGAGTCTTTCCAATTATTTCATCCAGTTAACTTAACATTTAACATGTTAATCAAACTCTATCATTTATCTAAAATTCATCTGATCTACTTTGTCCAATACATATCTCATCGCCTCTATCTATTTTCATCAAAATATAATTAAAATCTCAAAAATATCAAATCCATTCCAGCTATTACCTCCTATCTATCTATCACATCGTCTAATCATTTGTCTATCCATGTCACATTACATCTATCTATATCTATTTTCTCATCCAAATTAAATCCACAAATCACATCTATCTATATCCTCTATCAGTCTATATCTATCCAATCACATCTATTCATCATCTATCAGTCTATATCTATATCCATCACAATTACGCTACATCTATCCATGTATATCAAGATCAAAAGCATGAATCCAATTTTTGACTCTCTCTGAATCAATCGTCACGGTGTAAATAAATCGTTTACGTTTTCCGTTCGCATATTTATATGTGCTACGATCGGTCGGCGCCGATTTTTTTGGTCGACGCCGTTTACTTGGGTCGGCGCCGATTACTGTGATCGCCGCCGATTTTCCATATCTCTTTGCCATAGTGTTGATGCTTGGCTTATTTATCTATCTGATCATTATTGTGCGCTGAATATTGCCTTTCGGCACATATTTTCGATATTACTGTCCATTTCGAGTTTGTTCCCTTTGCGTGGAGCACTCACTTTTTTGGCCGCTTAGGGTTCACGGGTCTGTAGGCACTAACGTCGTCTGCTTTGCAGACCGTCTAGTTGTCCCTACCAATGTGTCTCTCTTTAGAGGCTGACTATTTTGCAGCTCTCCTTACGCTCATGGGTCTGTAGGTACTAACGTCGTCTCATGAGGAGACCGTCTAGATTTCCCTACCAATGTGAGTTCTTTAGGTTGCTGCCTCTTTATTTATTTTTGTGCATCATTAATGATCAGATCTACTCCAGACATCCAGCTGGGGCATCCCATGTTTTCATCTACCTCTTTCAAACTTGGGATCGTTTGTTCTATCACCCATCCCATCCCTAGTTTGAGGGGGATCACATCATCACTTTTTCTTCTTTTCTTCCACCTCCTTGTTTTTGTCTCACAACCTTGCTTATCGCAAGTTACTTGACAAAAAGGGGCAAAATGTAGACACTTAAAATTGGTTACTCAATTTAGTGTCCCTCACATTCGTTTATCTTCTCAGGTAACCTGGGGCACGTTTATATCACCACTACCCCCTTGGAGTATTAATCAATTTGTGATTTAAACACCTATCCTAAGTTTAATTCACCCCATTTTATTTTACCCATGAGTAATTAAATATTAACTATTTAATTACACCTTTTTACATATATCCTAACCACTTATCTACCCCATATCTATTTTATCCATATATCCCCCCTATTTCTCCTCCTCCCAAACCGAGTCGCGGGATATCTCCCGTACTTGGGATGATAGGATCACTCTCATCTTCCCAGAAATCGCCCCGTTTGGCCATTTCGAGTCTCTTCCCGATCGGCACCACCGGCACTTTTCGGTCGACGCCGATTTTTCGGAACGATGCCGATTTAATCTCGGTCGGCGCCGATTACAAATAGAAGCCCAGAACTCAGTTCTGGTTAGACACAGATTGAAAGAGACACAGATTGTAAGAGAGAGAACGAGAGAGTTCCGAACATCAATTTTGAGTTTAAATCTATCGAGTGAAAGCGAATCTTGTCCAAATCAATCCCTGAGAGGAGCACCGTTACTCTGCTCTTATCACATCAGCATTGCACGTCTCCATTGATTCTCTGGTGACTGTGTTCCTGCATCCAGCACAGGTGGACCCTGGCCAGTGTCTCTCCGGCATTTGCAGATCCTGCAGACGTTGACGATCTTGCCTCTATTTTCTGATTCTCAAACCTTTTCGCACGCTGCCCCGGATCGACGCCGATCCACATCAGTCAACGCCGATCGTATTATAGACAGGTAAAAAAGGACACAGGTAACACAAATCCAGCTTTATTTCATAGTTTCCTGTTTTCTGTTGCTTTCTGTCTGCTGTTTAGATTCTGTTTTATTACTGTGATCAGAAAATCTAGTCCTTACGTACATCTTTTATCATGTATGCTTCTCTGCTTAATTGAAAACGTGGACTGACATCCGCCGAGGAAGCTTATCGCTTCCCGGACCCGCTTCTCGGGCAGTCCACCTAAATACCTTTTAACGTGGTCTTTTTCTGTCAAGCATCGGTGTCTTGCAGGTTACTCAGATCTACTGTGTGGAATTATTCGTGTGCACCCGTTTCATCTACATCGGCTTCCTTATCCATCTGCATCTTCAGATCTTATCCATCAGGTATCAATTTCATTTGAGTTTTTCAAGGTTTTTGTGTTTAGTTTGGTGCATTAACTTGGACAGGTAACAAGCGCTAAATTCTTGATCTACAATTGGTTTCAATCTTGATCCTTCATCCTTGTTTCTCATTGTCTCCTAGTTTCTATTCCTCTAGATTTCCTCTACAATTTCACTCCAACACTTCTAGACTTCTACAACTTCTATATGGCACTCGATCCTGCGCTTGCATCTACATTTTTCTCTTATTTTTTTGATCCATCTCCTCAAGTCATCTTCAACATTTCTCTACACACTCTGGATCACCGTCAACCTAGACCAGTACATTTACTTTTCAGGTTTCTTTAATCAAATCAATATCTAAATCAATAAATATTACTTTCGAGATCTGTACTTTTCGGTCTCTCTGTATTATCAATATACATTTATTTTTATTTCATTTTTTGTCTAAAAATAGGGGTTGACATCCACCAAGGAAGTTCGGACTTCTCGTGTCCTCTTTGCCAGAAACCCCCACAAAAATCATCTAATCAATAATATTTTTCAGTCTTATTTATATAATTTATCCACTTTATAGCAACAAGAATCAACCATCTAGCTCCCGTATTCGACATCATACATCTAGGGTAACATAAACCCTCTATCCTTATAAGTTGGCTAGTTTCTTTAGTATCTAATGCATTCAATTACATTAAGAATGAGAAAATTGGATAGCACTTAGAGATTTTTCCTTCATTATGGTCATATAACATTATATTTATATGATTCCTTTAGCTGAACTTCACAATTGACAACTAGAAGTTTGACCCATAAGAAAATAAGATGCTCAAAAGATAAATGGTGCATAAAAGGAGCGAGTAAAGTAGAAAGAGTTTAGGGAACCCAAAAGGATAAGGGCATCTCGTATACCGTGTGTCTATCTAGGTGATGGTGTGGAGAGTCATAAAATATAAAATAGTGAAGTATAAACTATTTTATAGGGTATAAAAGGCCAAATAGAAAATTAGAAGCACAAAAAAAAGGCCAAAGATAGTAGTCAACTGATATTTTTATCACTTAGGAATCATATGAATAGTGGTATGTGACTTGGAATAAGAAATATACCCAAGTGTATGATTTTCTATCTAGATTTACCCTCGCTTTATGTTGTTGAGTGATTACTTTATAACATAAAGTAGTTTACAATTTTTGTACCTTTTTTCATTGTGGAATGATGGCAAAATCATGTCAAGGAGACAAGTGAAAGAGTGAAGTGATAAAAATTAACCGTGGAAGCTAAGATAGAGGAAGTAACCCTTATTGTGAATCATATGAGTTGTATCATGTTGTACATGCTATTTTTGTAGTTGTATAAAGGGTTACTTCTTGTTGTGTATTAAGGATGGACTTGTAAAAGAAGATAGAAAAACAAGTCAAAATCATGTGTTATGAAAATTCTATAAAAAAATGTAGAAGTATTTAATACTGTAATAAGTAGTAAAAGAAAGTGTGCACTGATCTATGAAGAGTGAAAATGATATCAATTTTCCTAAACTGCTATAGAAGAATTGATTTTTTTGGGCAATCTCACACCGAGGGAAAGTTTTTGTGTGATCTCATGAAAAGAAATAGCTTTTTGGAGCTCTCACACCAAGTGCAAGTTTTTATGGAGATCTCATGCCATGAAAGAAGAGTATTGGGGAGAGAGGTCTAGATTTACTCTCCAACCATGAGTGCTTCCTAAATTTTATACATGATTGCGAGATGGTGTGATCCTGCTTTGTTTTGTGTTATTTCAATTTGATCTAAGTAGAAAAAATAGATACAATACATTCTCGATTGATGGAGGAATCGTGGTTATATTGTGAAAATTCTCTTTGAACTACTAAAAATTGTACTAATTTGAAAAATTAAATTTAACGGCCCTTGTTAACAAGAGGTAAGGAAGTTTCGGAGCATCGAGGTGTTAGTGTCTATATCTCAGTGCTGGAATTTGTTCTAAAATAAAAACCACATTAGGATATGGGATAAATTTGAAACTCTATTCTTTGGTGATTTTGTCTCAATCGTGTTGTAATATAATCGTGAATCTGTTGTATTGCGTGAATGATTCACCAAATGTATGCCCACAACATTTGAGGTGTTTTTGACATCACTAGGAGAATGCGGCCAAAGTAAGACCTAATGCAGATTTGAAAATGTAACCGTTTAGGGGAGGGAATTTTCATGGTAGAAGAAAAGGCATATGCAAATGAAGTGGCTAGGATATGTGTTAGTGCAAACAAGAAAAGTACACATATATAAGAGAATGTGTAATCTAGCAAGCATGAACACAAAATAGACTGAAAAGTGGGTTTTCAACATTAGACATCGCTCAAAATGTTCCAAAACAATCAAGGCCAATGAGTCCAAAATCATAGTATTGATTTAATAAAGTCCAAAACATTTGATATATTAAATATAAATTCAGAAACCACTCTAATGATATACAACAAGATACGAAATATTTTACACTTTTAAAGATGTAATTATGTAAGAAAATGAGAATGATAAGATACTTATCCAATTTTCTCTTACCCCAAAGTATATTTGAACTCGACGAATCTGATGAAAATTCTAGGTAGAATTCTTGAACTACTCGATAAAAATTCTAGAACTTACATAATGGACTAGACACGGGTACCTATGTAGGGTGAGTGATCCTCGGGTGCTTGAGATCAATGTGGGGCACTTTGGAGTTCGTAGAAAAGCTCGAGACCTAGAATTCTCTCGTGTCGTTAAATTTTCACACTTACTCATTGATGATTGTATGTATGTTTCCCTTGGATTAATGAAGTACATGTAAATCTACAATACAAATAATCTCTTATAAAACCCCAACCTATATTAAATCCTAAACTAGAAAGATGTAAAATGAGGGTCAAACTGTCCTCAATCACAACAAAGTTAAATTATGAATGAGAATTGCACTACATCTCATACCACATGTAGTTATATGTGCTTCTATGTGCAATAGTGCTCCTAGGTTTCCCTCACTCTAAAGATGCCGGTATAGAGTGTTATAGGTAGATAGAAGGAAAATGTGTAGATGGAAAAATAAACTTTCCTTCTTATGCACTTGTGTATGGATAGTAATAAGCCCAATATATTTTCCATTTGATATGTAGATAGATAAACCTTGATATAAACTTCTAACTGTTATAATGATATGTATGGTGTGTTTATAGGGATGTCTTGTTTGAATTTTGACATTAATGACATGACATGCTGACTAGGACCTCAGGATAGGAGTATGAAAATTGAAAAACATGACTACAAATGTCAAAAATGTGAACAATAACAAAGGGTACATAAACACCTAGGTTGGATAGGAGCACTGGGCACTAGTTTCCATACGTAGGTGTTAGTTTCATGAGACAATTGATGACAAATGTGAGAGTACTCTTGAGAGAAAAGGAACCGTGTGACTTGACCAGAACTTGGGTACAAAAGTGACATATCCGAGAGATAAAAAAATGGAAACCAAAAAAACAAATAGATGGACTAGACAGCGAGTCACTAGTGAATACTTTTCCTACGTGAGATCTATACATAAAACAACATAATTAGATGTAAGTAAAATAGTAGTATGTGTGTGAATATGTGTCTACATTTTCCCCCCATTTATTCTATTTCAACGAAATTCAAGTAGTATATAGGAAGTAAGGAAAACACCCGATATAAGTTTGGAAAAGCCCTATAAAATAAGTATGTGTAGAATAAGAACATATAGTGTGGAAAACCATGGATCAATGTTTTGATCTATGTGGCGTAGATAAAGATGGTGAATAGTTGTAAGGAGCATTTAGATAGATTTAATGATTTGATTTTGAGTGATTTGGATATTTTCAAAAAAATTGTTGATATAATTTTGAAAGGGGTAAGGAGTGATCAGGTTCCTAAACCAATTGTGTGTGTGTGAAAAATCGAAGGATTTGGGAGTTATACCACAAGAGGAAGAGTATTAGGGAGATGGTCTATTTTTACCCTCCAACTATGACTACATCCTCAAAATGTCTAGCCATTGCACACGATAAAGACCAAATTTTAATCATTTCAATCCACTGTGAATAATCCATATAGGATCGGTATAGGAAAGGAAATGACATGTCATTTCCCCTAATCCATGTGTGTTGTAATATGTGTAATACTAGACAACTTCCATGATAGGTCATCTGGAAGGGATGGGGAATGTAAAATTATTTCCCTTTTTAATTCATCTGAGAGAGTAGTCATGGGACTCCCAAGTTGTTAGGTTTATACCAGTTGTATGCAAAAAACAAGAATGCAATGAATAATGTAGAAAACATAAAACAAAAGACAATGCAATAAAACAGAGATACAAATTTAACATGGTTCACCCAAAATGGGCTACGTCCACTAGAAACAACCAATCCTTTTATTCAGTCCAACAAAACTCTCTCTCATAGTGTCGCCACTGATACAATGAGCCTCATACATAACAACCCTTTAAAGATATTAGGTTTTTTATCATTTTGGGGAAACATAGAAAACCACCCGTTAGATCTGTGACCTAATAAGGAATGGTCCAGATTTCACAATGCATAAATACATATAAAATGTGGCTTTTGGGTGCACTGCCTCCAAACCCCTGTAGGGACATGTGGCCCCTGAACCTCACAAGGGGGGTGAAGCCCCCCTTACAACCCCCATCACTATCAGGCTCCACAACCAACAATCTCCCACTTGGAGACTGATTGTTGTAACTCCACCACTATAGCTCTTGCTTGGACTTTTCTTCTTGGCTTGTTTCTTCCACTTCAAGATCAATCTTGAAGACCCATAGAATTTGAATGCAAATCCAAATTATCCTTTTTCATTGGCTTAGTAAACATATTAGTAGGATTATCATCTATATGAATCTTCACCAACTCAAGTTTCCCATCCTCCAACACCTTTCGTATGAAGTGATATCTTAGCTGAATGTGTTTGGTTCTGGAATGGAAGGTTAAGTTATTTTCCAGGTGAATTACACTTTAACTATCATTGTGTAACTTACAATCCCCTTGCTCCTTACCCAAATCCTCTATGAACTTTCTCATCCATAACATTTCCTTACTTTCCTCAATCGCTGCAACATATTCTGCCTCTGTAGTAGATAGGAAACTACCTTCTGCAAATTTGAGATCTAACTCACTGCTTACACCACCAACTATAAACATGTATCCAATAGTGCTCCTCCTACTATCCACATCTCCTGCCATATCTAAATCCAAAATCCCTGTAAAGTATAATCTGACCCTCCAAAGCACAAGTGCCTACTACTGGTCCCTCTCAAGTACCTGAGAATCCACTGGACTGCCTTCTAGTGTGCTTTACCCATTTTCCATATACCTGCTAACAACTCCCACTGCTTGGGAAATTTCTGGCTTGGTACAAACCATGGCATACATGAGGCTCCCAACTACTAAAGAATAAGGAACATGTGCCATATAATCTTTTTCCTCTTGTGTTGTTGGGAATTTCTCTTTACTTAATCTAAAATGCCCAGTCAATGGTGTACTAATTGGTTTCACATTCTACATTTGAAACTTCTTTAACACCTTTTCTACATAGTCCTCCTGAGACAACACCAATTTCTTATTTTTCTAGTCCTCTTGAATTACATATCGATGATTTTCTTTGTTGCACCCAAATCCTTCATTACAAATGTTTGTGCAAGATTTTCTTTAAGCTTTGTAATTTCTGCATATTAAGCCCCATCTGACCCCCATCACTATCGTGTCCATGACCAATAGAAGTTAGGTCGCCTAGGAGTAATAGTAAAATACACTATGTTGTACCGATTATAGGGATAATTTTAGCGGCGAATATTCGTAATATGGCGAAAATTTCATTTTAGGAAAATTTGAAAAGGTGAATTATTCGGAGTGGGTCGGTGTCCTGTTCGCCTAAAATATATAGTATATTTTTTTGTGGGGGTCGGCTTCACCTTCATTTGAAAACATCAGACCTATAAAAACCTAGCTGATTCACTGGGTAGTATACCTCAAGTAGCTTAACAAATTACCAATACTGTGAAATTTGAACTCACATACCCTTAAGCACCAGAGATTCAGATTACTGTTAGCCTGTGATTGTTGACGCGTGACAAATGCAGTGATGACGCGTGATAAGGGCATTGTTGATGCGCGACAATAGCTGTAATGATGCGTGACAGAGGAAGTGTTGACGCGTGACTTGGGTGAAGAAGTTGATGCGTGACAAGGGCGGTGTGGCGTCGCGGCAACAAGATATACGAGGCATGGACGTGCGATAAGGGCATTGTTGACGTTTACAAAGGAAGTGTTGATGCGTGACTTGGGCAAAGAAGTTGACACACGACACTATATACGATAAAGCAGTGGACGTGCGACAAGGGCATTGTTGATGCGCGACAACAACTGTAATGATGCGTGACAAAGGAAGTGTTGATGCACGACTTGGGTGAAGAAGTTGACGCGCGACAAGGGCGGTGACGGCGGCAAGATATACGAGGCAAAGTGGACATGTGACGAAAAGGGTTGTTGACATGTGACAAGTGCAGAGTTGACACGTGACAAAGACCTCAGATAGGGGACGTGCGAAAAGAATACTGACGATTGTTGACACGCGTCAATGAGGTACAACAGATATTTACCATAGCAGATGCATGAAAAAGAGTTTGTTGATGCGTGACATGGAGATTTTTTGATGAGAAAGCAGATGTCAGAGGCTGTAGACGTGCAATAGGAGATTTTGCTTTGTCGCGCACAAAAAAATGCACGGACAACATCCTCGGTGCGACGATGTCACTGAGGTCTAGTGTCATGTGTCAATGCATTTTTTTGTGACGCGAGATAGCAAAATCTCCCGTCATGTGTCTACAAAATTCCATCGCAACATTGACAATCAGGTGAAATTTTTTCATACAACCCCCAAAAAATTCGCCTTCCCGCGAAACCGGTTCCGAGGATATTCACCAGGTATTCTCCACCTCTCGATTTCCAAGAGGTCTCTTAAAATGAACCCCGACCAATTGATTGAGAAGTATAAAATTGTGTTGAGACTAGATGTATATGATATATAATTCATGGAGATACTTTTTCTTATTTCCCCAAGATTAGGGAATTAGTGGGAATCGATAGAAAGTAGTAGATAATGTCGCATGTTGTATGATATTTTTTTATAAATATGTCTTAGAAATATTTAATGATCACGTAGTATCCTAAGAGGTATCATAGGGTGATCTTAATTATATTCCTCCCCTTTCAAAAAAGGGGGAGCGGTAGTGAGAATAAACACTTTGAGACCAAAGTAGATGTGTAATGATGTAATGGTGAATGAAATCAAGTAATTTAGATGTCGTAAATTATGTGTATATCGAGTTGATAGTTCACAAGATTAGAATATAATACTTTAGAATGTGGACGATATAATAGTATGAGAAATTATTAATCGAACAACATAGATGAGACAAAGAACGAACTATAAATTCTCAAGATATGAGTAAAATCATGTAATGTGTATTAGTTGGGAGAATAAACACAAATAGTGAAAATAATAATCGTATAGCAATTATGAAAAGTACTATCTATAGTAATGGTGAAAAATGAATAGTGATGTGTAGCTTGCGATGGGGTCCCTAACTTCTTGTTGCGATGGATTCCGTAACCATAATGGTCATGGTGGGGAGTGATCCTGGGCTTTGTAGGGTGGGTGACAACGGTCCTTCATGCGGATGGGGAGCTAATGTACTTGTGGAGTTGGCTTGGAATTTCGAGTGAACGACAAGACAATTCTTCCCCTAGCATAGTTTCCATCTCTACCTTGTACCACAATCATGGTAGTGTTGCATGACTTGAATCGGTGCCTAGAGGAACTCTCGGGGAATGACGATTTTACCTAACACTTGTGCATAGTTTGAGAAATGTGATTCGGCTTAGCTACTACTTTCTTTCGGATGTGAAAGGCCAATAAATCCTTGCTCTCTAAACCACGAACAGTAAGGCATTTCCCATGCACATGTTCTCATCTCTTGAGCTCCTCTACATGGTAGCTTGACAATTTATAATATGATTCATGTGGCTGGATCTAAGTCTAAAATGAAGAACCATGTCACTCTCCATGGCCTGCACAAAAAGTTGAAGGATTAAATCCTTGTTTGGGCATATTTCAAGGATGCATTATAGGGTATTGGTAATAGAAATAGGGGTTTAGTGGATTCCAAACATATTGCTTATGAAAAATCTACCCCATCGGTTTTGTGTGGTGAAGAGTCGGTGCAATCAAGCTATGTTATAGAAGTATGGTTTGATTTGTAGATTCAACAACTTTTGACCAGGCCTACTAGCACTTCATTCTTGGATTTCTAAGCACCAGGCTCCCATCATGCAAGGTAGGCTAGATATCTATCCCACTACTCTTGGTATTTTCATAGTTGCATTTGTTTATGCTATGGATAGGGATCTTATTTTTGGAAATTTTTGGCAATTTCAACCCCATATGTTATTGATGAAATTGGGGTTCACTTTGTTTAACTCGGTTTCGATACTTTCCATGATAAAAAGGTTTGGATTTGTCTACATTATTTTCACCTCCAATTTTGGTTCAATAGTTTCTTAATAGTGATAGGAACCGAGAGATTCTCTACAGCAATAATGATATTCAATATTATATTGCTCTGATAATATTATAACAATAGAGGACTATTAAATAGCCAAGAATGTAGTTGAACAACTTCCTATAAAATAGGAAGTATACAAACAATAACAAACCCGTATTGATATATTGTTATACAATTGTTATAACAATATATCAACAAACTTTACAAACCAATTACTCATTTATCATGAGTAATTATACAATTACATCAAATATATAATTATATTATCATTGATAATATAATTGCACATATTAATAATAATGTGAACACAAATCATTCCTAACATTCACCCCCTTGGTGTGAACATTATTAAATCCTAATATTCACCCCCTTAATGTGAACATGATGAAGAACCATATTCAAAAAATTTGAACCACCTCTTGAAAGCACTTTGCTTGACCAGTACATGAGACTCCATAGATTATCTCTTTACCATCGTAAAGGCATAGTGTCGAGCTGAATTATGAAGGAATTCTCCCTTCCTCTTTGGGTTCCTGTGGGACTTTCCCTTCCTCCCTGGGCACCCAAATTCTGAATCTCCAAGATCCAAAAGCTTCACACTAGCTGGATAACCATCCCTTGAGTCTACCTCAAAATATTTCTCCTGCTCCCAAAAGTGAGTATTCTAAAAACACGACTCCTCCAAAATCTCCGAAAAAGGGTTTATTCAACAAACCATCACACTACAAACATGAGCACTAAAAATGAAACACACACTGAAAAATGCCACCAAATCATCTGTGCAGCCCCATCATTGGCGGATCGACGAGAGGTCACTGATTGACATCCAACCCGCATTTTCCTCCATCCTCTCGATAATCTGAACTCAAAACAAGTAGTCTTCAGAATTATAATTAGGTTCATCACCACTGTTCATCTTCTCGATTCGAAGATTCTTCTACAACTATATTTGCTTCATGTGGCTTCAATTTTCCAATGAGAAGGTCTTTAGCTCGAGTTGTGCAAAATTTAGAAATATTTCCTTTTTCTTGTAATAAAAGCATTCTAAGTCCTCATTTTTACAGAACTTTTTGTATTTATTTTTCACATACATTGTCGTTTCTTCTTCTATATCTTCTTTAGTCCTTTTTTCTTCAGACAAAAGAGCTGATATCATATCTTCCAATGAATTGGAAGGCATTTAACCAAGAGTGAAAACAACATTACTGTATTTGGGTGGTAAACTACTCAGCAGAATAGTTTTTACATCCTCGTCGTCTACTGGAGCTTTTACTTCTGCAAGTTGTCTCAGAAGAGATCGTAAATTGTTGATGTGACTAGACATTGTATCTCCATCACTCATTTTGAGCTTGAACAACTGAAGTTTCAGGGAAAACTTTGCATTGACTACTTTTGAACCAAATAATTTTCTCAGATTATCCCAGATGTCCTTCGAGTTTTTATCTAGATCAACATAATGTAATTCAGAATCTGAGAGGGCAAGGCCAATAATGGCTTTGGCTTTATCATCCTGTATTTCCCATTCTGCCAATCTGGTCAGATCTGAAGGTGCTGGTTATTTTCCATCCACTATCCTCCAAAGATTTTTGTTCATCAACTGCATCTGGATCTTGACTTTCCATGTGTGAAAATTGAGACCATTGAATTTTTCCAATGGCATTTCCATTGTAAAAAAGATACAACCTATTATTCACCTAGACACAATTATAACAACAAGATGACAGTACTTGGAGACTCTTGACAAAATAACTTAAATTCAATATGAAAAACAATGACAAATATTTTTAATGACTCTTTTTTTGACGACATTGACAATATAACTCTTTTACCTAATTTGAAATAATAAGATCGACTCTTAAACAATTATAGACTAAAAATGTAAAACCTCACAAGTGGACTTAAACCAAAATTGCATCCTCTTACAAACACACAATAATATGATGATACTTAGACAACTTAGACTCTTTTGACAAACATGATTGACAACTCTGACAATTTAAAAAGTAATAAAAGAAAATTACTTTTTAAATATTATAAACAACATGACGTTTAATATAATAAATAAGCATTACAAAGGACGACAAAATGAGAAAATGCAACCAAAAGAATCTGGAGTCACCTCAAGAAGCTCGATCCCAATGCGTCAAACTGTAAATATTCAGATCTGATGATATACTACCAGTAAAAAGAAATGCAATCTACAAGAACTCCACGCCCAGATTAGTGTACTTCAAGCTGCACCTTTTATCTCAGATTTTGGACTGCTCCTAACAAAACGTGGATACGTGGACTGCACCAAAAATTCTCCGTGTAGCTGTGTCCATACAAAATATTGTGCACAGATTTTAAGACACGTGGTTTGGAGTTTAATGGTCTGAGAGGGGAGTCGTTCAATGTGGCCACCCAGCTGAACTTGACCTTGGCTGCTTATATACCGAGATCCATGTTTTTGTGCTAAGTCAGGCTCGCAGGAAATAATCCAAAACACCGTAGATAACTGTCATAAATGTGACAAAATATTGACAGGGCCATGAATACTCCAAATAAACTCAATGCGCCTATGCAGATAGATTTCCAAATCCCTTATCTCGGCAGCCAATGTAATGGCGAGTAAGCAAAACGTTTTCTCTCTCAAGAAGATGTCGACAACAACTTGTGAATAGATCTATGTAAATTTTGGCATAACATAATGATCAAATATTTGAATCATGAGCAGGGCAACAATAAACTAAAGATTCTTCCTTCTAACACAGATTATCTTTCTATCACAGGTGATCAAAACTGCTCTGATGCCAGATGACAAGAACCAGAGATTCTCTACAGCAATAATGATATTCAATATTATACTGCTCTGATAATATTATAACAATAGAGGGCTATTAAATAGCCAAGAATGTAGTTGAACAACTTCCTATAAAATAGGAAGTATACAAACAATAACAAACCCAGTATTGATATATTGTTATACAATTGTTATAACAATATATCAACAAACTTTACAAACCAATTACTCATTTATCGTGAGTAATTATACAATTACATCACATATATAATTATATTATCATTGATAATATAATTTCACATATTAATAATAATGTGAACACAAATCATTCCTAACAAATAGCAGCGATTGGTAATACTTTAGGGAAATGTTTGACTATTGAACCATAAAATGAAGATTTTTAGCACACTACACATTGTAGAATATTTGTTGATATAGATACTTCTATTGATTTCCCTACCAGTATTGAACTCAAAGTTGAGGAAAAAATTTAGATACAAAATTTGTACTATGAAAGTTTTCCTTTAGGTGTAGAACATGCTTTTCTCTTGTTCATTTATCTTCGAGAATGTCACTTGGTAAGAAAACATGTTCAAGGTAGAAGCTCATTGTGAAATAATTCTAATCCTATACACCTTGTTGTGAATGATCCATCAAATTTTGATTATGAATATGATTCTAAGAAATTGGCTCATCCAGAAAAGGAGGAAGTGCAAAAAGTTAGAAATAATGATACAGATGCCTTATAATGGTCTAAAAGTGAGCAAATTGAAGTTATTCTTCAACTCCATAATAATGAATATGAAAATCTAAATATGGAAGAGGATTGGAAAGTTGTAAGGAAAAGAAATATACTATCTCTCCCCTTAAGATGCAGTTAAGATCCAAAGGGAAGGGGGCCCAATGCTTTGAGATAGTTGTTGGTTTTTATTTGTTGTTTTTAGTATTTTTTCTACTGTTTATATGGTTTCTCTCGTGCCACTAGAAGAGGTTTCTTCTTTTATTTCTCAATGTCTTATCTTTTTCTCCACCTTTTGTATAGGGTAGGGTCCCCTTAACCCTCCTTTACCAATAATAAAAAAAAAGACATCATTTGAAATTTTATTGAGTGTGAGTTTGAGCTCTTATATTTTCAATATGCCATAAATTAGAACATCGAGATTGAGTAGATTTAAGATAGTGGCAATGGTTGTGGCGTTGTATATGACAATTGAGTTGGTAAGTATGATTATTTGTGAAAAATGTGTTTAAATTCATTGATTTTTGTCAATTTTTGCAAAATTTACGTTTTTAAATTTCTAAGTGTTTCTAACCTAGGCAATGGCGACCAATGCACTAACGTTATTCGAGAAGCCCATGCTCGAGATCTAAGCATTGGTGACCTACTCCTAGGTTCCTACATCTGGATCTCGGGTGCTAGCGACATAGGAAGATATCTTGACATCGAACATGATGAATGTGAAATGTGCTACATTTTGATATTATAACGAATCATTTTTTCATATATATAAGGTGTTAATGTTATGTTTTTGCTAGTGTTTTATGTTGTGCAAAGGGATATCCACTCAATAGAGTTCCTTAGAGGTTGAGACTTGAGTATTTTTTGGGGATGTAGCTTATTTGATGTCGAGTGGGATATAGTAGATCATTTCGGGTTACAACACATAACGAGATTGGGGTTGTACCCCATAATATGCCTATGATCACTGCAATGTGTGAAAGGTTGAGTGAAGATACTTATAATTTTTGGTTTCTTACTTTGGGGAGATGAATGTGACCCTAGAGGATGTATATTACACATTAAAAATAATGGTTATGGGTGAGAGAGTCAAGGCAATTTTAGTAGAGGATCCTCGGAGGAAAATGAGGGTTTCTAGGAGGTATTTTACAAGGATACTGTACTAACAGAGATCCATATCAGTTTGGATGCCATATTGAGATAGATGGTCTTCTGCAATTGCAAAAGTTTATTGCGGTAGTTATTTCTTCATCAATGGCATTGGAGGGAAGTGGTGTATGTATCTTGTAGAAGATGAATTATATTTATCATCGTATAGAGGAGTATGGTACTCAATATGGATTATCACGATGTGTATTGACGCACTTTTATAAGGACCTATATAGGTTTACACAAGAGGACCATGCGTGTGAGGTAAGAGCCACCGTATTGCTATATGTATGGGTGTAGACACCAAATTTAGGTCACACTCTCCTTTGATGCCTTTCAATTAATTAAGCACTCCATGACCCCATTACTAATTATTATTATTAATATTCACCTTCACATTATTAATTAGGTTAATTATTTAAATTAAATTAATTTTTCCCTCACATATCTTCCTCACCATGACACCTCACCTGGACCCATTCTAGGGGCATTTAACTCATATTAAATTATTCATCATCCTCATCACTAAGTCATCACCATCAAGACTGAGTTATAACTCTTAGTGTTGAGTCACTAACTTGACCTAACTAACTAAGAATACTTCCTAAACCTAAATAGACCTCTCTTAAGTTCTTCATGCCTTCTCTCATGTGAACTCTACGTTCCTAAATAAACTGAATGAGGAAAGCATGCCGAATATGGGAAGATCTACCTATTTTTATAAATAGGTCAATTTCACCCTAAACAATGTCGGTTTACGCATACGACCAATGTTAGTTTACCTAAACCGTCATTAGTTCCTTTATATAAAAATTTGCAACCTTCTACCATGGTTGGTAATTTTAGTTATGAGAGTTCAATTGCATTCAAGTGTAAATCTAAATCCTCTTAGCATCCAAACAACACAAAATACTCAACCACAGGCCCAAGAAAGCATCTAGTTCTCCTTCCAAAGCATTCGAATAATCACAGAACATTCCCGGAGTACTTCTACTACACCGAATCAAGAATCTCTTCTTGGATCCACTACCATCCACCTTCACCTAAGAGATCCGTATATGCAAGTATTCATGATTTCGGTCATATTGTGCTCTCTTAAAGTATAGATTATTTACTTCTTTCATTGTACATTGTTTCTTCCCTATTCCTTTATCTCCACCTTCTCACAATTCCACCTACCCAACCATCTACCGCATTTTCACCTTTTGTGACTTCCCCCTCTTTATTCCCGAGTCCTTTCAAGGTAATATTACAAACCCAACCACACCCTTCTCACTCTTTGTGTAATCATAGAGAATACCATAAAACCATTTATTAATTTATTGTCAATTGCCCTGCGGATGTCAATTTACCATACCACCGCCGATTTCACCCTACACCGATTGGTCACCTAACCAATATTTGTCTTTATGTCATTTTGTCCCTTTTGACTAGTAATCCCGTCAATCAACCAAAACTAACCCAAACCTTACCCTTTCAGCTAGACCCTTTACTATACCTCTATCAAGCCTGCAAAGCCCGCAATAACATACCAAAACCTCTGGATTTAATCACAACCTTTCTGTTAGATTATATTTATTTATTGTATTTGCAAGAGATACCTAAATTGTATAAATACAAAGTAGGATTTTATTATTTCATGGTATTTATAGAATTAATTTGTATTTAAAAGTTGATTGATAGCCTTTTAGGAAGTATCATGCTTCCCGCATCTAGCATTTACGAGGCGTGCCATTAACCTATATTATTAATGTTATTTTGTGGTCTTGTTTTGTTTCTTACAAGTCATTCCTCGTAACATAAGGGAAGCTCTTCACGATCATCTTGGATCAATAGTCATTAATGCGCGCATTCAACCATCGACCTACATCTCATAGGTATTCCTCCTAACCTATTTCCTATTCAGTTTTAACTAGAAAAAAATAGGTGAAACAAATTAACACGCTTAAGGTGGGACCCATCTAGGGTTCTTTGCATTTTCATTCCTAGAGAAAAATTCTTATGTGTCTATTTCCATTCAAAATAAGTTCACATTAATCTTCTTCTCTGGAAATATTTCTTTTATTTTGATTGTCTCAATGACACTTTTTTTTTGGGGATTAAAAAGAATTATTCTATATTTTCTTGCATTGCATTTAGAAAAGTCATGCCCTTAACCTCTTCATAATTTGTTCTCATCGAATATAATTTCTGGATCTGGGGTTTTAAAACTTTTACACTTGCATTGTTGTGTTTGTTAGATTATAGATCATGTAAATTGTGGGAAACTTTATGATGAAATTCATGCCTAGATGATGGTTGAAAATTTGAACCATAGCTCACATTTTGTGCACTCTATATACCAATTCACTAAAAAAACTACATAGTTATTAAACAACATCTTTCCCAAAAGAAGTTGTCAATGATCACACGATCGAGGATCGACAATGGCATCTAGATGGTTTTCTCTTTCTATTCATTATCTCATAGAAGGATATCCAATGCCAAAATTACCTAAAACCATCCATAGTTGTTAGCTTTTATAAGGAACCTTTGTTAACCAAAAATTCTATGTTGTTTACAATCAGTCCTAAATGGCATAAGCCACAACATAAAATCTACAGCTTAGGATTTCATATTTGTTAGCTTTTTGTCTGATTGTGCTTTGAGGTGTGAGTTGTGTTTCTTATTTATTTCTCATCCTTTTATGCCCCACATCATGACTGGTGTATTCGGTTTATTCTGGGCATGTTAGGACTCTTTATAGCCATACTCGGTATGTGGGTTGGCCCTTTTATTTGATCTAAATCATGAAAACTTCATTTTTTAATCTCTTCCCGATTTCATAAGTAACCGATATCACCCAATAACCGATGTTGGTTATATCATCGCATTGGCATCGCTTAACTAAGCGACATTAGTTTTATGGTTTTTTGGTTATTTTTACTAGAATATTTTTCTCCACCTTTATGTTCTTTTCTTGGCTTGTTCTTCCATTTTATCACACTCTTGGGTCTTTGATAACATATTAAGAGTCCAAGTTGACCCATTTTCATCTTTCATTTCCATATATTTGAATCTCTTATTTCTCATAGTAACCAACATCGGTCTTAGTTGACCGATGGAAATTAACCTCATACAGGCATCGCTTACCTCAACTAACATTAGTATCTATATTTTGATTTTCCAATAAGAAAAACAATCAAATCAATCATTTTAGACTAATTTTTCCCAATTCCTTTTATTTTTTGCGTCATCGGTAAGTCTTAGAATACCTATTCTATTATTAGTCACATGGTTTAGACTAAAAAAATCCAATGCTCTCATGTTTCATGTTAACTTCCAACCGCTCCAACCTAGCCCATCACCCTCTTCTATATTATCACCTATGGAACCCAATTATGAACTTTCCATACCCACTAGTGATGAGGAGTTCATGAGACTCGTTGATCATAAACCGATTGCTCTATAGTATTATATCGTTCATTCCTCTACCCGCGATTCATCTGGGTAGTTGGTATATGGCATGATCATTTCCATACCTCCTACTCTTGCACCTACTTTTGCATCACCACTACCATATCAGCTTTAACCTCTTCCACACCACCCATTGTTTCTCATCTAGACCCTACATCATCGCATGCTCTGCTGCACTTACAACATATGTCACACATTTCACGTCTATCGCTTCTACGATGTCAATCAATCCTTTATCAACAACCTTGAGTGTAGGTCTATCTCGTGCCCCCACACCTTATATACCTATTACATCTCAACCACCATTAGGGTTGAAAATCCACACTCCCTTCCAAAAATCATCCTCTCCATCCCGTAGTCTCTTCCTCTCGATTGATATGATGGTTTTTACCTCCATTCCATCTACCTATGCTTATCACCAACCAACCCCTATCTCAAAACCACTTACTCGGGGTACTTGCCCTCCACATCCATTTCAGGTCCATGGTCATTCATCACAATTTTCATACTCAACACCACCACATACCGCATGTTGTCCACATTATACCCACCTTATCTACCTCCTTATACTATAGCAGGTGACTTGTCATCACAACCTACCAATGATCTTATCAAAATGATGATGGAAAAGATGCAAACATTAGAAGCCTTTATCTTTGTCTTACGTAACTCTCTAACTTACGATAATATCTCGTAATGAGCCTATTCACTTTTCTATACCCATTTTTCCATACGGAACGCATTGGGAAATTCCTAAATTCAACTAATTCAACAACAAAGAAGACCCACAACATAACTTGTGGTCTTTTAAAAATGTCTCATTACTGATTGCTCATGAGGACGCGTTGCTCCTACAAACATTTCCAATGTCATTGATAGGACCCGCTTTGGATTGGTATAGTGCCCTACCTAGGCACTCCATTTTCTCATTTAACCAGGTGGATCAGGATTTCCTAGACTAATTTTCTATTAACATCATCAAGAAACTCACCATGACTAACTTGTATGCCACACGCCAAGTATGAAGATGAATCAGAATAGATTTTTTTGCTCGGTTGTGAAGCTTGATTAACAAACTCACATTCCAGCTTACCTCGAACGTAGTTAATAGATTATTTTACTTGGAGCTTTTGCTAGAAACATCTCTCCAACTCTCCAATTACAAACCTTCCACACCTTTGATGAGGCATTCACTATGGCCTATGTTGTCCACTCAAAATTTCCTTACTTTCGAGAAGTTAAAAATTGAAAATTTTTATGTTACATGCCTTCTCTGTTGTCCTGGTAATGTGAAAAGCCAAAAAATTGGAAAGAATCTGCATTTTTTGGGTCTTTTGGTGTGATTTTCAGGCCTGTCGGACATTTTTGTCCCAGGTTGTCCCAAGTTCATTTGGGCTCTCTCTTCGCTGATCAGCCATTTTACTCCGAAGTCCTCAGGCCCGTTGGAACTTTTTGTCCCAAGTGTCCCAAGTTCACTCGCTCAATGTTCCCTTTTAAATCCTGATTCGGCCTGAATCGTGTACTCCACGTACTTTCATCCCTCATGTCCCAAAATCATTTGTGCAGCTTTTCCCCGCATCACCCGTATCGGTGGAATCACACTTTCATGTCCCGCATGTCCCAAATGAACCAAAGGCCATCCGGGCTAATTTTTCCCGCTCTTCCCAAATATCTTACTTTTTAAGTTGGTAGGTGTGTATTTAATGCACATTGATTGCCTTTCTCTCTCCCAAATGGCTATATAATGAACTGCCCCCTATGTGTTTTGCACACTACTTTCTTGCCATCCATTGCTCATACCCTTGTGATCAAAATTCCTATGCGCGTATCCATTCCCCCTGCAATTTCATCCCGAGTCCAGACTGCAACCTTGCTTTTCAAATTACTATCAACATGAAGATTAAATTCCAAGGTCAGGAGAAAATCTCACCGCTCGAGTTTGTCGTTCCCGATATCGGGGATAGTGAAGTTCATCACCTTGACTTTGGGGATTTCTGGGAAAGGATGACAGATTCAAGCCCCTCTCCCATGGCACAAATGATTCATGACAGTGGTTTCACATACGCGGTGGTTTTCCTATCTCGGTGCAATGCGCAGATACAATACTCTCCTGCGGTGCTCATTTCAACCCTGACTCGAGTGAGCTGACAAATATGCATGGGGAACTCATCGCCAAACTTGAAGCTACCACCATTGGTGCCACCTTAAGGATTCCCGAGATGGATAATGCTATAGTAATTTCTCGTAACCAAGCGTAGGCCCTTTTCGACCGGGACGGTGAGAAATACAAGGCATGGGTGGCAAAGTCTTGGCTTAAGAACCCTAAAGAGGGGGCGTCCCGTCTAACCAAGGTTCTTTATCGTGTTGATTTCAACGAGGAACTGTCATATTTCATAATCCTACTGGCTCAAGTCATGGGTTTACCCTCTACCAATGATTTCCATTTCTAGATGTGCCCACTTATCAATATGGTGTGCGAAGGGACTCGAATATCAACTGGCAGAGATCATCAATATGAATCTAGCATAGTAGCTGTCCAATGTACAACAAACAAAGAAATTTTACATGACTTCTTACTTGATGTATACTCTAGCAGCATCAAGGCAATGGTTCAGATTCACTTACATCGATGCTCATAAGAGTGACCCCGTGTATGCCTACTGCCCTCAATTCACCTTAGAAACTAGCAATCGCAACTTCGGGAGGGTGAATGATGCTTTCACCATGTACATTGTCGCTTCTAGAAGGTGACACGGGGAGATTTTCTACGATGAATCTATGAACCCGATATCACACTATGGTGCCTACTTCATTCGGTTTAGAAAATTCTCCTATATAAGGCTCATGCGGGCTATGAGAGCACTCCTCTCAAGCTTCCTATGTTCTGCGCAATGACAAAATGGCCTTGATAGAGGTATGTAGGAAGCTAGATAAATTACACGTAACCTGCAGGATAAGAAAATTACTTTCTTGGACTTCCCCATCACTTTGGGAAACTACACTGCAAAGACACTCTTGATGCTGAAAACATAGAAAGAGCCCTCGCCCCCTATCATCGTCCACTTCTTCGTGCCAAGAACTTGTTTTGACCTAAAGAAACTTATTGAGCGAGAACATCAAAATCAATTATCATCATAGAGCGGAACACGAGACTACTGGGCTGACTGTAATGATGACTTTGAGGTGAGAAGAAGACATTATGGCGGAGTTTTCTCTTCCATTAATTCAAGAGTGAACTGTACTAAGTTCTGAAGGGCTCCAGGATGATAATTCTGACTGTACTCATATGAATATGATAATGTGGTAAAACATACTCCCTTGGAGGATTTGGATTGGTTCAAAAAGGAGAAATATGATTTGGCTGAAATCCTAGCCCTTGTCTTAGTAAGAACCAAGATCTGGTTTGATAGGAAAATTTGGGAGCTTAGAAGACATTCGGGTGACTCCTCCTCCAAGGATGCTTCTACACCAAGGAAGGATGCATTGACTCCTAGTTTAGAAGCACTTGTGTAAACCCCTCCCGCCTCGTCAACTCAAGGTCCCACCATCTCCACTCCCTCCTCATCCACCCGGGTATATCAAAAGAAAGTCGAGAGAGTCAAGAATGAACTCCGTGAAGGAAGATCCTATAAGGAAGCATTCGAGTTGCCTTCAAGACCGAGAGAACATTATTGTTCTCGGTGAAGGCGAGGAGAGTTAAGTACCAACTTCTACAAGCACTCCGAAGCCCCCATGGATAAAGAAAAGGAGGTCCAAAGCACTGAGCTTCCAGGTGCTAGTGACTCCTCTGTACCAGAAGCCCCGAGCGCTCCACTCATATCCCAACTAGAAATGACAGCGGTGCACACCCCCGAGTGCAATGAGTTCTCTATCTCTTGGTCCTCTTGCCTCACCTACTTCCTCTTCCTTTGCATGGGTGCAACATTTTGTTGATAGTAGGAAGAGGAAGTATTCCTCCCAAGTCTCGGACCCAATTTTGATGCTGTGGCAACCTTATTAGGCACTACTCCTCCTACTCCCACCAAAAAATCCAGGACTACCTCCAGAATAGTATCTGATGCTCAGGGCCAACAATTCTTGGAGATAGCCAAGCCCAAAGTAGACAAACCGAAGCATGATTTACAAGCATTTGATATGGAGCTCTCGAGAATTCCCATGGGAGAGTCCACCCCTGAAGGTGAGATCCACAATCTTCAGGAAACAGTCACCAGAGTCATTGGGAGGGTAGAGAAAGGGCAACAAACCATAGAGCAATTGGAGGAGTAGGCTCAGATTCTCACAAGTTTCATCAAGTCACTGTTGTCCAAGGATAAGGTTTTAGATCCTACCCCACTGACTACTCTTCCACCACCTGTGATTCTCAGCCAAGATGAGGTGTAGAGTATCAAAGATATACACAAGTATTCCATCTATGGAAGGGCTATGGAGGCCATGGTGGATGACATGCTCATTGTAGGATTGAATTTCATCAATGAAGCTTTCAAACTCAACAAGAAGGTAAATAGTCTACAACAAAAGCTCTCCTCCACCATTGGAAATATAGATAAAGAGCTCAAACTCTGGAGCAGCTGTATAGTAGACCTTTGCCTTATGGGACAGTGATGATAATATTTTAATAGCAAGCAAGATCTTCGATGATACAAAAGATAACTTGTCAAAATCATGGGTATATAGTGTGGAATGGAAGATCAAGGTGCTTTGGAGGAGGCTTTGGGTGAATTAAAAAATAGCTAGCGAAGGGTGAGGCCTTTAAGACTCGCTTGTATCTTCCTTCAAAGATATACATTTCCATCTCCATGATGAGACTTCTGGTGCACCCCTCTCTTTGCAAGAAATCAAAGCTCAATTCAAAGCTTTTGTCAAAGATAATTTGTTCAAGGAAAGTTCCATCTCCAAGGAGAAGATGAAGGAAATATGCTCTCTCCAGTCTACCATCAAGGAAGCAAATAAAGATCATCATACACACGTCGGATTCGACAAAGAAATGGAGAGATGTCTCAGATTTTGGACTCACCCACTACCAATACATTAGTACCATGTGGCGAGACATAGCAGAGGCATTGAAAAGATTCAAGCAATGGATCCTAAAGTCCGTGGGCCCCTCTCAGTCATGAACGCCTTCGCCTTCTTCTCTTGATTCTTCTCCTTTCTTCTTTTCTTCATCACGGATTTAATGTAATTAGTTGGGGTATTGCAATTAGTATCCCTTTAACTAAATTTTAGTTAAAAGAAGTAGTTACCAGGAGTAACTAATTTGTAACCTATATAATGGTCTCTCTTCGCCATTGTAAAGGAGGAACTTGGCTTATTCTTGAAAGTGTAAAGAAATTATAAAGCAATCAATACAGAAGGATTTTCATTCTTTGTCCATCTAACTTTTTTACTCACAAGTTGTCCATTAAATACTTTGCTAGATCGTTTGTCGTGTTATGCTAAGAAGCTTTGCATTCTTGTAGATGTTATTCATAGAACTGTGTGTCTGTTCAAATTTCATCTTATTAATGCAGGTACAAATGATCTTATTCCAATTCGCTGTATTCTTGCACGCATAAGGAATTATTCTGTCATCTATAATTCTGAATGGTGCCTTTCTGCTCATTTCCACATCTTCATTCCTCTGTACTTTTGTAATTGATGATCTATTTAGGAAACACTTTCATGATATCCAAGTTCCATAGTGAAACCATGCTTTGTACATATGTAAATAGGTTCGTTTCTGAATAAGGGAACCTCTCCCACTAAAGAGGAGGGACTTCTTGTCCCCTGACTGTTGCTCTTCTTGAAGTTCTTTTCCGGTGACCAACGGCACTGAAACTAGAAATCTATGCCATTTAAGAGAAAAAGATACAATTACGTAACAATAATGTTGCATTTAAATGAAATGATACCTCTTCTTCTTCCAAAACCCAAAATACGAATTCTAAAATGAAAGGTGCTACTAATTTCATCGTCTTAAAATATGTCCCATCTCAATCTAACCAATCAAAACCTTCTTCTAACCTCTCCCCCATCTAGACTTTTTTAGTTTAAACAGAGCAACGAAAATACACTCCCATAGGAGAAACCTACTATGCCATTCTCGAAAATATTTTAAAAGCCAAAGAAATTACCCTTCCACCTATCAAACCACAAATTGGTTATTATCCTTCTCGTCTTGTGATTCCATGGTAAAAAAAAATTATTATTGCAATTACCATTGCGTTTGAGGTCCAATGACGGAAATTGTATAACTTTCAAAAAAATTGTGCAAGAAATGTTAGATAGGTGATATCTCGTCCCGGACAACCAAAATTCACTAGCTAACCAACACCTTCACATTTTATGGAAGTCATTCCCAAATCACACCACGATGTCCAACCAAACTAGAAAAACCTCGACCAATAACAATAATTTTTTCTAGGTTCATGTCATTTTCGACATCACATCAGCTCTTTCTATTTATTTTCCTCCCATTCCATCTATTGAGGATTCCCCTTCATATTCTCCACTACCCAAGGAGGAGTTTACCATACTAACCAATATAGTTGTCCCACTCATTTCCCTACCTAATGAGAGATCCACAATACTTACTCTTCACAACAAAAGAGTCCATTTTACCATCTTCTTCACCAAAATAAGACCTTATCTCATCTACCAAGCCTCCTCCCAAACCTATGCGAGACCCATTGATAGTGTCCCCTCCTATTGGTGATAATTCTCCACTGGCTTTCAATGATCCTATTGATTTTCTCTTGTCTCTTTTACCTATAGAGTCAAAAGCTAACCAGTTCCCTATCTCACATACACTAGATTTATTTACAGGGGTCACTAAGAAATCAACATCAGCTCCTTCCATTGTTATACCATTCTCACATTTGGTGGAATGCTTAGACTATGTTGATCATTCCATGCTTTGGGGACACCTTTGATTTCCTGTCCCAACTCAAATGCAAATGTCATCCACCGATACTTCTAAAATTTACCCAAAAGTATTTAAAAAGAAAAAGTCCATCATGCCTTAAGTATTTGAGTCGACATATCCCACATCACCTTCACCTATACCTATACCTCTACCATTACTTCCACAACCACTTGTGCCTAAGCCACTTACCTCTTCACCTGCACCTAAACCTACCACTTCCTTAGGGTTCATGCCGACACCAAGCCTAGTTCATCCCCCGTTAAAATTGATTTAGTTACCTCTTCCTAAGCCATCGCTAAGACCATTCCCCCACCTAAGAGGATGACCCAACCTCTCAAGTCACATATACTAGGTTCGACCACCGCTCCTTTGTCACCTTCACCACTAGCATCTATACTTGTTCCACACCCTTTAACCTTGATCAAGCAACCTCTTATTCAAGGTAAAATAAGAATGTTACATTCCACTTCCTCATCATGATTACATGTCTCTCCTTAACTACCTACATGATCCTTTCCTTTTCCGTTACCTAGGTCATTTTTACATCCCATAACAACACCTTTTCTAATCCCCTCATTATTACCTATGCCAATCCCTTCAACATTACCTCATACTACAATATTTATAGTACCTCCACTATCGCCTTAGTTAACCCATCCCCTTCCATTGTATGCATTTCCTTATTCATCATGCACCTCTTTAGAACTTTACCTTGGAAGGTGCAAACCAAGCCCAACACCCCTCTACCTTCGAAAAGGGTGGTTAAACCTACACTACCTCCTATAAGGATTTCATTAGCTACACTTCACCCAAGAAGGTACATCCTAAAATGAAAAATTGTATCAACCAAACATTTGGTCAATTTTATCCAAATGCCCAAACCATCTCCAAGTGAAGCCTCTTCCACTAAGATCACCTAAGATTTCATCCAAACCCACATTCACTTCACAAAGGTGATCCATTGGCGGATCTTACACCAACATCTTGTCTAACCTTTTGGAAAATTCAGTCATCACATTTCCCCACTTAGGTTGTATGACACGTTCAAACCTAAACCTAGAGGGTTTGATGATTCAAAAATTTGAGCTTACCATCACATGTCGATATTGCTTTAGAAGATTGTAAGGCTCTTAAGATTGTCCTTCTCCATCTGTGTCCTCTTGAAGGAACATTTGATAACGATGATATTTTAGATGAGGACCCTATTCTACCTTGATCTATCACCACTCAACATCACCCTATACCTATTTCATATCCTTCATCTCCACCTCTACAGCCCTTTCACCCTTCTTCAAAATTCAAAATTAACATGGTCCGCATTAGAGAACTATCCAAAACCCCGTCAAATGCCAATTTACCCAAATTTCTTTAACAAGAGCATGTTTCTTTATCATTATTTTTCTCCTTATGAGTTACACATTCCATGGCAGTCCTTCTTCATCTCCCTCTCTTCCTCGTATCAACATGCTTTGAGTTGTCACTCGCACACAAAAGGAAAAAGGAAAAGAGAATATAGAAAAACCATCCGCCACACCTCTAGCTAACATTTTGCCTTCCCTTGTACCCAAAATCACCATATGTGGACCAACATTCCCTATTTTAGATGGAGTAGCTCATCTCACCATGCTCAAGTAGCTTCGCCAATCACCCTTGAAAATGTGCCACTATTAGCTTATACAAACCTCTGAGTCTCATCATCACACCCTCATTGAGGTTCCTACTTAATGACCCTACACTTTTTGCCTCTATCGTCACCCCTCACCATGTGGCATCTCTCACCAATTCACCTCCTCCATCTATCTCTCGCTACTACTCATCAATTGGTCACTCTTAGACTCTCTAATGATGATATTGTACCTATCTAAGTAGATGGCCCTCACACTGCCTTATTACTGTTCAAATCAATTTATATTAAGAACACATGCATCCATCATGTTATGATTGACGTGGGTTCTAGTATCAACATCATCTCTTCCCATGCATATCAACAAATGTGCATTCCCTTTAATTGTATGAATAGTAACCCATTTATGCTATGTTCATTTAACAATGCAATAACTTCCACCCTTGAAACTATCAATCTCCATATCCATGTGGGCCCTTGTAATATCCCATAAGTATTCTATGTACTCGAGGTGAAATTCTGATATAAGTTTTTTCTTGGATGACCTTAGATTCACGCCATGGGTTGTGTTCCTTCCACCTTACATCGATGTCTAAAATTTTAACATGAAGGACACAACTACACCATTCTAGCTGATCCTTCACCATTTAAAACCTGTAACATGCTTTACCGACCTAATGATGTCCTTATACCATAAATTCCTCTACCAAAAATACGGTTGTCCTATCCACCACCACTAACACCGCTTCTTCGGATGGTACCTCATCCATCCCTTCTACTACTCAACCTTCCACAACCAAATCCACTATGCTTATTTTTGTAGAGGATTCTACCATGGGACCATCACCCAACCCATCTCTAACACCAACAAAGGAAGTTTCTCCTTCCCATGCTTTATGTGATTCTTTTATCCCCACCACTATAATTCAAACATCAGATCCCTTAGTAGACGTTCTCCAACTTATTAGTTTGGGGGAATATCACCTCTATAATGTTACCACTTTCCTTGCTCCTCAAGAGTATAGAAGCCTCCATCAACATCCACATTACAACCAATAGGTAGGTGAGGCCTTTCCATATGGTCCTTGAAATTTTTTACACTTGTACAAAAACGAAACTCGAAACTTTATTACGATGGATGGTATTGATGGAGTGGACCTATCTAGGGGAATGCATTATAGTATTATCATGTTTTTAGTTGTAGCATTGATTATTTACATGTAATCTATAACTATGTGTGTTGTTAAAAAATGTAACACCTCACAAAGCCTCGTCACTCCACGTTTGTCTTCCGCAATCACGCTTTAGGTGAAGTGCTCAATTTAGAAACAACAAAAAGAGTTGCAGCTTTACAACTTAACAAGTCATTTTTAAAATTATGGTATTTCGAAAAATCATTATTTGTACATGTAAATACATTTAATTATGTGTTTGAGTTGTTTATTCCGTTATACTATCAATATACATGTCATAAATATGAAAGCAAAAAGAAATATACAACTCAAGTATAAAAATTAAATGTTATTTATTCATGAAGAATTAAAAAATTTCCCACACAAGTCGTGGGATATAACTCATAACTAATAAAGTAAAATATGCATGTACAGAAAGTTAAAAGAAGAAGAATATACATAAAACCCATCATTTCCTTCAGGTCTTCTATTGGTATTCATCTAGTTGTAGCTTCTTCATCCTCTTATTCCACATCACTGGTTCCATCATCATTCCTAAGAAAAGGAAGAAAATTGTCACTAGACATTGAGCTTAGGGTTTAATATGTATACTTATGCTAATAGTGTAATGCAAATGTATCAATTGACATCAAGAGGAATAAGGTACATCAAAGATAGATACAAAATTTATACAAGCAAGATTATACATCGACACATATAATTCCCCGTCATTCCAAAAAGAAAGACAAAAAAAAAATATGGAAAATAAGAGAGACCAAAAATCCTAAATATTTTCTAACTATTTATTTAAGTGTGTAGGTACAGGTAGCAGACTAGAGAGAAGAAATCTTTTGCAAAATGATTATTATACAAAAGGAAAATAAAAACTGAAAACAAATCCTTTCATCAAAGGTTTTCATCAAATTACAGCCAAGTATAAAGTACATAGTGAGTATCGAGAATCAGAATAACTGTTCCAAAAAGGAAAATGTAGATGGAAGATTATAAGAGAAAGGTATCAAGACACTTAAATCAGAAGTGAGGAAGCAAGATACAAGTCTTCATCAAAACATAGAAAATGAGCAAGGGTATCTTCCAATTTCATTAACAAACCTCTACCAGAACCCATGAAGAGGATAGTTACAGGAGATACCATAAGCAAGGAAACCTTAAAGATATGAATGAGAGATATAAGCTCAAAAGAATAGTTAAAAGTGGTCAAGTATGTGCAGCAAACAAATGATATCAGTCAAGTACAATTTCATGTAGAAGCCACTATAAAGGACAAAATGACATTTTTAGCTCATAATCAAGCTAAAAGTGCTAAGTACTAGAAATTCCATTAGTAGCATGTAAATCTCCATTATCATAGAAATATACAGACCAACCATTAAGGAAAAAATTGATATGCATACATTTGCAACAGAATACGAGTTTCGATTTTCAAGGCGCATAACAAGGTAAAGCATAAATGTGAGGAAGCAAAGTTTCGCTTTGCATTCATAAGAGTCAAAAATGTCTATATTCTTTGAATAAGGAATGCATTCTTATGTACAGCTTATAATGGCCATTATGATTTTGAAGAACATAGGTAGAAACAAAAATGAATAGGTACAATTATCTATTTGCGAGGCTTGTGGAAATGATTTTCATCAAAGTAATTTGCAAAGTCAATTAAACTTTTTCAGGTGAATAAAATAAGTAGATCATTTAACCTACTGAATTCACAATTGAAATTAAGTGATATTCTCGTATCAAAATTAAATCCGAAACCATTCTTCCGAGTATCATAAAAAAATTGATATCACAAGTATTGTTGCAGATAACATTCTATACCAAGATTTCCACAAGAAAGGTAGAAAATATGCACAACTCGGGTTGTATTCAAAATGGATAGAACTAGGGTCATTGTATTAGTCAAGCAATAAAACATTGATATTATTTTCCAAAGTATCAACTTGACAAAGTGAAGTAATGTTTCAAAATACGAAAAGTGTAGTTAATGATGTTGATCCAACTTCAGAACTTCAGCATTAGAATAACTTGGAGAAAAGGAAGATTGTACATTATATAAGTCAAGGATGCAGATCCAAGACACCAACAAAAGTATGATACAAATGAAAAGGACATGTCTACAAATTTAAAGGGGGCACATTCTTTTGAACAAAACCATTAAATACAGTTTTCAAGATGAAATAAGTACACTTATGTACGATGAAAAGAGAATACAAGAAATACAACATTTCTCAAGTATTTAGAGACATTAATTAAGGAAACCAAAAAGATCAATACAAGATTTCACTAGGACATTAATTGATTCAAAAGGACACTTCATATCTTCTATGCAATTGATTAGCATCCATCAAGAGAAATTATAGATTATACAAAAGAATCTTCAGTTACATATGTACATTCTTGAGAAAATAAAAACAATAACGATAGACAAAGCTTGAATGACCAACTGCCACAATACATGGTATAAGAACTATTCATTACAAGTTGCAGAGTTTAAAATCACTAATATCCAATAGAAACCTCCATTGTAAAAAAGCACAAGATAGCAGGGGGCAAGAGAAATCAGTCTAACTAGAAAGATTTTTCAAAGAACCAACCGAGCTAAATGGTAAAATCATGGTGACATTAAGAGATACTAGTTCATTTTGAAAGGAAGACATAAATATAAACAACCTCATGCTAATCCGTAGTTGAGAAATATTTTCAAACACTAGAAACTTAAGAAACCCTAAAGTGCAAAGAGGAAAAATGATACCCATGAGTATTTTAAGGATCAAGAAGGTATATCATGTCAAGCAAAGCACATTAAAAGCGAGATCATAAAAACAATAGTGGATATGAGGGATTTTCAAGCTCCCATATATGTATAAATCATCAAGTATTAGAAAATAACTGAAATCTAGAAATCAAGCTTAGGAAATGAAGTAAAAGTAGGAGTTATATTCAAAGCTTCAATACCCATGAAATATTTTTTAACTCAAAGGGAGGAGATAGAGGTGATTTCAAAATTTCTCGCAAGGGTTCACATCAAACACAAACTTCAAATACATTTTCCTTTCACGATTTTGAACACAAATTTACGATTCTGATCCAAGAAAAATTCTTAGACCTCACAAATATTACACATCTTAAGAGCTTTGTACAAAATTCAGGAATAAAATGAAACTTATGAGTTACAGAACAAAAGCCACAGAACCATCGAAGTAGAAGGTAAATTGAAAAATACCTAGAAGCTTCTCACACTTGAAAGAGTTATAGCGTCAAATAATTTCAAAACCACAAAGTTTCAATGATATTTTGAGTACCAATTAAAGAAGGAACAAAATATCAAAAATAGTGAAGGAAACATACCAAGATTCTACAGCCATAATAAATCAATCATTTTACAAACATCTAGACTAAGGTTCGAAGATAAACTTAACAATTTCATGAAACCCTCGTAAAACCAAGCGTAAAAAGCTAAATCCAAATACCCATGAGAAGCTTTGAGCTCGAGATCAAGGAAAGTGCTAGAATACACAAATAGCACATGGTTTTAAGATCAGAATTCATAAGGTCAAAAAGGTAACTGAGTGAATACTTCCATTCGATAAAATGTAGAGCTTACCTTTATTTTATCATGGTAGCCATCATTAAATCAAAATGACAAAGGCATCTAAAGACATAGATCTCTCAAAGATTTCAAAACCCTTTCATGACGGCCGAGATTACAGTGAATGATAACTAAAATGAAGAAATGGGACCTAATCACCTTCGGAAAAGCTACGATAAGTCGAAAGTGCTAAAATATGGAAGCTTGGTCAAAGTTTTCCAAGGTTTCTCCAACCCATGGGCTCAACATGTGAAAATGAAAAAATTATAAGGTTTCAATTTATTTTTCCACTCTAACTCAACCGAGGTTCGTGATATACATGTGGCGCCATCTTCATCAAAGATCCAAAACCCTAACTTAACCTTGGACTAGTTTTGGTTTAGTTAGGTCAAAATAAAACATCACAATCATGATTATGGGTCGGTCCTCATAGAGAGGGGGACAAAAATATTTGAAGCATCATTATTGAGGTTTCAAAAACCTTACAAATCTATGTTCCATGTGATAATCGAAATGTGGTTGATCTAAATGATTAAGGTCATGTTGACCTTTTGTTTCCAAAGTTTCCATCATCAAAATAATGCCCGAGCATTATTCAAACCAAAGGTCAAGACAAAACTATAACACATGCTTATTACCAAGTTAGAAGATAAGCCCATGATGGATAAGTCAAATAAAGTCAAGGAACCACCTTACCTTAAATTTTCTAAGGAGAAGATATTATTTTGCACACATGGACAGTGGTCCCCACATGGTAAACATGAATTATTATGCCAAGTAAAGGAAATCAAATACATTATTTTGCTTGCATGAGGGTACCTTTTACATGTCATCCACTAGAAGACAAGACAAAGATGATCATCTTATCATGTAGATTAAAAAAAAATGGTGTATGTGAACAAATGTCCGCATTAGATCCTACATGTGGTCCCACATATTGGGTGAATTATTTGCTAGAGTATTGAAAATAAAAGAATTATTTTTCTCACATGGGGGATTAATGTTTTTCATGTACATCCAAGGAGGTATAATTAAATAATGATAAGAATATCATTGTAAGTGGATCAAATTGTAAGTATCACATCAAGCAATAGAAGAAAGAGATTGCGTGCACACTAGAGAAGAATTATATAGCAAGATAAGGTTACTATTAGCCAATTTATTCATCTTACTTTGTTAGAAATAGATCAATCAACTGCAGTTTTACTGGGATGTATTTTTGTAATCAAGGCTATTAATGCCTCATTGTATTAGCATGGCTATTTTATTCATTTATTTATTCATGATAAAGGGATAAAATTAGGATGCATGAGCGAGTAAAATTTTTAGCCTATTTTTAGGATGGGATGGGTGAATAATTTGGCTATATATTGTGTGCAATTACAAAACACAAAGAAATTTTTTTGGACATAGGAGTGTTGAAGCATATTTTGCTAGTTTGGCCCATTGAATGAGAATTGATTCTTTCCTTTCCAATTATTTGCAATGGTGTGTATATCTCATTAATTCTTGTGAATGTTAAATTCCCTAATTAATCATCTTACCTTGCTACAAATTTAGTAATTTATGCATAATATTAGTGTGCATGTTATTTGATTGTATTGTCTTGACTTAATCCTCGATAAACCAACTATTTTTCCTTGATATTCTATTGAAAAATATTGGTTTGTGCATTCAAAATTGATTCACAAATCAATTGTGCATGTACTCGATCAGATCCTCAATAATTTTGGTGTATTACCTCATTTTTCAATTCAATTGCAGTCATCTTTTACCCCCAAACCCCTAAAAATTAGTTTAGGATACATTAAAAGGAACCGGCCTTAATAATGAAGACTCACCTCAAAACTAGGTATACCCACAAATCTAAGGTGTTTCCATTATATCTATGAAAGAGAGATCCGAGCAAGCTTAGGACACTTACAAATCATCTCTCTGCAGGGTGCACTTTGGAGAGATAAGTACGTGCCCCTCATCTTCACACCAATTTCACCACCTACCCAAACCATCCCATTCTCATCCTATTTTCAACATCTAACTAATTATCGTTTCGCCTACACATTCCTCCATCACTGTGCATGGAGAGGATTTGGTTTCAGTCTCTACAAACAAGGTCGCCACACATTCATTTTCTCCACTACCCATAAACACACTAATCATCATGGTATTGGATTTTCTGAAGAATCCTCTTCTAAGCAGGCCTATATCATCCTCCTTAAGGAAGAGACACCTCATCCACCTCATTAACCTATGCCATCGACTTAACCTACAGAGTCTATGGATCATGAATCCATTCCTCCAAAAAAAAATCATAAACACTCGATTCCTTGGGACTTTTGACCTATCAACATGATAGTGAGGCTCACTCTTCCATTCTATTTCTCTATCCTAACTTGATAGATGGTGATACCTCTTCTATAAATGTCATTTAATGTCGGGATGATGATTCCATTCTCACCTATTTAGGTGTGAAGGATTAGTATATCCACCAGTTATTACCTTTTCCGATGCAACCCATGTTGTATTAATCAACCATAGAAATCAACATTCACACTCATGATGACCCTCACATTCTAAATATAGGCCAATCTTTAAATTCTACTTAAAAGAAAGATTTTGGTTCATTCCTCTGAGACTATAGAAATGTTTTTATTTGTCTTATACTTGATATGCCTAGTATTGACCCAAATATTGTGGTTTGCAATATCACAACTATTCCCGACACCAAGCCTATAAAATAGAAGCTGCAAAGAATGCATCCATGCATTTCACTTCTTGTCAAAGAAGAAATCCAAAACCTCCTTTTCGTTTCTTTTATTCTACCCATTGAGCATCCTTAATGTATTTTTAACATCGTTCCTATCACTAAAACGACAGGGGGACTTCGCATATCCATGGATTTTTGTGACCTTAACTTGGCTTTCCATAAAGACAGCTTCCCTTTACCCAAAGATTGACCAACTTGTTGATCTCACCACTAGCCATGAGATACTATCATTCATGGATAGTTTCTTAGGTTATAACCAAATATTACTTGCACTATAAGATCAACACAAAATAATCTTTATCACCCCTTAGGTGACCTTCTATTATCGTCTTAAGCCTTTTCGTCTTATAAACGCTGGTGCTACCTACCAGTGGGATAGACCTATATCCTCCATGACATTATGCATACAATATTCAAATATTATGTAGATGATCTTTTGGCTAAATATAAATGGTGGGTTGAGCATATTGTGGTCCTGAAAGTCATATTTGACCGTTTACTCAAATATTGCATTCATCTTCAATAAAATAAGTGCATTTTTATTGTTCTCTAGGATAAGCTCCTTGGTTTTATCATCTCTTTGCATGGAATTGTGGTTTACCCCATTTAAATCAAGGAAATTCTTGATATGCTGCACCTACTAACCTACACCATCTTTGTAGTTTGTAAGGAAAGTTGCAATCTATTCGTCATTTTATTTCTCAACGTTCTTATTGCTATCAACATTTTCATCATCTTATTAAAAATGATGTTTCCTTCAAATAGGATGATTAATTCCATAAATATTTTAAAGCATTTAAAGGAAATCTCCTTAAACCACCTATGAGTGTCCCTCAGAAAGATGACACCCCCTTTTACCTCTATATTTCTACCACCAACCATTCATTTGGGGCCACGATTGTTCATCATGATGAACAACATAGAGAGAAAGTGGTTTATTATATAAGTCATACGTGTAGTCATTAGTTTACCCTTGATAAAAAAATTTAACCCAAAGCGCGCCAACCTATCACCCAACGGGTCTTCAGGAACTCACCCAAGGCACGTGCAGGTGTCAAGACCCTCTTTTATGTGAGTTTTGTGAGAAGGTTCTACCATTAATGGAGGATTATTTGTAGAAACTGAAGTAAATTCACTTAATTTAAAAGGTAGAAGATGTAACTAATAGATCTACACATCAATGCATCACAGAAGTTAAATAACATTGCAAAAATTAAAATAAACCAGATCTGAGCCATGATAAGTCATATAACATGAGGATTTACACCCATAAATAAGATGTGCAAAACATATCCATGTATATTTATTTAATATAATCTTTGGCAGCCATACTACATTCAAAAGGGTCATCTCAAACAATATATATTAAGTGACAGAGACTTACCTTTTCTAAGCTTCTCTTATATGAGACCCTAACTATAGTTTTTCCCATTCTATCTCTTCTTAAAGATCTCATTACACATACATATGCTCATGGTATCCCTTACAAACCCATAGCACTAGGTACTCTAAACCCTAGCATTACTTCGATACTTTGTTACTCTCTGTATTTCTACCTATGTGTTCCATCTACCTCTCTCTATGTATATTTGTTTCTAGCCCTAAAATTCCTTTATATAATATCATTGACCACCACCATGAATTCTCTCTTGAGAACATCACGTGCTTGAGTGTCGATGTGGTCCTCCATAGGTAAACTCTTATCCCTTTGTAAACCTTCCACTCTCTATAATGATGTCTCTGGGAATATTCCCTATGGGAATATCCTTTTCTTGACCTCAAAGGTTATAGGAAAACACCTTATCCACTCGTAACACCTAGTCGGGTCCTCACATTTTTCCTCAAATGAATGTATAATTCCAAATGTGGATAAGTCCTTTACACCCTTATTCTTCTCCTGCGTGCACCTTGGTTTTACTAAAAACCTTCTTAAACCTATTTTTCATGCACACTTTCCCCGAGAACCATTCTTCTTATTGGTCCTATGTGTGCACTCTTCTTGATACTTTGCTAATATTTTATGGTCCAACATCACCCCACACTACGCATTTTTTCCATCCTTGGAAACAAACTACTTCTTCAAAGAATAAAGAATAGTGGAACTAGGATAATCTGGATAAAGAATGAAAGAATAGATTAATCTTTTGCTTCTATGGGAGGAGCAGGAATTCCTTCTAAACGGTTTCCTCAATATTCTCCCAGACATCTACCTCACCCTCTACTTGCTAAAGTAGGTCACCTACAAGAGTGCTTACTTCATCAAAAATTAATTCATTTCTCTTAGCATTCAGTGTATCCACAATGCCTTCTAGTTGATTTATAAGATCGCCCAGTGTGTCCATTCTTCGAGTGACCTAGGGATATAGCTCCTTAAGTTGATTCTTAATCTGAATCCCATGAGGTTTCAATCTCTTCCAATTTTTCTCAACCTTGGCCAAGATCTTATCATGCTCTTCCATGTTTCTTTTGTTCTTTTCTATAAATTCCTCTAAATCTACCTCATGTGCAGCAACTAATATGCTCGCTACCACTGTCTCTATCATCTTAATTGGAATATACATCCTCGTCCATTTGCATAGCGTTCTTTAAAGTGGAAAGGAACATGAAGTCTTGAGTAACCGTCTCCCCAATCTTCATTTTTTCTTCCTCCTTCTGGTGTGCCATCACCTCTTCTACCGACTCCAATGCGAGTGGTTGCCTTTCTATGGTGAGGAAATGGGTTAAGTCTTCCAAGCATTACATGGTTGACTCGTATTTCTTCTCAGGTGGGGCTAGGTCCGGGTTCTTCAAGATTATGTCGTCTGAAATGATCTCTATCTTCTTATGGATTTTATGCACATTTGTCTTTTCATCCCTTAGTTTGCACCTTAATTGTACACTAATCAATTCCTTTTGTTTTATCTCTTTATCTTGCTTAATGATCTCCTCATTCTTTTTATCAAGATCTTCATCCACGATCCTTATTTTGTCATTTATGCAAAAGAGTATTGATTCTACCTTCATCGATACTTTGTTGAGTGCGTTACAAAATTTTTCATCGGATAGTTGTTGGGAATTCACCGAGGATTTACTCCTTGGCATCTCATATAGATTCATCAATGCATCTCGAGATGACCTCAAATTTTGGTCCATCAACATGGGACTCAAAATCCAAAGATGGCATTCTCATCATGTGTGGGTACACACCCTCTTCATGAAAAGAAGACCAAGCGAGCAGCTTGGTTTTTAGGACGGGTACTTTGGAAACGTGCACGCAGTGTTTGGATCATTGATGTAAGTCATTTATTGTTCCTGTACCACTACTATGCCCTTTCCACCTATGTGCATTTCCTTTGAGAATCTTAGTACTAATATGGTGTCTCTTCCCATGTTTCCATACTCCTTCCCAATGCTCGCTCTCTCCTTTGTCTTCTTTGATACCTCCTCGGCACTACACTCCACCTCTTAATCCACCAAGTCCTTTATAATTCTATCTACCTCCCTCTCCATGACATCATCTATTTGCTACATAGTCAGGCTTGGAGTCTTTTGATTCTTCATGTTTACTTCTTCACTTCCTCTCTGGTTATGGGAACCTTCCTTGTCCTCATCCTTCTCTTAATTTCCTTCTTCCTCTGACTCTTATACATCGAACAATAGGTGATTCTTAGCCACACCATGATCTTCATCATCCTCATCATCCTTTCAACCTCCATGCTCTATGTTTCTTCTGAGTCCACCTTTTCTGGTACTCTTTGATTCTTCTTAACTTGTGATTCCAATATAGGAGACTTTTATTTTTCTTCTTCCCTAGGTGAATCCTTTCTCACCAGTGATTCTTCTTTTACAGGGGACTTCTCTTGCTCTAGCGCCTCTTCCTCATGTGTCTTCTCATTTTATTTTGTGGGGGACTTCTTCCTCCATGCATCAGTGTTTGGGCTTGCACCCAACTCTTGCATGCCTACAAACTACACTATATATGTGCTTGGTAACTTTTTCTTTTGAGCTTCCTTTCTCTCCCTTTTCCTTGGCATGACCTTATTACTTATGGTGGTGTCTTCTAGGATAGAGAAATAATTTTCAATGTAAGTGAATTTCTCATACTTAGGCATTATACGTAGGTATACTCTAGTTGTTGTCCTCCCAGCAACAAACAATGTCACTCGTTTCAACATTTGTACATAATGGGAGACATACTTCGCCATATAGGAAAACTTCTTAGGATATATCAATTTTTTGTATAGCTCGCGGTAATCTTGGTATACCATAATAATATCAAACCTTAGCTTCTTTGCCTCTTTGAATCTATTTACCCTAGCTTGGAAGTATTGTCTTTGTGAAGGAGAACGAAAATTTACACCAGGGACCCTTGACGCCATCTATCACAGTAAACCTACCAATACAAAAATGTTGGTATACAGGAAATTCAGCTTCACCTTGCAGTAAAGCAGGTAATTTCTTAGGTATTATCAATTCAGTTTTGAATGCATCATGCATCCGCTTATTCCATTTTTCTACATGTGCCTTATGTGTGGCCTTTATGGTGTCATAAGTGTATTGCTCAAATTGTTTAGTGGAGGGAGGGTTCTCATCCGGGTATTCCCAAAAATATTTATCTATCCCATCGAGAACTCTAATCTCGAAATGAAAATCATAAGGGGACATTACCAAACATGATCTTCTCACAATTACATGCGGCGTTAATGATTTCTTCTATTATTAAAGCCAATAGGTTATAAATGGTCCACTCCAAAATCTTATAGAAAACATTCAACCAAGCCTTTTTTATCTCTTTCCATCTCTCTCACCCATTCAACTTTGTGACAATTCACATGGCCATCCTAATTACAGGGTCAAAAATTATAAGAATGTCAAAATACTTCTTGTAGTTATAATCTTCAACGGTCTTCTCGGTGGCCTCTTGATCATCCGAGTAATCATCTAATTATTTTCCTTCTGAGATAGGACTCGTTAAACTTACAAATTAGTTGGGGAGATATTTACATCCTTCGTCTGTGAAGTAGAAGTGGACTTCAAGCACACACAACATTAACCACCGATATAGTCACCCCGAGGTTTGCTGAAATAGGAAACTCATAGAGTTACAATAACCCAGCCTTCTCCATTTTCACCTTTACCTCATCATCATAGATAGGAATTCCATCTGGTGTCCTCTTGTCTGTAGGGTGAACCAGTTCCAATGCCATCTCATTCTCTGTGGTGCTTGTTCGATGGTTGTAGTCACTCACGACCATATTTCTAACATGTGATACCCATTCCTTACCAAGTAATACACCATCTGGATATTGCATCTTCGTGTACCATTCTTCATTAAATCGGTGGAGACAACTTGTTTCCCCTTTCCCTTGCCTTTCTTCAGTGAAACATTTACTACTTTTCTTGGTGTCATTTCTTCTTCAGTCACTAAAAGTTCTTCCTTTCCTCTTGTTCTAGCTTTGCTTAACATCTCGGTCTCACTTCCTTTGCAAAATCCATTCAATCTTATACCCTAGCCACGGAACCCTAACCTGGAAAAACCCATTTTCCACAAGATGACGTAAAACCCATAGGATCCTCTCACATGATATTCTCCACTCACACCAGTGTACTATGTTTCCACTACGGTTCGTTGATCAAATGAGATATACATGCAAATCTTCACAACCCTTTTTCACACAAATTTTCTTCAAGGATTCCCTAGTTCGTGAGAGATCTTTGATACCACAAATATAAGGTAAACAATAATGCACCCTAACCTTCTACTTATAGATTTTGATTTTTTCCATAATAAATATTATGCCACCTACCAATGTAATTTTGCATTAAATTCTTATTTTCATGATGCCAACCTTCAATAACCTTCAGACGCGTAAAACCCCTTACTAACCAAAGATCCTTACATGTGCGCTTTCAGTGCCGAAGGCACTTCTTTGTTCTTCTCCGATTTTTGACATCACCTACCTCATGTTGTTCCTACACTTTTCACACTTGTAATCGGTTTTTATAAGGATTTTGGACACCAAATTCTTCATGTTCACTATGCGTACCCAAAATTGGAGGGTACTGCACCACGGAACAGCGTAACACATGCCCCAATGATGATACAGTCTCCTCGCAAGGTGTTCCGGATCCGAGAAAAGCTCTCCAAGTGTGTGTGTTAACATCCCGCATACCCCACTTAGCCCATGTGTGCTTTGTTTTTCTCTTTTCCATCTTATCTTTCCCCTTTTCTCTTTAGTTACAAAATCTGCCCCTGTTTGGGCAGCGGTCTCGTGACCGCTACCTAATCGGGCGGCGGTCCTATAACCGCCGCCGTCCTCAGAGCAGTGGTCCTATACGTGTTTTCCAGAATGTTCTTTTGATGTAACTCACGTAAAAATCAACGATTCACCATCTTTTTTCACCGCCTTGAGATTGCATTTATGTTTTTGGTCCCCTGGAATAGTGTTTTTACATTGTTTATAGTTTAAGAGTTCAATTTGGTTTTTACCTTGGGTAAATGCAAATGCTATAAATAGATGGCTTGTGCTCAAGAAAATGGCCCCTCAAATTTTCCTCCGAACTTCTTTGATAGATTCATTTTCATTTTTCTTAGAATTCGTAGTTTTATCCATTACATCCTTAGTTAGCATTGTTTTGCAGCTTAGGAAGCCACATATCCATCTTGTGCAGGTGTTGTTATCATTTCTATCCAATCCATTGGAGTAGAATAGTTTGTTTTCAGTAGGAAGCCATTAAAAGTTGCAGGTTTTGCTCCTCAAACAGGATAGTTTCAGGTTCTGACATTTTATGTTACATGACTCGCAATAGATCCCGCTAGGAATTGCATAAGCCAAGCTCTGTACTCTTGCGCTATCCCTCTCCTACTCACATTGTATTCAGTCTGTATTCTAAAGTTGTCCCTTGTTCCAATATCTACTTCTGTTGATGCAAGCATTACACGCTTTTCTAGATCCACGTGAGCATGAAAGAATGAAGAGATCACACTGAGGGGACAAAGTTACACATACCATCGATTTGCCACCTGTATCATAATCCAGGTTCTAAATTTCAAAGTTCTAGTTAGAAGCATATCAAATAGAGTAGCTAATCACTTTATTTCAGTCAATTTACTTTCGATATTGCCAGGGAAGTTGTGGGGATTGATAGTTTCTGAGAGACTATGATTCATTCCTCACTTCTGAGGTAGGATCGAGAGTCTTGCAAATAGATTAGATAAGTTATTTCATTGTTTAGAATAGATCTACAAATTACATGCATAAATAGCTACGCTTGGTTATTTTGTTTGTTTTTAAATTGTTATTTTAGCTATCAAATTCTAGATATTTTTAAATAGCTACTTTCTTAAAATTCATATAATTCATCAGAAAATAAAAAAGAAGTCATATATGCTATATATATACTTCACGTAGTTAAATTTCACTTTGTTATAGTTTGTTTTACATTGTTGCCTTTTGTATGACAATCACGGGACCTAGGGATCCCAGAGAATACATATTCGAGCCAATAGTGCCTCAACCCAATCTCGTCACTACAATAGTTGACATAGACCAGAATCTTAGAATCTATGTCTTCCAAACAACAATAGACTTACAACAGATCAACTCTCAGTTGAGGGGATTAAACATAGAAGACGACCAAGCGTACACGTTTTGGTCAAATCAGCCAAACTACAGATTACCCTAGAAAAATATCCACATGACTGTAGAAGGGTTTGAAAGAGAGAAATTGTTTGGTTGTGATCCTTTGGTCCCACAACCAGATGTAGGAGACACCCTCACAGACATAGATACTAGCCTAAGAATTCAGGTTGCGAGAATGCCCGTGTGAGGTACTCGAGAAGATCGCACAACCGCACTCGAATATAGAGGCTGAGAAAGCATATGATTATTGGATACTAGGGATCAGGGACTGAATTCATACATGACCATAAGGCAGTCCACGACAACTACGAGTCTACGGTTGTGACCCACAAATCCCGCAACCCAACGAAGCCATAAGTGAATCAGACATAGACGCTGGCCTACGCACACTAGTATTCAGATCTACTCCACTTCCACCTATCATCATCACACAATTATCCTTGTTAGATATAGCGGCTAACGAAGCTAAAGAATTCTGGACTAGGCCAGAGAACCGCCCATAAAAACAACTATAGCCATCATCCACTCTATGACCCTGTCTGGAGACATACACGAAACTATCCCAGGCTATTTTCCACGTATACCACAACCCATAGATCGAATAACGCCAGAGCTCGATATTGATTGGAGCCTTCGAGCAGTCATCCTTGCCAATTGATCTATCACACTAGTTCAGGTTAGGAGGGCCTTCCTTGCCTTAGATTCGTAAATTCCATTAGTGTGTGTCAAAGACATCAGATTGCCTAACTAGTTTGACTACATCCCACACATATTCCATCCCCAGCGGCTGTCTCGGCACGACCTCGGGAGGTCACTACATGGAAGAGTTACTTGTAGATTCCCATGCTCGCTTGTCGCTTTTACGCATACAAATCGGTGAACCCGATGTGAAAGTGAACAACATATTTTCTTTTCGTGTTTCTTCTTTCATCCACCTTCGCTCTTACCCATTATTCTACGGGTATTTATATATCCCCGAATATGTCGGGATTCGATGCGTATGGCAGACCCCTCTTGGGTCTTGAGGCATACTACGCCCAATGTAATAGGTAATCATCACCCTCACTCTCGATGGGGTGAAAACTACTCAACTAACCAAATTGTCAACACAAAATCTAAGGATTAGATATAACTCATCTTTTCAAACAAACGAGTTAGATCAGCTCGCTCAAATGCAACAAACAAAGCCTTCAGGATCGAATAATATGACGTTCAACGGAGAATCTGGTTCATCTCCTTAGGTGCTGCTTAGACCACAAATTCGTAGACAATCAGATCCATACCTGGTTTTAGATGATGAACAGTCAATAATACGTCATCCCATGAATGAACAATGCTCTCGAGTATGTACCAACCTATAGGGAGTTTACAAACACAACCCAAGGCCTCTTTACCATAGCATATAGGAAATACCCTCGAGGAAACTTGGTAAGACAACGATCAGTTCATAGCAGGGTATCATAGACCTATACAACATCAAAATATACAACAAACGCCACCAAGGAAAAATATTGTGACTTCACCAAATGAAGTCATTTCAACACTATTAGAAAAAGTTAGGGGGTTAGAACTTGCCCAAGCAAGTCAAAATTCTCAATTCATGCAAGCAGGAAGTTCCAATCCCCCACACCATCCTAGCCAAGTAGACCTTCTCACAGGAATAGGCACGTTAGGCATGCCTCCTCAGTATTCACAACAAATGCCAACTAGATCCACCATCCCTAACACCACTACTTCCCCGGTCTAGTGCAAAATAATCCCTTCTGGACAATACCCCCGTCATACTTAAACATGTACTCCAAATCACCACAAGGGGATATGTTCTCCTCTCTCAACATGTTTGCTAAAACATAGGGGTTTCCTTATGCCCCTATCAATGCGCTCCGCAATGCCATATCAACAACCCATTCCACCACTTTGCTTCCCCAAAGCAGGCACCATCAATGGTCAAAACCTATGCAATAGGGACTTACTCAGAATATTTGAAATATCCCTTAGATTTCACCATACAAAGCATCATGCTTCCAAGACCCTTCCCGATTTACCTAAGTAAAAGGTGATGGAGATCCGAATGCACACATCAAGGCTTACGCAGCAGCCATACGAAAACTACTCCTTGGGATGGGGTTGTTGCTAAAATATTCCCAAAACGTTGGAAGGCATCGCTCTTGATTGGTAATATAGAATACCTAAAGCTTCCATCCATTCATTTAAACAACTCGTTTCGAGTTCACTAAGGCATTTGACATGAACAAACTGTTGAGAATAGGAATCAGGGAGTTCTTGCACATTAAGCAGGAACATAATGAATCTGTCACTCATTTCATCCAGAGATGGCGTACGATTCTTTATTCTTCGGCTAGTGCTCCAAACATGGATCAAATGGAACTATTTGATTTATTCCTTCATTCTCTCAGCAAAGAAGTTAAGGAAGAAGTCCAAAAGTTCCCACTAAGGACTTACGATGAAGTACTTGAGAGCACTCTCCGAATAGATCAAGTAGTAATAGATAGTGGTCGCAAGACATATGGAACAAATGGGAGGTTAATCACCTCCACCCAACACTACGACTTATTCTACTACCACGAATGTCCATCAAGGACCTAAAATCCTTAACCACCAATGGTGACAATAGATGGAGTAACCAATCAGCCTAAAAAGGTAAATATCGTGAATACTTAACCACCAATGAACAATCAACGAAACAACAACTTTACCCTGATAATCAATGTAGTGGATTTTAATCATCGAAAATAACAACAACAATGGAAAAATCCCATACAGGGTCCAAGCCAAAATTCAACTAGGTACCAAAACCAAAATTCAAACCAAAGACAAAGAAACGCAAAATTTTAATAGACAACGGTTTGATCAAAATTTTGGGCCACAATACGCACCAAACCAACAAACCAGGAATTATAATCCCAATTCATATTGTGGTTTCCACAAAATTTGAGGTCATGACACTAGAACGTGTCGTGACTACAATAAATTCATGCAACATTTGCCAGAGGAACAAAGACAATTTTTTACAGATATGTTCTTGGCAGATCCCGTGTCACCACCACCAAGCACGCTCGCAGGGGAAGTTTCCCCTCAGAATGCTCCCCTCAAGATCTTTAATGATCCACTCCCAAATAATGACAACAATAGGCAAAGTCTAAATGGGACAAACAAAAGCATAATGACAGAAACAATGATCATGAGGCTTTGACCTCACTAAATCCATCAGTTGTGCCACAATTAGGAAGTCAGCCGCGACCCAAGATAGTCGGTTTAGTAGAGTTAGACGCCGAACTACCCATTGAAGCTATAACAAGAACACGAGAGTATTTCTCTCAGCCAAGCCCAAGTCACCTGTCAGGAATAGATAAGATCCAACAAATAGTGGACAAACCCATAGGTGCCTATGATTTAATTAACGATCTAACAAAAAGCTTCTCGTACATTTCGTTTTTAAACTTACTACAAAAATATCCTACCCACAGGGCTGCTCTTTTAGAGGCATTAGGTTTAGGTCATCTAATTAACATCACCCCACCTCCCGAAACACAGGTGAATCATGTAGATTTTGATATCCACCCTCTGGGGCAGCTGGATAGGGATATCGAGTTCATTTTCGAAATAAACAAAATGCCAACAGATGCAGAGATTACACGCCAAGGTGATCCAACCTTACATTTGTAAGTATGGGTTTATAACAACTATGTAAAGCGTGCAATGGTAGACGATGGGGTAGCAGTAAACATAGTCCCCTTCTATTTCCTTCAAAAGCTAGGGTATGGAGAAACAAATTGTTCCACAACTTGAAACACGCTAAGAGGCTATAACAACCTTAAAGCCACTTCAATTGGAACTATAATACTACTAGTCACCTTAGGACCCAAAACCATCCTAACTGAGTTTTATATTATAGATTGGGAAACTAACTATAACATGATCCTCGGCCAACCATGGATACACCGCATGAAGGCAATCCCTTCTACGCTATTTCAAGAAGTAAGGTTTTTACACTTAGGAAATATATTCGTAGCCAAAGGTGATCCAAAGCCATTCGATATACACCTAGCTGACCTAAAGAAAAGACCGGGAATGCAATCAGAATTTAAACTCCCAACAAACCAACTCAATAAACCTACCAACGCAAAACCAGAGGAAAATTTGGTACCTACAACGGATCTCGAGACTATGAGTCTAGTCAAAATGATCCCACCCCTCGAGGATGAGGCAAACATTGTAGAAACAAGATATCATTAGGAACTACTTGTAAAAATTGTTGAACTAATAGAACAAGATCTACCAATGTTCCTATCATTTGATTCTCAGGCATGGGTTATCCCCTTGGTGTTGGTTCTCTCCCAGCAGAGGATCTCTGTATGGTGGAGGTAGAATACATAAACACAAAAATATCCCAACATCCGTATTCCTAGCTAAATATTGGACTCTCCATTTCGATGGAGCTAGATGTCGTTACGGAGTTGGGTCCAGTGTAATCTTTACTTCCCCCAAGGGAAAAGTCCTACCATTTGCCTTTAAACTAAATTTCAAATGTACAAACAACGGTGCTGAGTACGAAGCCCTCCTCCTCGGCCTCATTTTAGCCAAGAGGATCGGTGTTAATAACATCAGGGTATTAGGAGACTCACAATTGGTAGTGAACCAAGTCTCTGAGGTATATGAAACCAAGGCCGAGCACCTACAACTTTACAAAACAGCTGTATTAGATTTAAGCAAAGAGTTTGACTTCATATCAATTGAAGCAATCCCATGAGAACAAAATCTTCTCACAGATTCTATACAACCTTGGCATCACACTTTACTCCAAAAAGAAAATTAGAAGATACTCGTTTCATGGTATCCCTTCGTAATGAATCATTTATAAAAACAAATCCTCTTTTAAACAGAAATGAAAACAAGTCTACTGTCCTAGGCTACATCGATAGTGATACAATCACTCTTGATTTCTTAAACACTTATGCGGCATTACATCTCACCCATCACACAATAGATTCATCCTTAATCCCACATTCGTCTTCCTACTTCGGAAATCCCATGATGGAACTACCCCCACAAGAAAAACTTAGCATATACACGGTAGAGGATGGGGACGATCTGGAATTACCTCCAGCCCCGCCTGAGTTTGAAGAAGGTAATGCCTCTTTAATCAAAGAAACAATTGATGTTAACATCGGAACGGAAGATGAACCAAAGATCTTGAAACTAGGATCCTCGTTAACCCCAGAAGAAGTAGAAATACACACTCAGATCCTCAAGGAACATCAGAAGGCTTTCGCATTTAGTTATAAAGAAATGACAGGAGTTGCACCCCACATTGTGGTACATAACCTCGTCACTAAATCAGATGCAAAACCAATTAAACAAAAATCAAGACCCATGAAACTCAAGGTAGCTCTCATGGTGAAAGAAGAGGTAATAAAGCTCCTCCAAGTAGGATTCATTAAACCAATCGATTACTCTCAATGGGTATCTAATATCATTCCCGTTCTCAAGAAAAATGGAAAGATACGCATCTGCATAGATTTCTGAGACATCAACAAAGCGTGTCCTAAAGATGACTTCCTGTTGCCATCCATAGATGTCATTGTTGATGCAACAGCTGGATTTGAACTCTTGTCGCTCATGGATGGATTCTCGAGATACAATCAAATCAGAATATCTAAACAAGATCAAGCTAAAACCACGTTTATAACTCCTTGGGAACCTATTGCTACGCTTGCTATGCCATTCGGTCTCAAGAATGCTTTGCGCCGGATACCAATGCTATGACTTATATATTTCATGATTTAATACATAAGATCATGGAATCCTACGTAGATGACTTGTTGGCTAAGGCCAAGAAGCGTTGTGACCATCCGAAAGTGCTCTGTGTCATTCTTTCACGCCTAATAGAATACGGGTCACGCTAAATCTGGAGAAATACGTCTTTGGTGTAACAGGAGGAAAGATCCTAGGTTACATCATATCGTCACGAGGATAGATGTTGATCTAACCAAAATTCGGGTTGTCCTCGAAATGGTCCCACCTTCGAATGAATCTGGAATCAGGTCATTTCTCGGAAAGCTTGGTGTAATTCGAAGATTCATCCGGACTTAAGCTTCGCCATCCATCCAATAAACAATTTACTCAAGAAAGATTATAGTATTGATTGGACCAAAGACTCTGCAATGAAGCTTTTGATGCGCTTAAGCGTTTCCTGTTATCGCCACCTACACTAATGCCACCTAAGCTAGACCGCCTATTAATTTTATATTCATGGGCTACCGATGTCTCACCGGCTCCGATGTATGTTGGCCTAAGAATATGATGACAAGAGAGAGCACGTGATTTATTTCATTAGTCGAACATTACTCGACTACAAAACACGTTATACACTGGGTAGAACGAGAATGCCTTGCCATAGTCTTTACTACCAAACGCTTAAGGCATTATATGCTAAATCAAGAAACAAGGGTCATGGTAAAATCGACCATTTATGAACCTTCCTCACACAAGGGTCCTTGTCTAAAAGTGCGGGACGTTTTATAACCTTAATGGGAGAATTCGAATTAACATTTATAAATCAAAAATCTATTAAAGGACAAATCATCGCAGATTGGTTAGCTAATAACCCATTAGATGAAGGTGATCTAGTAGACCTAAACTTTTCGAATGAATGCGTATACTATATTGAGACCAGATCTCCTATCTCTCGAGTGTCCTTGGTACACCGATATCATTAATTATATCATGGACCATATGTATCCGAAGGGCTACACCGCAAAAAAAGAAGGTTGTTCCGCATTATTATATCCAAATACGTCATTATAGAGCAAGTGCTCTTTCAAAAAGCGTTCAATGGAATGCTCCTAAGATGTGTCGACACGAGAAAAATCTAAGAAGATTCTCCATGAATCTCACAGTGGAATGTGTGGAGGCCACTTTGGTGGCCATGCCACCGCTTGCAAAATACACTGAATGGGCTATTTGTAGCCCACTCTAGAACACAACGCAGTAGAGTTTGTATGCAGGTGTCATAAGTGCTAGGAATTCTCCCATGAGATTCACATGCCGGCACAAGCTCTACAACCAATTGCTACTCCATGGCCCTTTTCTATGTGGGGCCTCGATTTAATAGGGAAATTATCTCCCTCATCTACAGACGGCCATAATTTCATAATCACGGCCACGAATACTTTACCAAGTGGGTGGAGGCCATGCCTCTTACCACTTTATGCCAGAACTCTGTAATCACCAAGTTCATTTTGAACCAAATCATTTGTAGGTACGGTGTCCCACAAATCATTATCTCAGATAATGGAACTTCTTTTAAGAATGACGAAGTTCGCGAATTGTGCAATAAATTTAAAATAAGCCATCATATGGCCTCCTTGTATTACCCTCAAGCCAATGGATAGGCTGAAGCAACAAACAAAACACTGAAAGCCATTCTCCTTAAAACTGTGAAAGAAAACAAATGAGATTGGCATTTAAAGTTATATCCAGCCTTATGGGCCCACCGAACCTCAATAAAAACACCAACGGAGCGACTCCTTTCTCGCTAGTATTCGGGGTAGAGGTAGTTCTCCCACTTGAGGTTGAAATACCCAGTCTTCGTATTTCATTACAAGGGATTCTGGATGAAGACACTTACAGAGAAGCACGTCTCTCCCAATTAGAAAGCCTAGATGAAGCTAGGTTAGATGCTGAATAGCGACACAGAGCCTATGTTGATCGGATGTGCCGGAAGTATAACAAGAAGGTCTATGAATGTGACATATATGAAGGTGATCTAGTTCTAAGGCTGGACAGTCGGATCGACAAAAAGACCGGTGAGGGAAGAAAGTTCCGGTCCAAATGGTTGGGCCCATATCGAGTCACTAAGGACTACGGAAATGGTGCGTACCTCTTATGTACACTAGAAGGTGAGGAATTTGGTGAAACAGTCAATTCCCTGCACCTCAAACGATTCTATGCGTACATAACTAGCACTTCTTATAATTATATCTACATTGCATCTTCATATAGTTAGGATCATTTTGTCTGCTTGCTTCGTACAAAAATTGTGATCAAGGAATTTTGTTCTTAAAGAAATTCATTACAAACTTCTGATGATATTGGCATAAACACTCTAATCATACTTCTCTATCTCCATGATATCGTCAAGCTATTTTGGAATCATGTCATCAAATAAATTTAGATAGGACAAAGTCTTAATGGTAACCATACCAAGATCTGCGGGTTTATTCTCACTTTTGGTTTCTTCTTAGGATGGGTGTCTTGCCTATGGTCTGTTCTAGAAGCTTCATCATGTCACATCTATCCCATATGTATATCTCTTTGGAAATAAGAACACATTGACATTTTTCTCGGATAAACAAGTCAAATATTAGAATCAAATAGAAAATTTTAAATTTACACATTTCCTTGGCCTACCAACCTTCAGATGAGCTTGTGTCTCTTACTAGTGACGTAGGGTTGGGAAAGGATGGAAATGCCCTTACTCACCTATGCCTTGCCCATGGTGATAAACCCATACTTCTTACTAGTAGCATGGGGAAAAGTGTAGGGGGTCCCAATGTCGACACTAAAATTTTCCTCCATAATTTCTATTTCATTAATGTATGTATTAGGAATAGGATGTTGTTAAGTATAATTAGTAGTAGCGTTTGATAGAAGATAACGGTGCCGTCAGTATGGTGTCGCCAATAATGTGGTATGTATGGTAACAAAGTACAATAGGAATGTTGTAAAAGTAAATATTTGTCGTAAGTGGTCCGTAATGTTAAAATGTCAAAGTTTGGGTAATTAGAGAAGTAGGGTCTACATGATTAGGAATTAGAAATATTATATTGGTAATAAGGACAAGGAGTGAGGTCATAAATATTTTGTGTATTTTATTTGTAAAAAGTCTAAAAATGTGGAACCCATGTAAAATGATAAGGTTTATCTTATCTTAAGAGATAAGCTTACATGTACAGATAAGAGTTAAGGTATGGAATATGATTCGTCAGAGTGGATTTCTTATCCTATCTTAGAGATAGGATGGATAAGCTGGAAGTTATATAAATAGAGAGGCCACCCCCCTCATTTAGCATAGAAAGAAGTAGTGAGAAATATTGTAGGAAGTGTGCAAAGGAAGCCATCAGTTAAAGGTGTGTTGAAGAAGCCATCGAGAGGTGTAATTGTAAAGTTTCTCCCATAGTCTTGTTGAAGTACCTCATGGGTGAGATTGTAACAATTTCATGTTAATATTATAATTTACTTTGATATTTCAGATTTGTCATCATTCCGTCTTATCATAGTCGATGGTATTCTTGTGTTCGGTTGTTGTTTTGTTTCCAGATTACATCCACCAAACTAAAGGTTGTGCATTAGTAAATAATCATAGCACGAGGAGTTCCCGGTGAAGAATTATCATAGTGTCGGATTGGTGATGACATTTTGGTTCCGTTGCCGGGACCATTCCTCGTTGGTGGATTTTCTGGAGAGATATTCCCACTTAGGCAAAAATTAATTGGAGGGTAACCTTGTTTTTACTGTGCATAGTAGTTACCATGGTAAAGTCATTTTTACCGTGAATAGTAGTTACCATGTTAAAGTCATTTTTGCCATGAATAGTAGTTACCATGGTAAAGTCCTTTTTGCTGGGAATAGTAATTACCGCAGTAACTTCACTTTTTACCGTGAATAGTGTTTACCACAGTAAAGTCATTTTTTACCGTAGTAAGTCAAGTTTTACCATAGTTTACCGTGGTCATTTCTATTTTACTGTAGAAAGGTGTAAAGTCACTTTCTAGTATAGTGATTCCAATTATTTGTGCACATAAGTCTTGTTAATTGTACTTATGGGTTGGTATTTCACGGTGGTTACTTTTGAAAATGGGAAAGATTCCTGTTTTTTCAGCTCAATCTAATGAAGATGCTTCTTCTTTTATTCAAGAGTTTAAGCGATCTTGTATTTGTAATGGCCTTATAAGAAGGGAACAATGGAATGAATTTTTTCCTACCTTTTTGGATGGTTCCGCACTTAGGTGGTTTGAAACACTAGGTGATAATGTGAAAAATTCATGGGATTTATTAACCGAAAGTTTTCTTGAAGAATTTGGTGAACAACAGAAATATGCGAGATCTCATGATTGAGAACACAAAGCTATCCCAAGGAGAGAAGGAGAAGATAAGGGATTATCATGCTCGTGTTCTAGAGCTAAGGAGGAAGCTCGATGCCCAGATCCGGAAGGAAGGACTAGCGGATGGGTTGATGAATGGCATGGATAATCTCCTCTATAAGCACTTCATTCTTGGGATGAAGCCAGAGATCAGACAACGAGTGAAGTATGACCACCCAGCTACCATTGAACAAGAAAAGGAGATTGCAAGAAGGAAAGAAGAAAGCATGGAAGAGGAGCCCAAAGAAATTGTTGTTAAAGTAGAGCCTACACCAGCACCTTTGGTCCATAATCCACATCCACTCCCGGTGAGCACAAATATTTCTCCTAGTACATCTACTAAGTATGAAGATCTGCTTAGGAAGATGGGCCAGTTAACTATTAATCTTCTTCAGGAAAGGAATTTAGTTCTCGGGGAGGAGATAGAGGTCCAAAAGAAATATTTCCGAAGTTGTTTGTTATGGTTGTTATAAAAAGGGTCATTATAAGTATAATTTTCCAGATAGAGCTTCTACATCTGGTACAAGAGATAATGATAAAGGAAAAGCACCTGTGAATTCTCTTGATGTAGTAGATAAGAGTAGAAATAATGAAGTATATGTGTTTGTAACAAAAAGAAAGAAATAAAAAGATAATCAAGATGGAACCGATTCTAAGAAGATGAAAGGAGAAACTAGTATGAAACATAGGAGAAAAAAGTTGGGTGTGCGGGATTTTCGATTTCACGGGGCAAGGACCATACTCCATCTTGGAAGATCTGTCCAAAAGGCTGCAAATATTATATATGGTCAACTCTTGGCTATGTCTTCGAGAAAGAGGCGGGAGTTGCGAGGTGGACTCAATGCTTGAAGAAGGAAGGAGGTTGAGGTCCCTGTTTTGGAGGCAGAGGCAGATCCCTATGCTCCACAAGCTGAGGTATTATGTAATGGTATTTCAATTCATGATGTCTTAGTTGATGGAGGTACTGCATTAATGTAATGACCAGAGTCTGTAATGAATATGTTGGGTTTAAAAATTGATCACCCTTCAACACTTATGTTAAGGTCATTAAATAAGGGAAAAACTAAACCAGAAGGTGTAGTTTCAAATGTGGAAATATCTATTATGGGTGTTGTATGTGTGGTAGACTTTCAGGTGATGAAAAATGGTACTGTTGCGTACCCAATGCTGCTGGGAAGACCATGGCTAAGGAGAGTTCATGCAAGAAACTACTGGAATGAAGGTTTCATGACACTTGGACATGGTAGAGAGAGGGTGAAGATAAATGTGATCCCTCGACATCATAAGGCGAGAACACAATGGATTCAAGTGATGAAACTGATGATTGGACATCCTCTGATTACTCTAGTACCAGTGAAGTGGACACTGAAGATGAAGAAAGTGAGGTGGATGTTTCAGTCATGGATATCCTTCCAGTCACACCAACTCATGACCCCATAAAATTATCTGAAGAAGAAGTTGATGATCATCTCCAACAAATAAAGATTGGTGATGCTGTGATGGAGAGTGAGAAGGAATCCTACCTCCAGCTCTTTCGAAGGTACATACACCTATTTACTTTTGATTACAAGGAACTTTGTCAAGTAAGTTGGGTAGAACATTGTATTGAGCTGGTAGATGGTGCTAAGCCCATAAAGCAAATGCCATATAGAATGAATCCTAATTTTTCCAAGACTGTAAAAGAAGAAATAGATAAGTTGCTTGATGCAGGATTCATATTTGTTGTGGAGAATTCAGAATGGGTTTCTCCCATTGTGATCTCAATAAAAAAAATGGGAAGCTACGCATTTGTGTTGATTATAGGAAGCTCAATAAGGCAACAAAGAAGGATCATTACCCTCTTCCATTTTTAGATCAGATCTTAGGCGAAGTAGGCGGCGGGAGTGCTTTATAGTTTTGCTTTGATGGATATAGCGGCTACAACCAAGTTCGTATAGCGAGAAAGATTAGTCAAGACCACGTTCACCACTCCTTGGGGAACGTTTGCTTATAGAGTTATGCCTTTTGGGTTGTGTAATGCTCCAGCAACATTCTAGCGTTTGATGAATAGGGTGTTCGAACCCTACATTGGGACCTTCATCAGAGTATTTCTGGATGATTTTTACATCTATGGGAGCAAGTTGGACCACCTGGACCAGATGGAGACAACATTTCAAGGTTAGATGAAGCAAAGCCTCACTAAACCCTACAAAGTGTGTCTTTGGATGTTCTAAAGGTGTTTTGTTAGGGCATGTTGTATCCGAGAGATGGTATTGGTAGTGCGATCCTCGATAAAGTTTCAAAATCAAAGATTTACCATTTCCTATGAATAGAAGTAAAGTGAGATCATTTTTAGGCCATGTGGGTTACTATAGAAGGTTCATCAAGAATTTCTCAAAGATTGCCTGACCACTAACTTGATTCTTGAAGAAGGATGTTGCTTATGAACCGGAAACAAGGCACATGAAGCTTTTGGACAATCAAGGAAGCCACAGTGTCTTCACCTATTTTGAAGAATCCAGATTGGAGCAAGCCATTCATTGTGTACACTTGATGCCTCGAGATGCAGGCACTAGGTATTACTTTGAGCCAAAAGGATGAAAATGGGAATGAACATCCAATTTACTTTGGGAGCGAGACAAATGAGCGAGTCTTTGAGGTAAACTATATTGTAACGAAAAAGAGGATTTGGCTATCATTTTTTTGTAAAGAAGTTTAGAAATTACTTACTAGGGCAGAAATTTATAGTTGTAATGATCATCGAGCTCTGAAATATATTGTCAATAAGCCTAACCCATCGGGAGAATAGCAAGATGGATAATTTTGCTGCAAGAATTTGAATTTGATATTATAGATAGGCTAGGAAAGAAGCATGTCAATGCGGATGCACTCTCTCGAGCCTATGATGGTTTAGGATCATCTTGTGATGATGATGATTTTCCCGATGCAACATTGTTCTCCTTGACACAATCCCTAGTGAATACATAGATGTTTGGAATTATCTGAATGAATTCAAGTTTCTGATGGTGCCAATGCAAAGACTAAGAGAAAGATTACTCAAGCCGATCGTCCATATTCTATTCTCGCATGGAGCATTATTTCGAATAGGACACGATGGACGAGTCTGAGAGGCGAGTTGGACGTGATCAAGGAAAAGAGCTGCTAGAAGAATTCCACAATGGTACATGTGGAGGACACTTCTCTAGAAAACTTATAGCAAGAAGGATCTTGGATGCGAGGTTATCACTTTGCCCACTCTTTTTAAAGATTGTTATAATTATTGTAAGACATGTGATATTTGTCAAACACATGGTAACCGTAAGACTTCATCAGCTCCATTATATCCTATTCTTCCACTTGGTCCCTTTGAAAAGTGGGGAATAGACATTGTAGGTCCACTTCCAACTACCCCACGCCAAAATAAGTATATTGTAGTTACCACAGATTATTTAACCAAGTGGGTTGAAGCTAGGCCATTGAAAACAACTTCCATGGATGAAGTGGCAAGGTTCATATATGAGCGCATTGTCACCGATTTGGTTGTCCATTATAAATTGTAATAGATCAAGGAAGCCACTTCATTAATGAGGTGGTAGAAGCCCTAGTCAATAAGTTTTCTATTAAGCACGGGAAGGCAACAACATACAAGCCAAGCACAAATGGGCGAGAGTGGAGCGAACAAATTTTGTCTTTGTGTCAAATTCTAGCAAAGATGCGGCCTTGCAGTACATAAATGGGATAAAAGGATTCATGCGGCATTGTGGGCATATAGGGCAACATCAAAGTCAGCAACAGGATACTCCCCATTTCAGTTGGCCTATGGCATTGATCCAGTTCTTCCTATTGAGTTTGATATTCCCACTGTGAGAGTTATGAAAAATGAAAGGATGGATGAAAGTGATTCAGTAAAAGAAAGGTTGGTACATCTTCATTTGCTAGAGGAAATGAGGGAAATAGCAAAGGATACAAGCCATAAGAAGAAAATGAAGCAGAAGGAATACTTTGATCAAAAGATCCGATGGTCTCCATTTCATGTGAATGACTTGGTCCTAGTATATGATTCCAGATACAAAAAAAGAAGACAGAGAAAATTTCTTCCAAAATGGATGGGGCCCTACAAAATAGCAGTTGTGCATGAAAATGGTACGTACCGACTGGAGGAATTGGATGGCACTCCCATTATGAAATGGGTCAACCATGACAAGTTGAAGATTTTCCAAGCACCAGAATAGTCTACTCCGAGGACGGAGTAGAAGCTAGGAAGGGGGAAGATGTCAACACTAAAATTTTCCTCCATAATTTCTATTTCATTAATGTATGTATTAGGAATAGGATGTTGTTAAGTATAATTAGTAGTAGCGTCTGATAGAAGATAATGGCGCCGTCAGTACGGTGTCGCCAATAATGTGGAGTACGGTAACAGTCAAAGTACAATAGGAATGTTGTAAAAAGTAAATATTTGTCGTAAGTGGTCCGGTAATGTTAAAATGTCAAAGTTTGGGTAATTAGAGAAGTAGGGTCTACATGATTAGGAATTAGAAATATTATATTGGTAATAAGGACAAGGAGTGAGGTCATAAATATTTTGTGTATTTTATTTGTAAAAAGTCTAAAAATGTGGAACCCATGTAAAATGATAAGGTTTATCTTATCTTAAGAGATAAGCTTACATGTACAGATAAGAGTTAAGGTATGGAATATGATTCGTCAGAGTGGATTTCTTATCCTATCTTAGAGATAGGATGGATAAGCCTGGAATTTCTATAAATAGAGAGGCCACCCCCCTCATTTAGCATAGAAAGAAGTAGTGAGAAATATTGTAGGAAGTGTGCAAAGGAAGCCATCAGTTAAAGGTGTGTTGAAGAAGCCATCGAGAGGTGTAATTGTAAAGTTTCTCCCATAGTCTTGTTGAAGTACCTCATGGGTGAGATTGTAACAATTTCATGTTAATATTATAATTTACTTTGATATTTTAGATTTGTCATCATTCTGTCTTATCATAGTCGATGGTATTCTTGTGTTCGGTTGTTGTTTTGTTTCCAGATTACGTCCACCAAACTAAAGGTTGTGCATTAGTAAATAATCATAGCACGAGGAGTTCCCGGTGAAGAATTATCATAGTGCCGGATTGGTGATGACAGTCCTCTTAACAAACAAACGTAAAAGGTCATAAGAAAACAATTCAAACCTTGAAGCTTTGAGTCAAAAATAAATGAATCAAATGTTCAAAATTCCAAGAAAGATAAAATTCTAAAAACCCAGATTTTGTCTACTATGTGGCCATCTACGGATCTAAGTCTACATAAACCACGAAGCAAGTTACATCCAAAACTATGAAGTCACTCAAGTAGGGTAGGCTCGTAGCTTCCCCATTTGGTTCCATCAAAGCTTTGTCTATCTTTCATCACTATCACTTCACATTTCGTAACTTGCGCTCTTCCCAACTCTCGGTGACGAGCCCTCACATCTTACTAGTTACGTGGAGTTAGGAGTAGGGGCAAGTTTATCTGCTCATCATATCGGCTTATCTTCACCACTTTGCCAAAACAAATATGAAGTGTTCAAAATTGTTTACAAAAACTAAGATTCAAAATCACATTATCTCTACATTATCATATATCAGCATCATGAAATACAAAAAGAAAGACAAACACTTGCATCATTTATTTTCCATTACATACATTCTACAAATCATATAAGCACATACATCATAGTATACATAAGAAACTGGAAATAGAAAGTAAGCCATAAATGCCAAAGGTTTGATCCAAAAAGAATGAATATATATATATATATATATATATATATATATATATATATATAATGATCAACGTTTCTATACAATGCCATCATGCACTAGGCATGGTCAAAATGCTCAAAGAGCCCAGGATATACAAAAGCATATGTCATACAAAATCGAGGAGAAGCCAAGTGGTTTCTCAATCCCTACGAGATCCATCTCGAAGGCGCACGCCCACGTCTGAGACTCCGGCTATGCCGGCGCTCACGAGTGCATGGAGGGCTCAGGATCCTGAGGGGCAGCCGCAGTCTCACCATGAGAATGGCTCCTCATCAAGCGCTCACCATTCTATACCCCGCTAACTCTGTGCAGAGAGTTGATACCATCCTAGCCACATGCCGACCAGGGCAAAGATGTCATGTGTTTACCACGATTCGAGGGCTCCCCACCATCCACGGATAGCTCTGCACGGGTTTTCTCCATGGGGATCATCAGGGTATAGGTGCATACCCCGCGAATCAAGTCTCACCACTTGTCGGCGGTCTCTGCAAAAAAAAGGAGAAGACAAATTTGAAACAAGACAAGAGATTAGAAATACAAGATAAAATCAAAGGAGAGATAATAACTAAAATGATCTTAAATTAAACAAACATTAGAAGGGGAGAGGGTAACTTACTCGGATCACCAGACCTCCAGGATGGATCTACAAGATCAGCACCTACCACAGATGCCACCGCTGACTGGGGTACTCCTTCTGTGGCTGGGGCAACATAGTGCCCCGCAACGGACTCATACTCCCCACCATGGCCCTGGGAGAGTGGCTCCTCTGAAACCAGAGTAACTCTCTCTGCACTCTACTCGGCCCTCTCTGCCTGCATAATATCTTGAGTGTCACGCAACTCAGGATCGCTGTCCTCCTCGCCTCCTCCTCTATCTCTCCCCCCTGTAAACTCCTCAGACTCGAGTCTATGTCAATGGGGTCATCATTGCTATGGGAAGGGCCCGCGAAAATCTGAAGCAAGGGTTCTTGAGGTGCACTGGCTCTCCCTCTAGCACGTACTATCCTCCTGGGTGCAATAGGAATGCCAGGAGTAACCACTATCCAACCCTCTAGGCCCCCCTTTGGCCTCTCGAACTAATCTATATACCGGTGCTACCGAGGGAAGCATACCCATGTAGGGTAGGCCAAACTGCTAAGGAACTTTGCCAAAGGGGTGTATCTCCACTCAGCCCACTCTATCGATAAGTTGTCATGTGGTGGAGCAGGAGATCAAAGTAAGAGCCTCCTCACCCCATATACCTGCCATAGTCTGATATGGTGTGGCCTCCATGTCGCAGTGAGTCGAGAGCCAATCGGGCCGATGAGGTGCTCTAAGCACCGACATGTCTGTCCATCTGGCTGCCCTCAAAGCTTCGGGATCTGTCACCTCCACACCTCTACCGTAGGGGATAAAGTGCTCATAGACCCAACTCATGACTAAAGTCGGGTGGCTCAGTGGACTACCCCTGTAAATAGACTACCCTGTATAAGTCGTGGTAGGTAGTCCCAAGAATGTCTACTCCCCAGGCATATATCCGACCATGTGCCTCTATATGTGCAATGATGGGGGACCAACAATATAACAAAGTATCTCCTCCCTTGTCCCCGATCGCCTTGAGGCAAGGATCCCCATGATAACTTTGGCGAAGTAAGGAGATGGGAAAAGTAGGAATGGATCAAACTCTAACCCCTTCTTTTCGACCCTATGGAGATGACTCGCATCTCCCATGTATGTGGCCCACCGTGCAATGCCGGGCCCGTGAACCTCTTGTCTCTAGGGTGAGTCGTCTCCCGATGATCGGGACCCCAGGGATACGGTAAACATCCTCTAAAGTGATAGTCCACTCACCACGGACCCCTGGTAATCGGAAGGTGTTCCGATCAGCATCCCAGTATGAGAACAAGTCACAAAGAATCTAACTGGAAGGAGTAACGTTGGGCACGCATGATATGCGTAGTATGCTTGCCCGTTGAAGGGTATCCTCCTCATCTTGTGAGAGGGCATCCAATGCTCCTGGGAGCCAGTCACACTCCCTCTCTCTACTCCACCAGATATACTCCTCTCTCGCTTTGCATACACCCAAAAACACACAAAATAGAGCAAGTTAGCATCCGAGTAATACTGGAAAAATCATGAAAACACGTAGAAATGCTAGAAAAGTAAAAACAATTTCAAAAGGATGTTCCTTTTACATTTTGTTCAAAATCACTTCCCTGAGTAGGAGGTGGTTTCGTAAATCGCCGCCCGGGCAGGGGCGGCGGTCGTGGCCCGAAAACCCATACGGGTTTTTAAGCGTAAAAAGCCCAAAAAATGCAAAAACAGACCATTTTACCTAAAAACAAAGCCTACCCAGTAGGTGCCCCCCCTGGATAGACCTTTTAAAACTAACATTTTCAAAAATTACCCCCACGACAAAGATTTTAGCATTTCAATATAAAGGGGGTAAAAAGGATAAATTGAAGAAAACCAACCCGTGACCTCGCGGGACGATTTTCCGCTCAAGGAGGCATGATCACTATCTTGTCACGAATGTTTTGACTCTACTCACGCAAGAAACCGTCACCGTGGGTCCCAGCTCGGGATCAATCAAATCGACGCGCACAAAATGAATAGGAAAATGGGCCCACTTTCATATATATATAGCAACTTGATTCATTTCAAATGCCTCTTTCACGAGTTTAGAGCGCTGACGGACGTAAATTCTTATCCCCGCACAAATGGTACGTTCTCATTTCCTATTATTTTAGCGTTTATTTTCCAAACTATCATGTCTATCTCGCACTTGAGTTCTCTTTTCATTTTTAGGTGGCGGAATTTTGGACGACATCATTTCGACACATGGATGTATCGTGGTATAGCTTCTAACTTACCATTTCGGGACCGCCATACTCGGACTCACCGTTTTATGCCTTTTCATGGCTAAAATGCTTCTCCGAGGGGGCAATATGTATGTACCAAAAATTGGAGGGTACTGCACCACTGAACAGCATAACACGTGCCCCAATGATGATACAGGTCTCCTCGCAAGGTGTTCGGATCTAGAAAAGCTCTCCAAGTATGTGTTAACATCCCACATACCCCGCTTAGCCCCCGCGTGCTTTGTTTTTCTCTTTTCCCTCTTTTCTTGCCCCTTTTCTCTTTAGTTACGAAACCGATGCCCTGCTGGGTGGTGGTCTCGTGACCGCCACCCTAATCAGGGCGGCGGTCCTATAACCGCCACCACCTCCCGCCGAGCGGCGGTCCCGCATGTGTTTTCTAGAACGTTCTTTTGACGTAACTCACATAAAAATCAACGATTCACCAGCTTTTTTTTACCGCCTTGAGCTTGCATTTATGTTTTTGGTCCCCTGGAATAGTGTTTTTCCATTGTTTATAGTTTAAGAGTTCAATTTGGTTTTTACCTTGGGTAAATGCAAATGCTATAAATAGATGGCTTGTGCTCAAGCAAATGGCCCCTCAAATTTTCCTCTGAACTTCTCTTTGCAATAGATTAGTTTTCATTTTTCTTAGAATTCGTAGTTTTATCCATTACATGCTTAGTTAGCATTGTTTTGTAGTTAGGAAGCCACATATCCATCTTGTGCAGGTGTTGTTATCATTTTTATCCAATCCATTAGAGTAGAATAGTTTGTTTTCAGTAGGAAGCCATTAAAAGTTGCAGGTTTTGCTCCTAAAACAAGATAGTTTCAGGTTCTGGACGTTTTATGTTGCATGACTTGCAACAGATCCCACTAGGAATTGCATAATCCAAGCTCTGTACTCTTGCACTATCCCTCTCCTATTCACATTGTATTCATTCTGTCTTCTAAAGTCGTCCCTTGTTCTAATATCTACTTTTGTTGATGCAAGAATTACACGCTTTTCTAGATCCACATGAGCACGAAAGAATGAAGAGATCACACTGAGGGGACAAAGTTACACACACCATCGGATTTGCCACTGTTCTGCAGAATCCAGGTTCTAAATTTCAAAGTTCTAGTTAGAAGCATATCAAATAGAGTAGCTAATCACTTTATTTACTTTCGATATTGCCAGGGAAGCTGTGGGGATTGATAGTTTCTGAGAGACTATGATTCATTCCTCACTTCTGAGGTAGGATCGAGAGTCTTGCAAATAGATTAGATAAGTTATTTCATTTTTTAGAATAGATCTACAAATTGCACAGACAAATAACTACACTCGGTTATTTTGTTTGTTTTTAAATTGTTATTTTAGCTATCAATTTTAGATATTTTAAATAGTTGCTTTCTTAAAATTCATATAATTCATCAGAAAATACAAAAAGAAGTCATATATGCTATAGATATACTTCACGTAGTTAAATTTTGCTTTGTTACAATTCGTTTTACATTGTTGCCTTTTGTATGACAATCACGGGACCTAGGGAGCCCAGAGAATACGTATTCGAGCCAATCGTGCCTCAACCCAATCTCGTCACTGCAATAGTTGACATAGACCAGAATCTTAGAATCCAAGTCTTCCAAACAACAACAGACTTACAACAGATCAACTCTCAGTTGAGGGGATTAAACATAGAAGACGACCAAGCGTACACGTTTTGGTCAAATCAGCCAAACTACAGATTACCCTAGAAAAATATCCACATGACTGTAGAAGGGTTTGAAAGAGAGCAATTGTTTGGTTGTGATCCTTTGGTCCCACAACCAGACGCAGGAGACACCCTCACAGACATAGATACTAGCCTAAGAATTCAGGTTGCGAGAACGCCTGTAAGGTACTCTGAGAAGATCGCACAACTGTTAATTCTGAATATAGAGGCTGAGAAAGCATATGATTATTGGATACTAGGGATCAGGGACTGAATTCATACATGACACTAACAGGTCCACGAAAACTACGAGTCTACGGTTGTGACCCACAAATACCGCAACCCAACGAAGCCATAAGTGAATCGGACATGACGCCGGCCTACGCACACCGGTATTCGATCCACTCCACTTCCACCTATCATTATCACATAATTATCCTTGTTAGATATAACGGCTAACGAAGCTAAAGAATTCTGGACTAGGCCATAGAACCGCCCATAAAAACAAATATAGCCATCATCCACTCTATGACCCTACCTGGAGACATACACGAAACTATCCCAGGCTATTTTCCACGTAGACCACAACCCATAGATCAAATAATGCCAGAGCTCGATATTGATTGAAGCCATTGAGCAGTCATCCTTGCTGATCGATCTATCACACCAGTTTAGGTTAGGAGGGCCTTCTTTGCCTTAGATTCACAAATTCCATTAGTGCGTGTCAAAGACATTAGATTACCTAACTAGTTTGACTACATCCCACACATATTACATCCCAACCGGCTATCTTGGCACGACCTCGGGAGGTCGGGTACGCAGAAGAGTTACTTGTAGATTCCCACGCTCGCTTGTCACTTTTCCGGCGTACATTCACCTTTTCTACATGTGCTCTTCCAATCTACATGATTTTGATCCTTAAACTCAAAGCTATTGAAACAAAACTTCCAATACCATCTTCCAAAGAATTGTCACATAACTTCACCCCACACAAAAATAGATGTATGGTCCTCTTTGCATAGAATTTTTTTAAATAGTAGCAGCTACTAGTGTAAAATGCACACACAACAAACAAAAAGAAAGCGAACAAGCAACGAGAAAGGGAAACACACTCAAGGAAAATGATTTAAGGGAAATTCTAGGCTAACTAGAAATACTTCTTTATTTAGAAATACAAAGAAGACTTATTTATAGTAGGGTTTTAGCCTACTCCCATTGAAATGGCTTGGTAACCATATTTTATGCAAAGGTGCTTGAATCGAAATCACCCGAATCAAGTATATAGGATACAATGTATGGGCCCATCTAATGGATTTTTAATTTCTGAGGATGGTTTAGAAACTTAGAATTATACTATAGAACCATTTTCCCGACCTCAAACTATTTGTTCTTGATGTGTCTATCATGTCATGCCTTCTGCTGGATTTTTCTGTTCTCTAAATCCAAAGGAGAAATAGCCCACCTCTCATCTAACTACATTAACTTATCTTTCCTCTCCTCAAGCATTTGTTCATCATTTAATCCTCCTGCATGCGCTATACATAGTGTTGGTAACATGAATTCAATAAGTAACACCGCTTCCGTGTCAAACACCAATTGAAAAGGTGTTACCTTGTTCATCTTTTATAAGTAGTCTAATATGACCATAAGAAAAAAGAAATTTTATCATCCCACATCACAAATCTTGGTTAATGTGTCATTCATAATTTTATCAAATGCCTCAGTCTCCTTATCTTGTGGGTGATAAGGGCAGTTTTGTGGGGGCTACCATCAATTCTACCAACAAGATCATAATTGTCTCATTCAAGAAATGAGTAATCCTATCACTTGTTAAGCTCAATGGGCTTCCATCTACCGATTATGTTTTCCTACAAGAACCTAGTTGTTGTTACCATTTTACAATCCCTTATAAGCACCACTTATTCCCACGTTATAAGATAATTTGTGCATGTAGTGATATAGCATGAACCTGTCCTTTGTGCGGCTAGGGAAGTAGGGCCTATGAAGTCAATTTCCCACTTCTCATATAGTTCTACACTGGAAATCGATGTTAATGGCATTTAATCTCTTTTCCCCAATTTACAAAGGCACTAGTAGTGGTCATAGCCCTTGCAATACTTGATACAATCCTTGTAAACCTTTTCTCACCACACAACTACTAGAAGGATCTTGGGCGTGGCTGTATTCCCTGCATAATGACATCCTACAATTCCACCATGTGCTTCCTCTATGATTGCAACACATTCATTTTCTAACACACACCGGCATAAAACCTCATTGTGGGCTAACTTGTATAAATATCCACTAATTAACATGTAGAGTGCCATGTGTATGGCTAACTATTTCCTTTGTAAAGTCTTCATTCCTTCTAGTGCCGCACCTATCTTGAGAAACACAACAACATCTTTCAAGTCAAAGGGTACACGTCATAATGTAAACAGATTGCACATTCTAAATTGTATCATCAATGATCTACGATCCTCACCTAAGTCAATCCTTGATAAATGGTCTGGTCCAATATTACTCTTACCCAATTTCACAATAATCGTAAACTCTAACTCTTGAAATAACAGACCCACCGGCATATGTATCTTTATCAAACGGTCTTGTTTACCAAGTAATTCAATTCCATGTGGTCTATGTAGAATATAAAGGGTGTTTCCAATAGATACTTCCTAAATTTGTGTAGCTCATAAATCATTTACAATTATTCACTCTTGGTATTAGTATAGTTATGTTATGTTGTGATTAGCTCTTCTACTAGCAAAGAACAATGGGTGGTCAATAATTCCCTCTATAGGTTTTGCTAACATTTCCAAAATCACTATCCTTGAAGCATCAATATGTACATTTAAAGGCTTATCCAAGGAAGGAAAGTTTACTATGGGCACAATAATAAGCCTATTCTTCATTGTATCAAATGTCATCTATTGTGCCTCTCCCCAGTGAAATGTAATTTTGTGTTTTAGCAAATTTTCTAATAGTACACGATCTTGGCATACCCCCAAATAAATATCTAGTAATACCCCGTATTCCCAAGGAATTTGCATACTTTGGGCTTTGGCTAGTAGGTTCCCCAATCCCACAATAACAACAAATTTAGCAGATTTACCAAAGCCCTTCCTTACATATGATATGCCCCAACAGGGTTCCAAATGGAGTAGCGAAAACACATTTCTTAATGTTGAGGGATATCCTCAACTTCTGACATCTTTCAAACATCAACCTCATATTGTCACAATGGTCCCTCACTAATCCATATACCATCCAATCATCAAGGTATACTTGAAGAAACTTATGAATGAAGTCTTGAAATGCCTACACTATAATGCGCGATAACATAGTAAGCGCGTTCGTCGATCCAAAAGGCATGACCATGTAGGAAAAAATTCCCCACTCAGTGGAAAAATTTGTCTTTTCTTGGTCCTCCTTTGCAATTCTAACTTGATGATATCCTGAGAATCCATTTGTGAAAGAATAGATCTCACACCCAACTACTCCTTCTAGGATCTCCTTAGTGAAGGGGTTGGAAAAGGGTCAATAACACATACCGCATTTAGATCCCTATAATCAACACAAATCCTTATCCTCCCATCCTTCTTAATGATGATAACAATCAGAATTATCCATTCTGATTCTTCAATAGCTTTAATGATGCCTGATGTGATCATCTTGTCAATATTCTCCTTGATTTTGACATGTAGATTTGGATTAATTCGATATCATCTCTTCTCGAATTGGGTGTGCACCTTCCTTTAACTTGATCTTTATTTATCCCAAGGAGTGGTGAATTCTTTTAATTTCATGGTACCCACATAGAAACAAATCCTGAAATTTACACAATAGATCAATGATCTTCGAAACCTCCTTTTCACCCGGAATCTCCAATAGTAGTTTCCTTAGGTTCTGCCTCCCAACAAATGGTAAAATTCTTGGTTTTCAAGGGTTCATAGTAGCTGCATGATTTCTCATAAGTACTATCCATAACTTCGCATGCGTACCCATAATATGGCTAACATCTCTTCACCATTAATCACATAGACCAATTTTCCTTTCTCTTTTTCCATGCATGCATGCTCAAGCTGTATCTCCTCTGATTCTTCCTCATCAAAGTGTGCTTCTAAGCCAGGTTCACCCAATAATTCCAGTATTCTATCCTCCACCATGGCACTATCTCCCATAGTTAGGCTCTTTACAACCTATAATTCCTCATCCATCGACGACTTATTACTCATATATTCGAAATCTTGACGGAGTTAATTCACAACTCCCGCCGCTTGTCAATCGGCGCATCTTTGAGTGAATGTACCATGCACGCATAACCTTGTAAGGTGGATTACAACTTATGCACCCATAAAGAAGGTGTAAAGGCTTTTGTGCCTTCCATCTACGCCTTCTCACATGTTTTGACATGAAATGAGGAGGGTTCCTTCCTATGATAATCTTGTATGATAGTAGGTGCATTTTTCTAGAAAAACCTAATAGAGAACGCGATTATCACTTCATGCCACTCTAGAAGGTTATTGTGATTAGATTCCCACAAACATGTTGCGGTCCCAAAAAATTTATAACTAAGCATCCTTCTTCTTTCAATCTCACATCTTCACTAGGTCTCCATTTCTCAAGGGGAAAATTAGGATCAATCCCCTAGAATAACTTGGAAACTTCTTTCCTCCTAGGTTCTTGATTGAGCCTTCTTTTATTACTCTTGTCACAGAGCCTCTTAATTATCTTCTGACTAACTCATATGTCTTGTGTGCCTAATTGTCACATTCCGGATGAGTTGTATCACTTTAGATTAGGAATCTTCCCACCGAATAACACCCTCTTTTGGTTGTTGCACAACCTCAAGGTCTCAAATAGTGCACACGTAAATTAGGTCTAGGTATTCTTATCCTAGCTGCTCAATATAGGGCACTAACTTCCCACCCGTCAAAGTAATGATAACATGTTCCTCTTTGTTCTCAATAATTATATACCCTGTATTTAAATGTAAGTCAAGATTGTTCTTATACCACCAGGGACGCCCAAGTAATGCTCAAAACTTCTCTCTCCTCAAAGAAGCACTAAGACTTCAAAGTCTCCAATGAATTTCACCCCTTGGATAGTGATAACAACATATTTTAAAACACCAATGGGCATTGCCTTTGTCTTATTAGCCATATACATCACATTTGAAGATGGTTGTAATGGGGGCCTTCCCATTTGATTCCAGGAATCCAGGGTGAGAACATTAACTTTCGTGCCCATGTTAATCATAATATTACTTAGGAGCCATCCATCAACAACTACATTCAAGGTAATCTCCTTATCGTAGTCAAGGCTTTGGGGAGGAAGATTATCATGCAAAACCCGCCTCTCACACTCTGATCCAGTGTTTGGTATCTTATCCGTCAACCATTCTCGTAACATCTTACACACCTCTCTAACATCATCTATATCTAATTGAGGGACCTCAACACTTTTCTTCTACCCCAACTTCTTGGATTTCTCCTTTAGATATTGAATTTCCCCTTAAAGACTCTTGATTATGTCCATGGTCTCTTGATAGAATTCCTTCTGATGGGTAGGGTCCATATACTTCCTATACACTACCTCTTCTATTATAATCAATGGTATCGACTTTGGTATTTCCCTAGCATGCATAGCCTTAGCTCGCATTGTCACTAGTACAGGTTCTAATTCGACCCACACGCCCTCCTTGGCATCTACTGTGAGTCTTATTTCTTAATGCTTACCATCTCGGTGCCCTTGTCTTTCCATTTTTGTTGGCTCATGTGTTCAAATAGTTCTAGGCACTCCTCATACTTGTGCTTCTTCCCACACCATGAGTAGTGTAGTAAGTCTAGACATTTGAGTTTGTAATGTTCTATGGACCCATAGTTATAACAAGTTCCATGAGGGAATTCATCTCTTCCGCCTCTGCGATTACCATGGCCTCTCGATCCCTTCACAAAATATTTATCCCCGATCTCCTCCATCCACACATCCTTCACAGTGAGGACCATAATACTTGTAATTGTTTTGCAATGTTGTTCTGGCACACAAAATATCAATGGCATCATGTATTTGGTCAATTAATCTACAATCCTTGGTGTCATGAGTAGTAGAGGTGGAAATATTGAAATAGCAAGACACATTCTTATGGATCGCGCTTTGCAAAGTGGGAACCTACTTACATAATAATCTCCATGGAAAATTTCACAAATCTACCATCATGACATGTACAAATTTCTCAAGAAAAATCTCCTTCGTATGCCCCTCTACCTCACAATTCATGCACCATAGGCCACTACAAGTCTCATGCGCCGAGTTCGCAGATAGCTTCTCTAGTTGCTTTCCACTTTGGAACAATCTAAGCTTCAAGAAAAGGACTAACACCAATGTCCACAATTCCCACAACCTCAAGTAGCTCTATGAAATTCTTATGTGAAAGTGCTCTCCCGAAAGGTGTTATTATTTCTCCAACAAACCATTGAACATGTTGAGAATGAAGAATATCATAAGACAATTATTACAAGAGATTCTTAAAACATGCATCATAATCTCATAGACTCTCTCACATTCATTGTTGAATCTCCTTCATTGCACTCATTCTATTTTGTTCAAACTTACGTATATGGAATTCAGCTAAGAAGGCATTATGTAGCGTGATATAATCTACTATTTTCTGTGGGGTCATAGTTCGTACCAACTATGTGGGCACCCTTACAATGTTATTACAAACTAAATTTCCTTTCGTTCAAGGGTAGTGATCCCTTTGTGCACCATAGCATCTCACATTTGTGTACATGTTCTGCGAGAATCCTCAACACCTTTTTAATCTTGAAGAAGCAAAGATATTTAAAAAATACTTAGTGAGTTGGTCGACGGCCTTATCTACTTGATCTAAAACCTTGATTCCCTCTGGTGTTTCCTCCACCACAATATCAACTAGATCCACTAGTTCTTGTCCCTCTTGACCCACTAGATCCTTCAGATTTTCCAAGTACATTAGTTCCTATTCCACCTCACCCACCAGATCCACCTCATGTAAATAGTAAAGGTCCTAAAGTGGTCGTGCCCCGTGTCCTCACTGTCACATTGAACTATGTGCCAAAAGTCTATGATATTGTACCGCTACCAAATTTGTGTCCCATACCGCTTCTAGACATGATATCCAAGTTTTGTGTATATATACTTTTCCCAAATGTCATTCTAGAAAATATACCTCCAAACACAGGAAATGAGTGTGTAGCCATAGATGTGCCAAATGGAAAGTTATACCTCCTAGGTGCTGATCGCTCACTTCCACCAATACCAACTAGGTTAGTAATAATTATTTCTGGATTTCAAAAAATAAGTGTAAGGGGTTGGTCACCAGGTGGATTCACATGCATGCCAACGACTCTTCTCCTTTCTTCATATGATGATCTCTCTCCAGAATCCGAGGGGGTGTCTCTTCCATGCTTTCCAAGATGGCGTAGCACAGACTACTAAGGATCCAAATCCTCTTTGTGAACCTCAAATCCTTCCTGAAACTTCTACCTCCATGAATCCATCACCCTTGATGTTTCACACCATCTTGTAACCTCCGTCTCTTGATCCTCATTATGCTTAAGTTGTCTCTCTTCCCTTTCCTTTTCAGCCATAAGGTATGCCATCTTCCTCCACTCTAGCATCCTCACCTAACACTCGAGAAGATGCTTAGCCAACCATATTCAATTCTTCCAAAATCATTATAATGATCGGTATGTTTATAGCTAAATGGATAACACACAAGAATGATCCTCTTGGCTCCCTTAAGAACTCGAACTTAGCAATATTTGGATAGGAATATGTAGAAACTATGTACTCCTAGGTGTAATTCGCCAAAACTCTCTTTGCACCAATGATCAATAGTATGTGTCCAAATAAGATCAGCATCATGTAGCCTCGATACTCATCTTGGGTCCATACATGAGGTCTATAGTACAATCCTGATCTAGATGCATACACCGAAAGACATGCATAAAACTCCACCGGAAAACAACCAAAAAAGTCTCATACAACTCATGATATAGATGTTCTTATACCCATTTACGTACATCAAAATCAGGTCTTGTACTAATCTCTCGAGTGAACTCAACCTCCATGATTTTATGTCAAGCTTTGACAATGTCCAAGGTCAAGTGTTCTATCATCATGCACCATTCTCACAATAGCTTCAAAAAGAGGTCCTAACAACGAAACTGCGATGTAGTCATTATGCTACCCTTGATACTTCTTTCTAAACCCAAGTACATCGACCTATCACCCCATGGGCACTAGGTGCTCATGTGAGGCATGCGTGGGTTCCGAGCCCCTCTTTTTGTTAGATTTGTGAGAAAGTTATACCATTAATGGAGGATTATTTGTAAAAATAGAAGTACATTCACTTACTTTAAAATCTAGAGGATACAACTAACATATCTACACATTAATGTATCACGAGAATATAAATTACATTGTAAGAAGAATAATAAAATCAATATGAGCCTTGATAAGTCATATAACATGAGGGTTTACACCCATAAACAAGATGTACAAAATAGATCCATGTATATTTAGTTAATAGAATCTCTAAAAACCACACTACATTCAAAAGGGTTATCTCTCGTTGGTGTAGGTGGCATATTTATTCACTTATATAGTTTTATTCCACCTCACCAGGTGAGTCATCTCACTTAGGTGGACATGGATCTAGGTGTCATCTTAGTTATGACAGATTCTCTTACAGAATCTGTCATATGTGTAAGTGTGTCATAGGAGTTACATTCCCATTTGGGAAAGTAACTCCTCTTCTCCATTATGGAGGAATCTTCTCTTACATGGGAGTTACACATTCACTCCCCTATATGTACACCACCTCTTTTGATCTATGATAAGCTAATACAAGCTAAACTAAGGCTTCCATTCCACTCCACTTTTTGAATATTGAGCTCTCATATGCATGCACATTGCTTTACAAAGCTTGCTTGCTTTAATCTCGCAACTCCTACACTTTGGTGAAGTGCAACTATTCGATGCTCATGAATTCCTTCCAGGTCTTCGTCCTACACTCCTTCATGGTATCAAAGCCGGGTAGTTAAGCGCACCAGTCTCAAAGTAGTGTTGGGATGGGTGACCTCCCGGGAAATTCCCAGTGTCACTTCCTCTTAATATGTCGTTGGGCCTGATTGGGTGTATACCCGGCTCCATCGTGTGGGAGGGTATTGGCATAGCAATTGATTAACACGATGAGATCCCTCTCCACCATCAGTTCGAGCTTTTGGTGTGACGGAAAATTGTTTGGTATCGAGCATGGGGACCGGAATCATGTTGCTCACCATTGTTGCTCCACCGTGTAGTTGCTTGTGCAAGTTCTCACTTTTGCATGTGGTCTACTTGCATATTCTGAGGATTTTGTGGGTGTATTTTTTGGGTTGTTCATGGTTTCGCAGCTCATTTTTTGAGTGTTTGGTGTTCGTGGTTTCGCAGCTCATTTTTTGAGTGTTTGGTTTTCGTGGTTTTTTTAACCTTAAGGGGTTTGCATAATATTTTGGAGGTGTTTCGTAGCTTTAGATTCAACTCCTGCAGGGGAAAATCTAGAAAAATTGGGTAGCCACCATTGATGGTTAAACTCTCTACCTTCTTTTTGCCTCTGCCACCGTAAATGGAACACGTGGATTTATATTTCCTAGTCTGCTAATGCTATACCATGGTCTCGTATTGGATTTTCTCTGCTAAATGTTGGCTCGAGGTTTAGACCTTGTGAGTTTTCTTGTCTCCTTCATGGACCGAGCTCGCCATGGAAATATTCAAGAAGGGCGGGCTTCTCATTGCAGCAGACAAACAAGATCAGGTGCAGAGAGGAAGGGGCAAATACTCTGATCTTCTTTAATGCAGATCAAATACTGTTTGCACTAAGCCTGGTCTCTACACGTGTCTGCTTGGCCTTTTCATTCGACTACTGCTCGTGGCGCTTAGACCGGAAGTTTGGCCTTGATAAAAGTTGTAAACAAATGCCTCCTCAAGCTCCAACACGTTTCATTCGAGCTCCATTCATGACTTTCCGGGATCTCTATTTCGCTTGTGGCTTTGAAGCTTCGCCATTGGGCTGTGACTATGTACTCGAACTGATTTTGTCCTTCCCCCATGCTACCACCACGCTGCATTGGGATCTCTCGCCAAGACGTTACTCTGGTGTGGATCTTACAATGTTACATTTACTAAGCTCTTTCTACCCAAGACGTTACACGTGGTTTATCCAACGGTTACACTCTTGGTTTCGTTTATGCTAGTCTCCGCCTTTGCAGCCGCCTCTCCTCCAACACATGCATAAAATTTCAACTTACATAGCTCTGTGGAATCTTGGTGGTTGCAGTCACTACGTCGCCGGTGGCTCGCCTTTTACGGTTTCCCTACAGAAATCTCTGTGGTTACAGTCCATACGTGGCTGGTGGCTCATTTTTATGGTTTCAACGTTTCAAACCTGCGCACCCTGCTGTCCATGCACACGTGGCTCTAGCTCCACATGTAACTCCCTACCTCTCAAACCGTTTCACCCAGCAGTGACCTGCAACTCCAACACATGCTATCTGCTGCTCTACACATAGTTTGCTACAACTTCAACTCTTGTTGGTATGGCACGTAGTCCTTGACAACACCTTGATCTTTCACTGGACGTGGGCCCCTCCATCCTTCCTTTTAGAATTGTTTGTAGGTTAAAACAATCATATTTTAATGTTTTAAGGATTAAAACATTAATTCATGGCATTTTAAATTATTTCAAGGCACTATTTTTGCTTGTTTTATTGCCCTTCCTATGAGTGTTGAAGACGGAGGGCAAGGTCCGTGGGGTTGGTAGGAGGCTAATCCCCCCTCGCAAGCAAAACAAACCCTTGCTAAAATTTGATGCCATTTCCAACGAGTAGTCACACGATACCCTTTGCACCCATTTAGAGCACTTTTTTAATGCGTTTGCAGCATCTAGTGTATTTTTCCATCAGTTGCGGGAATCATTTTAATGCTATAACTTTTGACTCGCTGCTCGTTTCTGAGTGCTTCTTTGGTCAAAGTTGCATGATTTTTCACACACTACGTGATGGCATTGCAAATTTTGTAAACACACTACTTTTATAAAGTGCCGCATTCTGGGGGGGTTGCTTGTACTCTTGGGCCTACACACGCAGACGCATTATTGACCGAGTTTGACGTCTTGCACCTTGCATCTTGCATTTTTTAATCATGGAGAGTGCTATTTCTAGATGTGAGCGTCATAGGCTCACCTTACATCCTCTGCCACTTCTCACCGGGAGAGAGACCTATTCAGCCTGGCGTACTTCCATGGAACGTTACTTCGCCTATGAGGGTCTTTTAGCCTTCTTACTTGGGCCAGTTCCTGCACCCACTGATCATCGTCATCTAGAGGACTTCCTTGACACTTATGACCATGTTTTTGGTCACATGATGATGCATGTATCTCATTCTCTCTGGTTTCACATGGCAGAATCAGATCCAGCTCATCGTGTTTGTAGCATTCTTTAGTCCCTCTATGGAGACCCTTCACATACTGCTGCCATTGTTGCTGCTGCTGATTCAGTTGTCTCCTCCATTTCTTCGTGTGATGACAGTTCCACTGACACAGGCTCGCTTGGTTCTACTTCTGATGACAAGGATTGTGCATCCAGTTTTGATGTTGAGAGTACTACAGAGGACTCTTCTCCTCTTTCTCTCACTATTCTAGAGAGTGTTGACACTTCCCACATCTCATCAGATATCGAGCAGTCCCCTTCTCAGTCTCATATAGTCATCACACCCACCTCCTTTCCACTTCCAGTGTGTGAGGCCCTTTTCACTCCTCTACCTTCATTGGATGACTCATACCTATCATACATCGCTCTTCTATTTGTTGAGCCCCCTCATTGGGATGAGTATCTGCCTGACCTTTGTCATCTTTTCACAAAGTCTACTTGTGATGCTCTACAGGTCCCTCATCCATCTATAGGTTTTTCACAGGAGTTCATCATCTCCATTGTTGGGAGTGCCCATTCTGGAACTCTTACCACTTCCACTTTTGCGGAGACCTTCATTGATCCACCCTCACCGTGGATCATTTTTCTTCTGCGAGAGGATGTTTTGTTCCCTTCACATCACTTGGACATCCTTTCTACGGGTGTTCCTCTTTTTCACTCTGATAGTTCTACGCACGTGGCATTACCTTCGGTTCCTTAGCACTCACTCGCTAGACCTATGTCACACTTCAGTGCACCAGACTCGAGTTCTTCATGTTGCTTGCCTTCAGTTTCCTTTGTGGAGTGGGTAGACTTCCAGCACGTCATTTCTATCCTTCCTAAGGGCAGGCACATAGTTCGGTGTGGGTGGCTCTTCTTCAATCCAGAGGTAGAGGATCTCATCATTGACATTCTTCTGGGAGACCTCCTAGAGCTGTAGAGTTTAGATCTGTCCATGGCATCTTCTGCATTCCTCTCGTCTCCCTCTTCTTCTCTCTTCTTCTTCTTTCCAAGAGATTGCCTCTTTGTACATGGGTACCCTTTCAGGCTCGTCTATGGCCGGGACCCATATTTGGCATCTTTCTTAGATTAGAGAGTGTGTTGTTCTCTTGTGGTGGATGTTTTTCCCACTGGGTTTTCCTTCACTGCTTGGGATCTTCTTCTTGTACATGGGTGCCTCATTAGGCTTTGTGCCAGGACCCATTTCTTGTTTCTGACTTGCCGCCTCATCCTAAGTTACGATGAAGGGGGGGTGTTGGTGTAGGTGGTATATTTATTCACTTATTTAGTGTTATTCCACCTCACCAGGTGAGTCATCTCACTTAGGTGGACATGGATCTAGGTGTCATCTTAGTTATGACAGATTCTCTTACATAATCTTTCATATGTGTAAGTGTGTCACAGAGTTACATTCCCATTTGGGAAAGTAACCCCTCTTCTCCATTATGGAGGAATATTCTCTTACATGGGAGTTACACATTCACTCCCCTATATGTAAACCACCTCTTTTGATCTATGATAAGCCAATACAAGCTAAACTAAGGCTTCCATTCCACTCCATTTTTTTAATCTTGAGCTCTCATATGCAACTATTCGATGCTCATGAATTCCTTCCAGTCTTCGTCCTACACTCCTTCAATCTCAAACCACATATATTAAGTGACAGAGACTTAACTCCGGTGGCTTCATTATATCAAACCCTAACTATACTTTTTCCAATTCTATCCCTTTTGACAGATCCTAGTACCCATACATATGCTCATGGTATCCCTTACAAACCCTAGCACTAAGTACTTTAAACCTAGGTATCACCGCAACACTTTGTTACTCTATGTATTTCTATTTATGTGTTCCATCTACCTCTCTCTCTGTATTTTTGTTTCTAGCCCTAGCATTCCTTTATATAAGCTCATCAACCACCACAATGAATTCTCTCCTAAGAATATTACATGCCAAGTATCGATGTGGTCCTCCATAGGTGAATGCTTATCCCTTTCTAACCTTCCACTCTTCGTAATGATGTCTTTGGGAATATTCCCTAAGGGAATATCCTTTTTTGACCTCCATGATTCCAGTGGCACATTATCCACTCATCACGCCTAATTGGGTCCTCACATTTTTCCGCAATTGACTCTAGAATGCCAAATATGGCTATATGCTTTAAAATCTTGTTCTACCTCCTGCCGCGCATGCCCTAGTTTTACTAAAACCCTTCTTAAACCACTTTATTTTGCATGATTTCCCCTTAGCACCCTTCTTCTCATTGGTCTTATGCACACCTACGTCTCGATACTTATCCAATATTTTAGTTTCTAATAGTACACTTATAGAATATGAGACTAGATACACTCATGCTCTTTGAAAAGCTTTGCCTAGCCCTAGTCTTTTCCACTTTGCCAAAATTTTCGTTACCTACTTAACCATAAAACATTTGTTGTTGCCAACAATTACCCCTTGCATTACATGTACACTAAACCCTACCAACACCAACATGCTTCACGTTGGATCATGCTTCTTCCAAATGTTGATCTCAAATTCATCCATTAAAAATACGTTAAAGGACAAACCATTATTGACTAACTTGCAGATGCATCTCTTTTCAAAACCAACCTTCTAACTTTGACTTCCCGAATGAATCCATAACTACCCTTCCTTGAGGATACCATTTACCAAATAAAACTATTCTTTTATGGTTCCAAATACTAGTGTGGGGGTAATGCAAGAGTTATCATCATTCCTCTGGATGGTGAACCTATGCCCTTATCCTCCAAACTAGATTTTGATTGCACCAATAACATCATTGAATATGAAGCCCTTGTATTGGGTCTTAAAACCACTATAGACTTAGATGTTAAATCAATTAGTGTTTTTGGCGATTCTAAACTAGTGGTGAACCAAGTGAAGGGTTTATACTAGTTTCATAATGAGATACTCCAAAAGTACAAACAACATGTTTACATGCTCTTGACTACCTTTGACCATTATGAACTCTAAAATACCCCGCACTCCATAAACAATTTCGTGGATACCATGGCCTATCTTGCTTATAAAATACCTTCTTCACCCTCTAAATCAAAGATATTTGTCACAATACAAATATTTAAATCAACCTTAGTTATTCGAGGAGGTTGAGTTTGTATGAGAAATTGAACTTAACCCACATGGCATTTGGTGTAAGTAATGTACCGACTACCTTTCCCTTTTAATTATACCTCCGGATCTTACTCACAATGGATAACGAGCCTTCCTCAAAAGTGTCTCTCTCTATGTCATCATGAGTGTCCTTATCTATATACATGGGTTGGACACTATCCTATTATGTTTCCTCAAAAGTTATAAAATCCCATACACTGTCGGAGGTCCGCGATGGTATTTTTAGGTCATTTCGGTGGCTTGGTTGTCGCTTACGTGCATCCTTTGTCTTGGTTATTATTGGCCAAACCTAAACCATGATTTTGTGACTATGTCAAATATTGTGTGAAGTGTCACCAACATACTAATCTTCACCACAACCCTAGTCACGCCTTATAGGGCACATGAGATATTTGGCCTTTTTCTCAATGGGGCTTGGATCTCGTTGGTGAGATTAACCCTCATTCATCCCAATTCCTTCAATGGATTATTACCGTTCTTGAATATTATACCAAATGGGTGGAATCCATACTTCTTATTTCTACCAAATCTAAGAAAATATATGAATTCATTAACCATCACATCATTTTTGCTTTGGTTTTCCTCATCAAATTAACACTCGATAACGGTAAACAATTCAAAAACAAAACCCTATATAAACATTGTGATTCCTTTAGCATTAAACTTAGTTTCTCTTCACCTTACTACCCTACAAAAATGGCCAATCCGAATCAACCAACAAAACACTAAACAAAATTCTTATGTAAGTGGTTGACGATAGTGGTAAGGATTGACACACGCACATTCCTTTCGCCTTATGGACTTACTTTGCACTAGTATCTGCACATAAAACTCTAGTACACCTTTCTCTTTTTATGGCACGAGAGGTTGTTTTTCCTCTCGAATTCAAAATTCCATCTCTTCGTATCTCACTCAAATATATGCTCATTGATGATGATTTTTTCCAAGACTTTTTGCCACAACAAGAGTTATTAGACTAGCGTCGTTTAACTACTCTTGATCACCTTCAAATATACTAAAAATGTATCAAACATGCCTATGAAAATCGTGTCCAAGAACGAACTTTCAAGGTAGGTTACCTCATTTTGAAGGAAAATCAACATGTAAAAAAGTGGAGAAAAATAAACGGGGAAAATTTTTTTCCTAACTCGCATGGACCCTATATTGTTACTCACGCCTATGGATTAGGTGTTTATTTTTTATATTTCGTCCCTCAATGCCTTGCATCTTTTATAGTTCTATTGTTGAATCAAGTTTTTCATCACCTTTTTTATATTATAAAATTGTCCCTTAAGTACCCATTCCTTTCATCTAACCCTTTTTAGGACCAATGATTAAATAAGAATTATGTGATTCTCTATCACCTTCTCAATCTTATCTTAAATATGAGTACCATAGCTCTACTCAGGCATGATTCTCATGAATACTTTTCATTATTTTTAGGACCGAATCCCATGATTATTTTTCACTTAAAATCCCTATTTTATAGTTAACATGTGTGTGCTATAGTTCCGCCTTCATAACATAAGCCTATACTCCTCTATAGTCTTTTCCATGATCTAAAAGTCTAAAAAAATGGAGAACGTAAATGGTATTTAACTACTTGAATCAAACTTCTTATAACTAGATGAATCCCTCAAAAAGGACATCTACCTCTCTATCTCGCTGCTATAAATATACTATTCCCTTGAAGGACATCTATCAAATTCACCACTCAAACACATAGTCCATCCAACAAGAAGACTAGTTCTAAAAAAATAAAACCTAAACATTACGAAGCTTCCTGCATTGATAAACTTCATGAAGACCTAAAGGAGTCATTCTATTCATCCCACATAGGATTCCCAAATTAATCAGTCTATCAAAATCATAAACAAAAGCAAAATTAAAAGACAACTTTTTTGTCTTGGACTTGACTATTTCAGTTTTGGGTATCTTACAGAAGAGGCATGTTGTCTGACAACAAGGTTATGCTCAACATCCCATTTAACCTCGCCCTCTTTCCCTTCTTATTTTCAACGTATTTAAGGGATGTGCCACAAATGCTACATTTCATTATCATGTGGCTTTCTTCACCCTTATGAAACTCAATCATACAACACCTTTAGGGTCTTACGTTCATAAGCCGATCTTTTGGTATGATAGACTTATATTAGTTCTTACCAACTAGGCGACATTCCACCTCTTTTACCATTCACCCCTTTTCTTACGCATTGATTCTACTACACGGGACTAGATATTTGACATGTACATTTTAAGATTTCTTCTCCTTCACCCATGCTTGTTTAACCTAGAATCAACCATGTTTAAGTGACCCAGACTTAACCATGCCTAAGTGACCTAGACTCAACCATGCCTAAGTGACCCAAACTCAACCATGCCTAAATGACCCCAACTCAACCATGCCTAAATGACCTAGAATCAAGCATTTTGAAATGACCTAGACTCAATTATGCCTACAACCTGCTGACCCATTCATCTACCTCATCATATTCTTCCCTAGCTTAGGGGATAATTAAATCGGCTTGAGGCCCCGTTTTTCATCGGGGATATGTAGGCACTACTCCAAGGGCATGTGGCCCTTGGAGGTTAGCTTGACCATCGTTTTACCATTTTTTCATCCTTCCTACTACACCTTTACCCCTATCAATTTTTCCCCCTTTATGTTCACATTTTACCCTAATTAGTTTCCATTCATACAAAAACTTGGAAATTAATATATCCTAAAAACATACATCCCTACCATTTTAACACCATAACCATATTCTACCTAACTACTTTTCCATGATATCAAATACTTGGAAATTTAAGTATAGGATACATATACCACTCTATGCTAATAAAATAAATAATTTGGAAATTACCTTGACTCCATCATGCCTATACCTCGAGTCTATTATTCCTATACCCGACTCCATCATGCCTATACCATACTCCATCATGTTTATACTTGACTCCATCATGTAAATACATAACTCAACGATGGCTAAATGATATAGAATCAACCATGCCTATACCTAACTCCATCATGCCTACATGACCTTGACTCAATCACACCTAATTCATCTAGTTTCCATAATACACAATAGCAATGAAACTTAAAACAAGTACATCATCTAGCATGCAAACATCATCAACTATATAATGGGAGTGTATGTGTATCAATACATATATAAATAGATATAAATAGGTATCGAGTATATAAAAAATCTCATGTATAATCTCGCATCTTCAAGCACGCAGAGCCGGTATATATATCAAAAATCAAAATGATAGTACAAAATCAAATATGGTGACCAATCTTCCCTACTTGATGCCCTCCTCTCCGGTATCATATGTCTCCTCCTCCTCCTCCTCCCTACCAGTCAAACACCCTACCATCATCTCTCCACCCTCTTCTAGCCCCTTCTTAGCCTCAATCTTTTACTTTCCCTCTATTAGGCTGGTCTCGGGAATTAGTAACCTCACCACGCCCTATCTTTAGAGTTGACGAACTCCTATGTTACCAAATCTGTGAGTCCTATATCTAGTCCAATCACCGGCTGCCTACTAGGCTCAGTGCTTGGGGTAGGAGGGAACATAAATACCTACAATATCTATATTTTCATGATAGTAACAAGTCTCATTCATGTCATCCTTGAACCTCACCATGGATACAATCTGTGGTTGTGCCACCGGCCTAACTACTACCTGTGAACTCTGCCCTACCAAAAGTGGACCCTATCTTAATGTAGGATACTTTACTATAGGGTTGTGTCCTAGTTCTTGTGGTGGTACTTATGCAGCTACTTATGCTTGTAAGGTTGTAACTTGTGCCTACATTGATGCCAACTATCCTGTAATCTCACGACTGCGCCTTATAGCTATACCACTGTGCAACCATCCTGTGCCGGTAGCTATTTGAATTCTTGCAAACCAATCACTTGGCCCTATAGTGTAGTCACCTTCCCATTCAAGGTAACTACATGTGCATGTGCCATCGCTAACTCGAACTCCTAGCGCAGATTACACGTCCCTATAGCGAATCCCTCTAAACCATCACTGTGGAAAAGTTTGGATGACCTAGCCATGATGGTGTGACTTGTAACTCTGTGGCTCACCACTATCTATAAGCCATGGTAGTCCCTAAATCATCCAATCTAATATCTACTGGTACCTTCTCCCGTCCCCATAGGGTCTATGGGTCGGGGTGGAGACAGAGGTCTCTCCACATCATCCTACGGTATTGTGGGAAGCACGGTGGTATATATTACCGTAATATGAAATGATGTAGGACTATGTCAATCGGATCATCTCATGCTCACCACTAGTGTGTCTACCCTATATCCACCTCAATAATTTTAGACCCTGTATCTCATGGGCCATCCCTCTAAACGTTGGAAAACTAACATAGGTCCGCCAGAATATGTCCATTACATACATGCCATCTAGTTACCTCCTGTAGTATAGTACATCACGGGCTGCCTCCTCTACTCGAGGATGACCACCTACATTCACCCACCTCTCGTACCATGCCCTCTATCCTCCTTAGTGCCAATATGGTACCGATAGTCCTCATGGGCATACTATACCAATGTTTTTGTATGCCTAGTAGTGCAATAGAAACATACATTAGACAAGATTGAATCCTACCTCTACATGTCATCTTCATCTCACTAGGACCTCTGCAGTGCAGTAAGTTGGTGGTCCTCCAATGCCTCCTCGTACTACCATAATGTCTCGAATCAAATACCTTTCTCTCTTCTAATTGAATCATGCCAAAATATCTCATAGGATCTCCTCTATACCTCTGCAACCACTAACATCTCTGCAAATCAGCTCATAATCTAGCCCAATCATAGTCACTCTAGTCAATGGTATGAATACCCTCTCCGCTTATCATTTTCACAAAAGGAAAAGCACATATGCATCTCAGTAAAAACTTACATTTTTCCTTTTTTAACCCACTCGACTGACCGATTTTGGTTTACCTCAACTGACATCGGTCATATGACCTAGAGTACCACAATCGATTTCCCTTAACCAACGTTAGTTGGCCATGACCGTTATTAGTTAGAATTTTTAACCCCATCACCCCATATTACCCCACATATTCTTTCCCAAAACCCTTTTTCTCGCCTAACCCACAATTGACCTTGACCTTACCCATTCTTACCCTAATGACCTTATAACCTCCCAATCAACCTCACCATTAGTTGGGGCACATTGTTTCCCCTACGTGGTCTTACCTATGGCCTTTCCGAAATCACCCAACCAAATTTTTTTCTTTTATGACACTTTGGAATTCATGTATTCACTATATCTTGTGATGTGATACTCGTTTTGTTAAGCCTAATGCCCTTACCTTGCCTAAAGTCGTGTTGTTTATCCCGACCATAACTTTGGTGCCCTAGAACAAAACCTATTACCTATTCCTACACCTAGCCAATTAATGTTTCAAGACCATATCCTATACCTTGGATACCGTAACCACTTGAACCTTGTTTGGATAAACCTATCAATATTTGAGGATGTAGAGTTTGCAAGCACTTCAACACAGTACCTTATCAAAATCTATATATGTGGGTACATTCAAATACCATTACCTATTACCCAACTAGAAAATATGATTACACACCAACCGTTTCTTTCATGATTTACCTATTTATAAAACCACTCACTGACTCTGTTACCCACCTCATTGGTTCCTTTGTTTAGAGGGATCAGCTTCATTCCTACTTGGGGAAACCTAACCTCCTCTCATACAGGGAACCAAATTCTTGTTATTGTTAGTGTCACTTACCAATACAAGCTACATGATAAAAGGGTAAATGTAGACAAAAAATTTAGGTCACACTCCCCTTTGATCCCTTTCAATTAATTAAGAACACCATGGCTCCATTACTAATTATTATTATTAATATTTACCTTCACATTATTAATTAGGATAAATTTTTTAATTAAATTAATTTCACCCTCACATCTCTACCTCACCATGAAACCTCACCCTAGATCCATTCTAAGGGCATTTAACTCATAGTGACTCGAGTCAAGCACCCTCAACACTAAGTCATCACCCTCAACACTAAGTTATAACTCCTAGTGTTGAGTCACTAACTTGACCTAACTAACTAAGATTGCTTCCTTAACCTAACTAGACCTCTCCTAAGTTCTTCCTACCTTATCTCACATGAATTCTACTTTCCTTAGTGGATCGAATGAGCAAAACATGCCAAATCTCAAAAGATCTACATATTTTTTATAAATAGGTCAATTTCACTATAACCAACACCGGTTTACCTTACGACTAATGTCGGTTTACCTAAACCGCCATCAGTTCCTTTATATACAAATTTACAACCTTTTACCAAGGTTGGTGATTTTAGTTTTGAGAGTTCTATTGTAATCAATGCGAATATAAATCCTCTGAGTATCTAGATGACACAAAATACTCAACCACAGCCCCAAGAAAACATCTCGGTTCTCCTTCCAATGCATTGGAATACTCAAAGGAACAATCTGGAGTACTACCATGGCACTAAATCCATAATATCTTCTTGGATCCACTAACATCCACCTTCACCTAAGATATATGTACATGCAAGTAAGTATTCATAATTTCGGTCATATGGTGCTCCATTAAAGAATAGATTATTTACTTCTTTCATTATACTTTGTTTCTTGCCGTATTCCTTTATCGCCACCTTCTCACCAATCCACCTACAAATTTTTCACCTCCTATAAATTTCCCTCTGTATTCTTGAGTCTCGCTTCTCATAATATTAGGAATGTAATCGCACCCTTCTCACTCTTTGTGCAAGCACAAAGAATCCGAGAAAATAATTTTTATTAAGTTATTGTTAATTTCCCCTACGATGTTAGTTTACCATACTATCATCGGTTTCACCCTATACTTGACATCGGTCAGCGACCAATATTGGTCTCTATGTCATTTTATCCCTTTTGACAAGCAAGCCTCCTAATGAACAATAAATAACTCGGACCTTACCCAATCAATTTTAGACCCTTTACCGAGACCTCTATGAGACCTATAAAGCCCGAATAACCTACCAAAACCTCTAGATCTAATCACCACCTTCCATATTAGATTAGATTTATTTATTGTATTTGCACAAGATACCTAAATCGTATAACTATAGTAGGATTTTCTTATTTCATGGTATTTACAACATTAATTTGTATTTAAAAGTGGATTGACAACCTTCCAGGAAGTACCACACTTCCCAGATCTAGCATTTGCTAGGCAGTCCACTAACCCATATTATTAATGTTATCTATTGGTCTTGTTTCATTTCGTAATGGTTATTCCTCCTAGCCAAAGGGAATCTCTTCACGATCATCTTGGATCAAAATTCATTAATGCGCGTATTCAAACTTTGACCTATATCTCATAGGTATTCCTCCTAACCTATTTCCTATTCAGTTTTAACGTGGAACAAATGAGGTGAAACAATGGCTTATGAGTATATTGTGATATTGAGGTTTCTTGGTGGGCCACATGTGGGGTGGGTGAGATTGGATAAATTTTATATGACATAGGTAGTCTTACGGATTAGGAGGATAGCCACCAATACTTATAAATAAACGTTCTATCATATTATGCCGAGGCCATTATATGGAGGCCATAATGAGACTATGGTTCATGGCTAGAGGATGGAGTAGAGATACGATTTATGCTATGTACTATATGGTTGGAGGATTGATTCCCGGGGGTAGCCAACTTATTTAACAAGAAACATGTCTCCTGACATTTTAGTATTGGTCAATATGTGCTCCCGAGCCATATGTATGGATGTAGTACACTAGAGTGCCTTAGAGACCACGAGAGAGAATAGGCCCTAAAGGGGCACAACTAGTTCCTTCTTGTCTAAATGAGGAAGATGCGTCTATAGATCTAATATATGTGGATGACTCGGGATGTCTTGAGACATATTATGCATGGTGGGGAGCACACACATGGGTGCTATTATTTTAAATTGTAATAGATGTCATGGGAGCACTACCGGTTGGAGGAGAAGAGGGAAGGAAACTTCCCCCAATGGCGATGGTATAGTGGAAGCTATTGAAAAATGTGATTATGTGTATCTTGATATTTGTGGTTTGTTACTTAGTTTCTTGATTGTTTATTTCATTTGTAGTAAGTAATATTATGTGTGAGTGGTTATAGGTGATGCTTATTGGTCATTGATTTTGGATACCTCGATCCGCACATTGACATGAAATGTGCTAACTGATGTGTTTGTGGGATGTGGGATCTTTTGAATCAAGTACATTCTATTGTGGGTGACCATTTGCGGTTGTGCAATCAAGTAGTGATAGCAGCAAAGACATATATTGTGTTGTTGAGTGATTGGGACAAGGAGCAAGCAGAGACTCGGTGAGATAATGAGGCTATAGGTGGAGGATATCTAGCATAGGATGTGTTCAAAAGTATGAAGAGTTACAAGGAACATTTGTAGAGCATTGAATCGAATGGGAATTACTACATATGTAGGTTGAGAGATTTAGGTCTGTGACCAACAACATAGACTAAGTGGGAAAGCATCTAGTTCTAAATTACCCACGTTTTAAATAGTGATAGTTATGATGAGATATGACACGTATTGATGTATCGATGTATGGTGTCTTGCCCCCAATGATTGTAGTTTTGTAACTATTATTATGGATTATATATAGATGGTTGATTTGCTTATACTACATTTTGTTAATGTTTAGTGATATGTGACATGATGATGGTTGGTTTTGCAATGCACAATTTTCATTATGTGAATGATGATGTGTAATTCATAATATATGATTACATAATAGTATGTTAAAATTCGATTGTATGTATGAATATTGATGGATAGTATGTGAGGGATAATAATAGTACAATAGATAAAGTGAATAACTGATCGTACAATGACCGTGTGTGTAAGAAGCATAGAGGATTTGTGTAAAATTTACAAGTACTAGTAATAGGAGTGGATTTGAAAGAGGGTTTAAAACCCGTAAGCGAGGATCATGAGGGACAACGTGCACATCAACGGGCGTGTGAATGGAAGTGTGAAGAGATATCGGGAGGAACGAGCATAAACCGAATGTGCATGCAAAGATTTGAAACACGGTAGAACTGGATAAACCATAAAACTCTCCTCTATCTCATAGATCAAATGGGGTGTACAAATAGGAGGTGCTGAGTAACCCCCAGTGCTACAATCATGACAACTTGAGTAAAGAGGGGGAGTTACATTCCCAGAATAGAAATGTAACTCCCAATGATGCATATGACACACTGACGCGTAAGAGAATCTCATAATGACCCCTAAATGACACATGGACCTATGATCTCACCTAAGTGAGATGACTCACCTAATGATGTGGAAAATACACACACCAAACCCCCCTCATCATAACTTAGGATGAGGCGGCAAGTTAGAAATGAGAAATGGGTCCCAGCACAAAGCCTGATGAGGTACCCATGTACAAGAAAAAGATCCCAAGCAATGAAGGAAAACCCGGGGGAAAATCATCCACCAAAAGAGAGCAAAAACTTTCTAATCTAAGAAAGATGCCAAATATGGGTTCCATCTCTAGATGATCCTGAAAAGGTACCCATGTATAAAGAGGCAATCTCTCATAAATAAGAAGAAGAGAGAAGAAGAGGGAGACGAGAGGAATGTAGAAGATGCCATGGATGGATCTGAACTCTGTAGCTCTAGGAAGTCTCCCGAGAAGACTGCCGATCATGAGATCCTCTACCTCTGGAATGATTAAGAGCCACCCACAATGAACTATGTACCTACCCTTAGGAAGGATAGAAATGACATGCTGGAAGTCTGCCCACTCCACAAAGGAAACTAAAGGTAGCAACATGAAGAACTCTAAGTCTGGTGCACTGAAGTGTGACATAGGTCTAGTGAGTGAGTGCCAAGGAACCAAAGTTAATGCCACATGTGTAGAAATTTCAGAGTTTGAAGAGTGAACACCTGTAGAAAGGATGTCCACGTGATGTGAAGGGAACAAAACATCCTCCTCAACAGAAAAGGGATCCATAGTTGAGGGTGGATCAATGAAGGTCTCCAAAAAGTTTAAAGTGGTAAGAATCCCGGAAGGGGCACTTCTAATAACGGAGATGATGAACTCCTGTGAAACACCTGTAGATGGATGAGGAACATGTAGAGCATCACAAGTGGACTCTGTGAAAAGATGACAAAGGTTAGGAAGATACTCATCCCAATGAGGTGGCTCAACAAACATAAGAGTGATGTATGATAGGTATGAGTCATCCAATGAAGGCAAAGGAGTGAAAAGGGCCTCACACACTAGAAGTGGAAAGGAGGTGGGTGTGATGACTGTGTGAGGCTGAGTAGGAGACTGCTCGATATCTGATGAGATGTGGGAAGTGTCAACACTCTCTGGAATAGTGAGAGAAAGAGGAGAGAAGTCCTCTGTAATGCTCTCGACATCAGAACTGGGTGCACAATCCTTGTCATCAGAAGTAGAACCAAGTGAGTCTATGTCAGTGGAACTATCATCACATGAAGAAATAGAGGAGACAACTGAATCAGCAGCAGCAACAATGGTAGCAATATGTGAAGGGTCTCCATAGAGGGACTAAAGAATTCTTGTGACACGATGAGATGGAGTTTAGTATGCCACGTGAAACTAGAGAGATCTAGAGACATGCATCATCATGTGACCAAAGACATGGTCACAAGTGTCAAAAAGTCCTCTAGATGACGATGATTAGCGGGTGTAGGAACTGGCCCAAGCAAGAAGGGTAAAAGACCCCCATGGGCGAAGTAATGTTCCATGAAAGCACACCATGATGAATAGTTCCCTCTCTTGGTGAGAAGTGGCGGAGGCAGTAAGGTGATCCTACAATGCTCAAGTATAGAAAGAGAACTTTCCATGATGAAAAATACAAGATCCACAAAAGCAAGATGTCAGACTCGGCCGATAATGCATCTATATGTGAAGGCCCAAGAGTACAATCAACCCCCTAGAATGTGGCACTTTAAAAAGTAATGCATTTACAAAATTGACAATGCCATGATGTAATGTGTGAAAAATCATGCAATGTTTACCAAGGAAGCACTAAAAAAACGAGCAATGAGTCAAAAGTTATTGCATAAATGAAATTCCCAAACCGATGGAAAAATGCACTAAATGCTGCAAATGCATTAAAAAAGTGCCCGAAATGGGTGCAAAGGGTATCGTGTGGGTACCCATTGGAAATGGCACAAAATTTTAGTAGGGGTTTGTTTTACTTGCGAGGGGGGATTAGCCTCCTGCCCACCCTGGACCTCTCCCTCCATCTTCGACACTCGAAGGAAGGACATTCAACCAAGCAAAATACAACCTTGCAAATTAATTACAATGTTTTGCCTCAAAACATTAAAAATGAGGAATTGTTTTGACCTAATTTTTTTTTTTAAAAGGAATGATTGAATAGGGGGGCCCACGTTGAGGTGTTGCTATCCAAGGAGATGCCACGGCCAACAAATAAAGTGTTGAATAGGTCTGAAATCCCCACCGATATCTATGGCAATGAAACAGTCGATGCAATAGACTAGTGAGCCCACTACAAGGTCCACGTGCCAGAAGAAATAGGTAACGGTGGGGGCAGGGAGTAGAACCAGTTGAGTAGAGCAGGTGTAGCTGTGCAACCACCGAAAAAACTATCTGCGAAGAATCGGTTTCAAATTTGGTTGGGAGAGCATACCTCATGTCCCAGGGTAGACGTGTCCATGCTGGCTAGAAAAATGGCCGAGGGATATGCATGTAGGATTCCCATGGACACTACACACAGCGAACCAATGGCCAGGTGGAGACTACACACAACGAACCAATGGAACCACCATGGATAGGAGCAAGCATACTACCCCAAACACGTAGCAGGAAGACCAGAGGCTGAGATAAGTAGTCACGAGCATGAGCAAGAGCATCGTAGTGCAGGATGTAATGTAGTGTAGGCCTGATGCCAATCGATCACACCTAAACAATGCAAATGTGGAAAAATCCGTAGATCCAATGTGAGCCTACCAAGAAAAACGTCCACAAGGGATAACTAAGCCAAAGTACCCATCTTTGAGACAAAGCAAACAGTCATGAGTAAATGTAGAGGCACGAGAAAACTACAGATTGGGTGAGCACATAACCACAGAAGCCAATGGTGAATCTAAGCATGCGGGAACATGTAATGAGTTGAGCCCGCAGACGTGTGAAACTAGTGCCAAGAGTGCTAAAACAAGCACAAAGATTTGATGCGAGAGGTAACGCATGCAAAAGTAATGCACGAGAAAACCAAAAAAGAGCCTTCGAATCCAAAAATGTGCCCGAGTAGCGAGTTCACCAATGCAAATGAGTCAAATAGGCATAAAAAACAAGGCACAAGTAACCTCGAGCCAACCCATGAACAACCCAAAAACCAAATAGAGGTATAAAATGCTGAATCAATACACTAAAGCACATAATGAAATATCCATTATGACACACACGACGAATCGTATATCACGTTGGAAGCCGAAAAATGCATGAGCAACACTAAGGAGTGCACAAATCCACAAGATCCACTCTGATACCATGAAAGAGGGTTTAAAACCTGCAAGCGAGGATCACGAGGGATGACATGCACATCAATGGACATGTGAATGGTAGCATGAAGAGATCTCGGGAGGAGCGAGCATCAACCGAATGTGCATGCAAATATTTGAAACATGGGCCGAACACTGGTTGAGCCATAAAACTCTCCTCTATCTCATATATTAAATGGGGTGTACAAATAGGAGGTGCTAAGTAAACCCCGATCTTTAATCATGACAACTTGAGTAGAGAGGGGAGTTACATTCCTAGAATAGAAATGTAACTCCCAATGACGCATATGATGCACCGACGCAAGCCTTGATGCGTAAGAGAATCTCATAATGACCCCTAAAAGACACATGGACCTACAATCTCACCTAACCGAGATGAATCACCTAATGATGTGGAAAATACACACACCAACAATATGATTACATAATAGTATGTTAAAATTTGATTATATGTATGAATATTGATGGATAGTATGTGAGGGATAATAATAGTACAATAGATAAAGTGAATAACCTATGGTACAATGATTGTGTGTAAGAAGCATAGTGGATTTATGTAAAATTTACCAAGTACTAGTAATAGGAGTGGGGAAAAGATATGCCCTAATGTGTGTAGAAAGATAAGGTTCATTGATATAAGATCCTGAAAAATCATGAATGAATCATAGAATATGAGTATGTCATTTGGAAATGGCCTAAGGATATGTGCTAGATAGATGAATAAATGAAATGTATAATGTAAAGATGGAGTGAGGTTATTATTGCAACAGATCCATCAACACGGTCATGTAAGAACCATGAGAAACACTAGTACATCATTGGGTAGTGTGGTGATAAAAATCACCTACCAAAGATGGAGAGGGTGTCATGGAGCCATGGAAGCATGTGATGTGGTAGAAACATGAGTGTACAAGCCAAACTAAATGTCGGATGAGATTATTCTAGTGATGGGAGATGTAGTGGTAGGAAGCACGGATGCTAACAACCTCTAAAGCCAATGTGAACAAGAACTACTATGTGGTATAATCTTGATGATATGGTGCAATGATGGATGATAGAGTGTTGGATGAGCAAGGTGGAGGCCATGTATGAAAATTTATTTGAGGAAATGGACAATTAATGACCTTAGAAGCATGAGAAGGAGATAATAGAAATTGATTAAGATCAAACTTATGTGGAATCGAGACAGACGGATCATTCACAAAGGAAAAAGGAAATGACAACCTTTTCTTCTAATTATTGCAGTTTGTCATGAAGGGTGCAAGATTCATTGTCATGATGGTCGTTGATGCGATGACAATTGAAATCGGGATGATCCTATTTGTGATGCAAGTGATTAGGAGAATGATTCTTATTATAAGGAAAGTGAATTAAGCACTTATGAATAAAATCATGTAGTACATGATGAGGCTTAGCAACGTGTGAAAAGTGTAATCGCTCATGAGTAGGAGATGAAGAAGTCATAGGAATAGATGAATGCTATGGAGGAGATCGACGATGCTTATGCAATGGAGGAGAATGAACTTTCTTACTCGGTGGAGGAGATGAAGACCTTGAAGGACTTTTAATAGATGGAAGTAGTGAAGAACTAGTTTGTGATGCAATAGTAGCAAAAATATCTTGAAGATCTATAACATGTGTAATAATTAAATCATGTTCTTAAAAAATGACCTTATACCATAATTGTGAATGATTCAAATATTTATTATTGCAATAATTTTTTAAAGAAGGAATCAGTCACGAAAAAGATAAATTTCTTTTATAGATCAATGGGATCAAATTCTAAATGATGTATGTAAGCATTGAAATGTAAAATATGCAATGATAGGTTCTTTCCTTCTGTGATATAAGGTAGGTAAGTGATAAGGTATGACTCTAGAACCATTGTTAAACATCAAGTGTCTAATAAAGGCATCTTGCATTTCATAATAGGTACTAATAGATCCAAAGGGTATATGTGTGTACCATTGAAGATCATCATCAATAATTCTATGACAATAAGCTTTAAGTAATAATTGATCATTGAAGTAAAAATCCATAGTTAAATGATAATGCTTAAGTTTTGTAGATATGGATTTCCGGTATCTTCAAAACATGAAAATGTAGGCATGATAATATCCCTAGGAAATCCTAAATTTTGAATCCTTTTTGGAATAGGATTTCCATGAAGAGAATTATTATCAATAGATGTATAGTAGGATTTGTATTCAAGAGTTAGATATTGGACATGAGATTTTAATTGTCCAATGACATGTACAGTGATAAAATTTCATGTGAATAAATTGTATGAGATGTGAGAGGCACATTGAGAGGTTGGAAATGAGTTATCATGGGAATAGGAGAATAATAAGTGGACGATGCTGAAAATATAGGCATGCTAGATGTAGGAGTGGAAGAATTAGTAGGTGGTATACTAGGAGAAATAGAAGAATCAACATGAATAACTACAAGAGAAGAAGACGAAGAAAGTGGCAAAGAAGAACATGAAATATCGATAAAACCAATAGGAATAACATCTGAAGAAATGATTAGAGATGAAACAATAGAAGGATTAGAATCATCATGCATGCTATTAGACACAACCTCAGAAGTAGATGAAATTGAGAATTCACATTCAACAATATGAAGAGAGCTAGATTCATTAATAACATGATCATGCTTAGAAATATCATTAGTCTTAGATAAAGTTTCACATGCAATTATTTCATCAAGATTATCATTAACCTATAGTGAAGTAGGAGAAGAACTATCATGAGATGTATCCTTACAATCATTAGAAACAATTTTAGAAATGTAAGGAGTATGAGATGTGACTTTACAAGTATTCTTCTTTGGTATGAGAAATAGCATTATGCACATGTACATTTGCATCATGATTTGGATTTATATTATCGCAATCAAGACCAAACATATAATATATAATAGCATCATTGAGTGTTTCATCAAAAGTAGAAGAAGGTGGAGTATTCCTAGTGACTATGGCATAAAAAGAATTATATCTAGAGAAGCTTCGCTTGGTAAAGGAACAATCTTTGAGAGTAGAGTGTTCAAAACTAGGGATAATGTATTCATTAGCATCAAACAATATTTGAACATTATCATCAAATTTATTATAAAGATAAAGATCAATAAATTCAGCATCAACAACATCATCAAGGATAGGATTAACAATCTCATGATGCATAGCTTGCATAGGAGAAAAATATATATTTTTATCAATTTAGTTTTTTTGTATACTAGGTCAAGGAGTTCTAAAACATGGGTTCACCAAAACGATTTTGTAAATTCATAAATATATGATATATTAAATCTAAATTAAGAAATTAAAACAATGATATACAAAAATATACAAATGATTTCACACTTTATTAGATATGTGACGATATAAGAAAATGAGAAGGGTAAGATACTTATCTGATTTTATCTTATCCCAAAGTATATTTGAACCTGGATGAAATCATGATAAGGTTGGGAAGAATGATGGAACTACTTAATATGAATTATAAAAATTAGAGAATGATTTGGACATGGGAACCTAGGTAGGAAGAAAGCATCTAGGGTTCCTGAGACCTCTACGAGCCGTTGGAGATTGCAGAAAATCTCGGCACGAAGTTTCTTCGATGTCGTTAGGTTTTTACATTTTATTACTGATTATCACATATATGTCGCACTTGGATCACTGATCTGCCCATTAATATACAATATGAATAATCTCCTGCAAAATTCCTATACTACATCAAATCCTACAAAGAAAGATATAAATTAAGGGATCAGACTATCCTTGGATATAAAAATGAACTATTCACCGAGCGTTGCCTTTGCATCTTAGACCCCATGCACCTCTATGTGTTTGTGTGTGCAATAGTGTTCCTAGGTTTCCCTTGTTCAGATGAAACCAAGATAATGGGTTTTAGCTATATGGAATGTAAATTTACGGGTGGAAATATGAATTTCCCCTTCCTATGCGGTGTGTACGTAGAGTAATAAGCCCAAGATGCGATCCCTTTGATATGTAGATAGAAATCCCTTTATAGAAATGCCTCGCCATTATAATGGCATGTATGTTGTGTTCATATAGGGATCTCTTGGTTGAATTTCACCAATAATGACACGTCATGTTGATAAGCACCTCGGGATAGGAGTATGAAAACTTAAAAGGTCGATCAAAATGTCAAAATTTGAAAAAGAACAAGGGGGACAGGGAATGACTAGGCACTAGTCTCAAGTCCTGGGTACGAGTGTCCTAAGAAAAATGATGAAAAATGTGAGAACAATGAAAAACATGGATCCATGTGACTTTATCAGAATTGGCGTATAAAAGTGAAGATGTAATAGATAAAACAAGTGAAACCAATAAAGAAAACATATGGAAATGATAGTTTTTCACGAGTGAATAATTTTCTTACCCAAAATCCATACATAAAACAACATACTTGGTGGTAAGTAAATACAAAAAAAAAATGAACATGTAACTCGTAGGGAATATATTGCAAATAATAACATACAATGGAAGACAAAGGATAACAATAGAAAGAAAGATGTAACAAAAACCATGGTTGCAAAGTAGTTCTTTATGAAAGCAAATCTTGCACATAAATCACCCATTAGCATGTTAAAAAGATAAAATATACATCAATTCATATATAGATTAGTGTAAAGTAGCGTGCCTATAAATATAAGATGTAGTAAATAATTAAACTTTACCAACTGTGATGTGTAAAAGAAGAAATTTAGATACCGCCAGAGCTTCGATGAGGCCGATTACAGCTACAATGATACAAAAAAATCCATGTTGTGTGTAAAAATATAGAGGAATTTGAAATTCAAAACTAAATAAAAAGTAAATGTGAATGTTTAAATGATAAATATAATGACATACACTATATATTTGGGGAACATTCGAATGTAACATTATAGTCAAAGAAAGCTAGAATAAGTGCAACCAGGTATACACAACATGTTGTCTTTGAGTGAGATGGAATGAAATGGAAAGTTAATGTGATAGGGGTGTAATTCCCCATAGAAGATGTGTATGAGTATGTATGATATAATATTCATTTATAATATACCCCTTAATAGTTAAGAATGAACCATGGAGTAAGAGTGTATCCTTAGGAAATGGTTTGAATTGCGTCAATAGAAAGATAGGTGAATGAAGCATAAAGTATAGAGTGTAGAAGATGATAGTATGATGTGTGAAAATATAATGCTAGAGAGATGCATCATGAAATACAGAGCATGAAATGTGTACTATTTGAGGTTCATGAATATAGTATACCCCGATCCGTCCAGTGTGAACCTTGGTATAAGAGTGCATCATAGGGTAATGATGATACAAAGTGTAGAAAGATGAGTAATATTTCTTAGGAATACAAAGTATGAAACATAGAGTGTAATAGTAGAAATCAAATATACTAGATAATTCTACGAGTAAGGGGAGTAAGCATGATGCTACCCATTTTGTAGATCTAGGTGATTTTTCTAAGAGGATCAATGTAAGGAGTAGTTTTCTTGATAAAAAAGATTAGTTGTAGTTTGTATGGGATTGATGATGTTATGGAAGAATTTATAGGAGGAGATATTACACTGATTTTAAGAGGAGGTTTTTTAGGAGTTGATGATACAATAGAAGACTTAGTAGGAGGAGGTTTTAGAGGATAGACATTTAGTGGTGATTGATTAGTTGTAATTGGTTGTATAGGTGGTATTTGAATGACTGAAGAACGAAAATTAGAAGTGGTAGCTTGATGCTCATTAGTCATGGAAGTAGCGAGTTGGGAGCCTATTTATATGTAGCATTTAGAGTTTGGAATGTAACATAATGATATGCAGCAAATGAGATAAAAACCTAATGCTTAAGGTGTTTGATTTTTCATTTTAAATAATAACAATTATTATCATTATGTTCATTGATTCAATGATACTTGAAAAATGGGAGACCTTGATACTTGGTAAGATGATAAGGAGGATACTAATTAATAGCTGGAAAATTGATCAATTGATGAGTGATGAGTTGAGGAAGAATATCTTATTACTTAGCATTATGGTCAAAATTGAGAGAGTACAGGTAATTGTAAGACTTGAGGTTCATTTGACATGTGCGCATGTAGAAGACATGTGATTAGAATTATATGTAGAAGAGCGACTAACATGGGCTTGATGTGCATCTTTAAGATACTTTTTTAACCTCTAAAAGATGTGATCATGGTTTCCATAACTTGAAATTTGTCTTGAAATAAAAATTCTAAGATTGAATTCATTTGCAAATTTATTGATTAGCATTAGAACTAAAAGAGTCATAAACGATATGATTGAAGAGGGAACATATTTTTAGAGTTGGTGTATCAAGAGGCAATTAGATAGTGTGTATGAATTTTTAGAAATCCTTTTTTCAAGGTGAGTACATTTAAATTAATTAATAAAATGGGAATTTAGTAGCCATGAAAGAGAGGAAATGAGGATCCAAGAGTATTCGAATGCCAATTCACCAAATGATTTAAAATATATATAATTCACAAAGTAACAAATGTAATAAATAAATAGTAGCTTCTCGATTCAAGATGAAACAAGTAATAAGATTAAAAATACCAAACCCTAAGAGTAAGACAAGGAGTTGAAGACAACTAATTTTACACATGATCCCGAAGTAATCTAGACTAGAAGATTGATGAACACAAGGATTATACTTTTGCAATCAGACACAACAAATCTTGGAAATTTGGGATGAGCCTAGACTACGACGCCTAGAAAAAGACTAGGGTGCGTAGGTGTTGTAGACCCCTATTGGATGCTTATAACTGCGCATGATCCCAAAAAAATTATTTTCTTGTGTTGCGAATGTGGTCATTTACGTTCACTATTTATCACTTGTATGTCACATTATGCTTGTAGAATTTGCATGTAACCTTCAAAACAAATGATATCCTACAAAACCCCAAAACACATCAAGTCCAAATGGGGAGTTTGAGTTACCATAGCTTTCACCAAATTGATTGATTTTACAACTGAGAACTACACTTAATTTCATACTACATGTAGTTTAGGTGTGTGTGTGTATGAATCATGTCCTAAGAATCCTGTGTATAAGTTCTCATGATAGTGGGAGATAACTAGATGTAGAATGTAAACAAATGTGTGGATGAAAAATAAAATTCCCTTCTTATGTATTAATACAAAAATTATAGTCCATTGTCCCTTGAGTGATTTTTAGATGGATTCATTGATGCTCTTAGAATTCATTTGGATGTAAGTTTAGGTGATGATATTACAATCCATTGTCCCTTTTTATGATCCCATAGCTTTATATTTATATGATTCCATGGGTCAAATTTCACAATTGATAACTAAAAGACAAACCGAAAACAAATTAAGATGCTCAAAATATAAAATATGTCCAAAAGCAGTAAGTTAGTAAAAAGAGGTTGGGTTTCCCAGAAGAAATGGTGTACCTTGGTGTTAACTTCCTATCTAGGGGCTAGTTTTCGAGTCATTAAATATAAAAAAGTGAAGTATTGACTTAGTTTCAGCTGTAGAAGGCCAAATATAAACTCGAAACATAGAAAAAGGTAAAAGATAGTAGTCAATTATTAGTTTTCTCACTTAGGAATCAAATGAATAGTGGAATGTGACTAGGACCTAGAAATATACCTAAGTGTATGGTTTTATGTCTACATTCGCCCCCACTTTATGTTGTCAGTGAATAATTTATAACATAAAGTAGTTTACAATTTTCATACCTTTTCTCCTTATAGATTGATGGAAAAGGCTTGTCGAGGAAAAATTTAAATTGTGAAGTGATAAAAAATTAAGCATTGAAGATAAGAAAGAGGAAGTGACCCTAGGGGTCAAGCATATGAGTTGTACCTTGTGGTACTTGTTGTTGTGTTACATTGATGAAGGGATGCTTATTTTTACGTATTAAGGATGAACTTGCAAAAGAAGAGAAAATAGTAGTCAAAGTCTTGTTATGAAAATTTTGTAAAAATCATGGAAATGTATGTAAAAAAGCTAAAAAGTACTAAAAGGAAAGTATGGACATAATCTTTGAAGAGTGAAAAGGGTCATAGAAATGTTCCTAAGTTGTTAAAGAAGAACGAGTTTTAGGGTGATCTCATGCCAAGAACAAGTTTCTTTAGTGATCTTATAACACATGCGAGTTTTTTGGCTGATAACATGCCACAAAAAAAGAGTGATGGGAAGAGAGGTCTGGTTTTACTCCCCATCCATGATTATTTCCAGAAATTTATACACCATTCAAGATGGTGTCATCCAATTTTGTTCGAGTATTATTCTACTTCAATCAAAGATAAAAAAGAGATAGAATGTATTATGACTAGTGGAGGACTGTGTGCTGGACTATGAAAACTTCCCTTTGAACTACTGAAAGTTGTATTGATTTGAAATGGTAATTGTTATTATCCTCTGGTCATAGGTAGACATGAAAGGTTAGGAGTGCCCAAGCGCTATTGTGTGTATCCGGGTATTGGCGTCTATGATGTCTTGGTGACCAAAGTTAGGATTTGGGCCATCTCGAAATTGTATTCTATTATTATTTTGTACTTGAAGTGTGTTGTATTATAACTATGAACTAATTTATGGGGTTACTTATTCAACCAATGTATGCCTCGCTCGTTTGGGGTGCATGCGACATCATTAGGACAATACATCCTAAAGGAGGACCTAAAGAAAATATGAAAGTATAACTTAGTAGGAAGAGGGAATGTGCATTGTTGAAACCAAGGAACATATTAAAAAATGTGTCTACAACATGTGTTATTAAAAACAATACAACTATGCATATAGAAGATAATATATAATCTAGGAAGCATGAAGATAAAGGAAACTACGAAAAGTGAGTTTAAAACATTAGACATCACTCATAATGTCCAAAAACAATCATGGTATAAGTTTTCATAATAATACATGAGATGAACATACAAGACATAGGGCATAGCCCACAAACAATATCATGCTATAAAAGACAAAGGAAAATAATAGCAAGCAAGATGTAAAAAATAACCATGGTGGAAAAATAGTTTCTATAAAGCAAATGTTGTACATAAAGCACATATTAGCATTTTATAAAGATAAAAAAGTATATCAAGGCATGTATAGATTAATGTAATGTAGTTTGAAAATAAAAATATGTATTAAATAATTAAATAGTACCAATTATGATGTGTAAGAGTAGAAATGTAGATGCCCCTATGAGCCTCGGTGGGACTAGTAAGAGGTAGGACACTAAGCATTCATGTTTCATGTAAAGATATATAGGAATTTTACATTCACAACTAAATAACAAGTGAATGTGCATGTGGATATGACAAAGATAATGAAATACTTGATATCTGCCTAACATATGAATCAAATATAACATGTGAGTAAAATGAAGCAAGAATAAGTGCAACAAAGATATGTAATATGCGGTGTTCGAGTGAGATAAAATGGAATGTAAAGTGAATGTGATAGGTTCACCATGTCCCACAAGCAGATGTGTATGAGTATGTTTGATATGAGGTTCTTGTTATCCAAAATTCACCCCTCAAGGTAATTCTGCTAACTTTGGACAAATTCTACAGATCTGGAGGGGTAATAATGGTGAAATGCCAAAAATCAAGTTTTGCGGGGTCCCTTTGGCTCTTCTATAACTTCCCTATCCAACGAAAAAATTCAAAGAGTTAGGAAAATTTGAAAAATATGAAAAATGAAGTCAAGGGATTGTTTTAATGCATTATGGGTATGGAGGATCTAGACGGTACCAATGCGGATCATACCAAGGTTCGTCATACCGAGTTCGTGTCTGATTTGCAAAGAAGGTAGTGTATTGCGAAAAATATAGAAGTTTTTATACCAGGTCCCACAAGTTCAACTAGGAAAATTGGGACCCAAAAAGTCAGAAAACTAGATTTGTAAACAAAACATTTCATTGCTGATGGAGTAGAGAAATCGATGCAGGACAATCGGGACATTGGGACATAAAAGGTGAAATCACTTTGCACAAAGAGCCAAGTGAAGTGGAATTCAATTCAACCCGAAGACCCGATCGGTTATGGGACAGATTGAGATAGGGAAGCTGAATCCGTTGATGTGGAAAAAATATGTCCGAACCATCCAAATACGCATGGGACATGAGCTCCACGAAAAACCCATGATAGCCACCATATAAAGGAAAAGTCAACACCTAGGCCCCGAACTTCAAACGGTCATAAATTTTGACCTATAGCTCTGATTTTCATGAAATTTGACTTTCTCGGAATAAGGAAAATTTCCTCTACACCATAGAAAATGGATATATTAATTTTTTTGAGGATATGTATATGAATTGTTTTTAAAAATCTTCATCTCTAGTCAATCAAATGCTCATTCTCGTTAAATGATAGAAATCCTTGGCAAACCCAAAACAACTTCCTACACTCAGAATTCCATATCTTTTGAAATTATCAACAAAAACACACAAAATTGGTACCGTTGGAATTGTGGCTCTGATCCCAATGCACAAATATATGGAAATCTGAAATATGATGAAGAATTGATGGAGATTTCACTACAAATGTGTCCATGTTTGGAGCAGTTATTTTAGTTGTGGTTGGGAGGACATTAATGAATCATGGGTAGACATTTCTAATTGTTACAAGTTATGGAACAGTATGTGGGGATGTTTGCAAGAAATATGCCATCATTTCACTCCATTTATGATTTCTTGCAAATGATGGGAAGTCAGATTTTGAGATTTTCATTCTCTCTCTCTCTCTCTCTCTCTCTCTCTCTCTCTCTCTCTCTCTCTCTCTCTCTCTCTCTCTCTCTCTCTCTCTCTCTCTCTCTCTCTCTCTCTCTCATAATTCTATAAATTGGAGTGATGGGCTCATTGTAAGAGGAGATATTTTTAGTAGAAAAAATCTTAACATTTTTTGTGAATCCAATGTCTGCGAGTTCCTTGTAGTGGACTCCTTGCATGGTGATCCAGGCCCTTATTTTGTAATAGATTGAACTTTGCATATCATGAAGCAATAGATACAAGTTTGTGGATGTCTCTTCCCCTGCTATGTTTGTTTGCATTCTTCTTACCCTTTCAAACTCATTACAAATATATTATGTCTATCTTATGTTGTTTCAGGGATTCATTATCATTGTGTGTGTATGAAATATTGTTGTGAATGTAGTTTCTAGACTATGGAGAACTATTATCACCCCCTCTAGTATGTAATTTTATTCTATTTTTCACACATTGGAAGAATATTATCACACCCTCCTTTTCTGGTGTATCACCACCTTAGTGTAGGCTTTGTGATTCATGCATTCTCTCTCCCTGGTCCCTTGGAAAGTTAGATCAAAATAAGATAGTTTTTCCTACATTAGAGTAGATTGTGGTAGGGAGTTTACGATCAAGAACCAGCTTTCTCTCGAGGTCTATCTCAAGTAGCAAGTCCAAGAACTTGGAGATAGTACCTATGTTATCCATCAAACCGTGAGCTCAAGAAAAAACACTTGTGCAAACCATAGGGTGTTGTGATTTGGTGAAAAAAGTTAATTTAAAACATAAATCTAGACAGGTAAAGAATGAAGCATAGAAAAGGAGTGTGCCATCAAAAATGGTTTGAAATGTGTTCCCTAGAAAGATAAATCAATTAAGAATAGAGCATAGATTGTAGAGGATGATAGTATGATGTGTGAAAATATAATGCCAAAGAGATATATCGTGAAGTGTAGAGCATTAAAAGTTTATTTTTTCAGAGATTTTTTTGCTTTCCTACATTAAACTAATGAAGTGAAATAAAAAAACAAAAATCACCTCGAGAAGATAGTAGGGTTTACCAATACCTGTGATTTCGGATGCTAAAGTTTATGTTTGATTGATGATTGATGTTATGATTCAAGCATGTGCACAAATTCATCTTTATAATGGGATAAGCAACATGCAATACACAAACACTCGAAAAAAAATAGGATTAGATAGATATATGGCGTATTTCCTAGCAAAAGGACAAGTACTTGGAATTCAATGGACTTCCTTACAAGAATGTCAATCCATGTTTAGCAAATGAATATGATAATGATAACATGAAATGATAAAGTAGTCGGTATAACAAACAATGTAAAGGAAAAGGCTTGACGTGGTACACGAGTATATGATGGTCGATGGTGACACCTGATCCAAAGGGAGTATATGGATCATGATATGGCTAATAGGAGAAAGGATGTAAACAAAGTTTCACTCAAAAATATGATAAGAATGATAGATTTGATTAAGATAACTAATAAAGTGCTACATATGGCTCAAGGGGGCTTAGTAGGGTTGATAGGAACCATAAGAGGAAGAGTAGTAATAGATGATGAGATATGGATGTCTCAAGGATGATATTTTGTCTTAAATAATCTAAAAGGCATGGATCACCTATGATTAAGGTGAACCAAATGCAATTGGATTTGATCACCGGTGAGTAGGGGAATCCCTAACAATTTTGGTGAAAATGTGGAGGTTGATAATAAACTTGATAATTTTGATTTAAGGTTGCAAATGATGAATAAATGAGCTCATAATACAAGAGGAAATGTACATACCTTATGTGTGGTTATAAATAAATTCAAGGGGTGATATTACCGGAGAGAGAAATATTATAGATGCATAAAAATTGTTGAATTGAATCTTGGACATTTGAATGGCCTCAAAAAGCTACAAAAGAGATAGTGATGCCTTTGAATGTTGTCCTAATGATTTGTGATTCATAGAGAGGGCTATTATATAAATAATATAAAACAAATATTAATTTCCTACTTAACCCCGAATGAAAACCTGAAACTCATTCATATAGAGTTGATGCCGACTTAGGAGAATCACCGGTGATTTGATAGAACTGTTGCGATCTAGGTTACTGTGGGGAAAAGGTTGAAACTACTTCCCAAATTGATGTTTTTTTGTTTTAAGGAAGAATGTGTGTTGGAAAGATGTTATGCGGGTTACAAATTTTGTGAAATAGTTAGTAAGTTGTTTATTTGTTTTGTTTATTTGATTTTGGTTTCTAAGTGGTTTGGGTGGTTTAGGAAGGTGTAAAATAGGAATTTACAGCTCTATAATGATATTTACGGGAGTAAATATTTAGCATAAGGATTTAATAGATAATATGATAATGATTTTTTAATGATGGGGTGCTAGCAGATTTGAACATGATGATTAGTGGTGTTAATTTTAGGTGTCTACAGTAGCCCCTTTTGTTGAGCGATTTTAGGAAAGGCACAAGACAAAAATGAGATATGATATATGAATGACATAGAGTTATATGATGAAGTGTTCTACCTAAAACTTAAGATTGATGACCCAAATAGGAATCGATCACAAGTTTGAAAGAGATAGAAGGAAATATGCAAGGATGGAGCGATAAGAGATGATCCCACAAGATGAGGTATAGAAACAAGATGGATGCCATCAAAAATAAAGTTATAGGGGAACCAAATGGTTTGTGTCATATAGATGTATGAATTAATGATAAAAAGGGGAAATAAAATGGATTTTTTTATGATGTCAAAGTACTTGAATATTTATGTTTACTCAAAGGTAGATTACAAGGCAAAAAAGTCAAGTAATAGGGGAATCAAAGGGTTCGTTTCCACCAACATATGACTTTGATGAAAGTAATATGATAGTTTGATGAGGTCAAATAAAAATATTTATGTTACCACAACGGTAGGATTACAAGGCATGGATGTCAAAAGATAGGGGAACCAAAGGGTTCGTGTCCTATAGACATATGACTTTATGATAATGAAGGATGAAATAAAAATTTGATTTAATAACGATTTGATGAAATATTCAAAAAAATTATCTTCCTAAAACATGAAATTTTTAAAATATATAGGTTGTGTGGGGGAGTAAGGTTACGCTTTCAACAATTTCATAGAGAAACTACTTGAGTTATTTATTTATTTTTGATGCAAATTGATCGATGTGGGAAGTTAGCTTTGATTAGAAAGTTGTTCAATGCATGAATATTTTCTAAAATTCTTTTGATTCTTTGAATTTTGAAGGTTGATTGATGCGAGAATCATTTTGACATGGGTAGCTATCTTTAGATGGATTGGTCTAATTTTTTTCCTTTTTGATCTTGTTTTTTACAAATAGTCATTCTTTGAGGGATTGGTCAACGAATTTAAATAGGTAGCTATCCTTCGAGGGATCAATCTAATTTTATTTTTGACAATATGATTTTGATTTATGATAGTTGTCCTTCGAGGGATTGGTCTATTTATTTTAACAAGATGCATCCACAATTTTTTTTTGACTTTATTTTTGAAGTGGAGGGTAAAACCATAATAGACCTTTTGAAGGAGGGGAGAAGGAATGTCTACATAACCTACTCATGTGTGATGGTATAAGGGTCAGATGGAACAAGACAGAAAATACCTTTACATCATGGTAGATATAATAGAAATAATCAAATAATATTCATTGATCTTCTACATTATGCAGTCACAGCAAATGGGGATAAATACAAAGCGAGACATTACGCTAACAAATGGAATAAAAATTACGCAAACATTCCCCCACCCCTTATTACATTGTTCATAAAAAGATACGTCCCCCTTAATGAGAACACTACAAAGAGGGTCTTCACACAAGCATGTGTCTACATGGTCTCGATTCACATGGTTTTTCTAAGGTTGACCATAAACCTAGAGGGACAGGAGCACTTTCTAACTGTTCACCTCGGTGGTTTTACAGGAGTACCATGAATCAAGAGGATGACACCTCAATGGTTTTATAGGAATACCATGAACCCAAGAGGATGATACCTCGGTGGTTTTATAGTATTACCACGAACCCATCATCGAGTACCATGCACTGCTTTCAATGCTTTTCTGCTCCCCATGACGCTCTTCAGTTTGGAGGTCCTAAATAGGAAACTATGCACCATCTACACTTTATTGAACAACCACACAACATAGGAAAACAAAAAAAAATACTAAAAATATTTCACATTCACTTCTAAGAATCATAGCAATCGTGTTCTTAGTTGTAGCCACTGATGTCGATTATCGTTTAGCTAATCTTCAACAATAAAGGAAACAAATCATTTCCATTGAATGTTGCCCTTGACTAAGTTGTTTTCACCCATAATGTGAAATATGAATACTAAGAAAGAGACTATATCAAGAAACATGCTCCATAAAACGATGCTCTAGAATAATCCATTTTTAGCATCCGATCACAAAACAACAGAACACGGAAACAACACTGAAAATGAAATAAACTCAAACCAAAATTGAGGAATAGGTCCTCAATACCTTATTCGCCACAATATCAATCGGCGGCCTCGTCACTTGCGGCTTGCAAGAGGTCGCTGGATTTCCTCCAGCCTCCATTTTCCTCCATCCTCCTGTGTTTATGTTCTGCTACTTACTTCACTATGGTTATCGTGATAACCTCTTCTCCCTCGTCATACATAGTTTTTACAAGATCCATTATTCCTGCTATTGAGTCTCTTTTGTAAACATCTTTCCAAGTACCATTCTCAACCTCAGTTGCATTAAGGCTTTTAACAATCTCGATTGAATGTGCATGTGCTAAATTAGAACAGTTTGATGCCGACTTAAAAAATGCATTTTCTTGATGAATGAGAATTTTTAGAGGGTTTAGTTCTGAGACCTCCCTAGACATCATACAAGCAATTTTCCTCACAAATCCTCCAATGGAAACCATCTTGATTCTGCCATGGGAATGATAAGTTCTTCTCCGTTGCTTTTGTTCTTGGTTCATATAGTGCATCAACATCAAGTCCGTTAACCTCTGCATTGCTTTCTTCCAATTTAAATCCATCTACTATTCTTCATAAAATTTGATTCATTCTGATCACATAAAATCCTTCAACACATATTCACTTGTGCAACAAAGGCATATAAATAAATGAAAACAGTTATGAGCAACCGGTGCATGAAACGGTTATGCAAATACCTTCCTCTACTGCGTGTCACCCTTGTCCACTTCATTTGTATTTATATCATTCCTTTTGCATTTAGAAAATGCTATTCTTCCTCTGCAAGTTTTATCCTTCAACCTGCGTTAAGGTCCTCTATCTGAGAATGACTCTTTCAACAGTTCTCCATGCTACATCACCTTCAATGTCTAAGCCTCAAGCATCTGAAGCAACATCAACCACCTCCAGCAACCTTCTACACTCCTCCTTATGGCTCTGCCCTCCCCACTCTGATACCAATGATGGTATGAGGGTCAGATGGAACAAGACAGAAAATACCTTTACATCCTGGCAGATATAACAGAAATAATCAAATAATATTCATTGATCTTCTACATTATGTAGTCACATTGAATGGGGATAAATACAAAGCAGAGACGGCAGTAACATGCTGATTACCACAACCAAAAATGGAATAAAAAATTACGCTAACAATGTGCCTCATGACATGTTTTTGTTTGATACACAAAGTAGATGGATGTAATGATTGGTGGGTTCTAGCTAAGGAGGATCTTTTCCAATTGAAAGATGCGATGAGCAAATTTTTTGTGCTCATATTTAATGATTTGAGGACAATGATGGTAAACCACATACTTTAAAATCATTACGATAAAAGATGGTTGATTGATGGTTGAATAAAATCTTTGATGTGACTAATTTAATGATAGTTGATGTGTTAATAGTAGAAATGCTGCAAGAAGAAGGAATTCAGAGGTTACCTTTCAAGTGTACCATCAAGGGAGGCCAAATGATCATCTTCTAACCTATATTATATCTACTATCCCAGATTAGGAAAAACTTTCCACATTTACTCATTTATAGAGTAAATAAGTTTTTATTTTACTAAGAGGATAGGTTTGGTCAATATTAATGAGGGGGGGTATGCAAGGTGAGAAATTAAAAGCCTTAGGAGAGAGGAAATCTCCTAACATGAGGATGTGGCAAGAGATGATATGCACTTTGAAGGGAACAATTTCTTTTATCTTAGGATGATGAAAATTTTGATGTCCATTAATCAATTATATGGTCAATAAAGGATAATGAGAGACTTTTGAAAAAGGAGCCATTGAAAATATATATAAAATATGAGAGGATGATTGATCAAGAGGGGTAGATGATGAAGCTTTTATTTTACCTTTTATTCATGTATGATGATTTTATATTTACATAGGTGGGTAAGCCACACTGATTTAGATGAAGGACCTTTAATGGAAGGTCATGATAAAATGAATAAGAAATGTTTACCAAGATCTTATTGAGGGTAACCCTTGGTTCTGTAGTGTTTGTTGAGGATACTATTAGTGACACAGGTGTACATGATGATGATATTGAAACACCTTTAATGGAAGGTGTTGAAGATATTTCCGAAAGACGTTTCTTAATACCATATTGAGGATGTCCCCTTGACCTAAAGATATCGGTGAGGATACTAAAAAGGGTGGAGGTGTAGATGATATCAATGATGGATTAGGATGGTATTCTTTTGGGAGAATATCATTGATGAGGAAGAGTTGTTGGATTATGAATTTAAGAACTTTACAACTCTCTATGTTATGACATGGGATTCAATAGTACGAACAAGTTTTGTTTTTATCGGACAATGCGGGTTTAAGTATGTGGATTGGGTGTTTTGATGGGTGGTAATGTGATAAGATAATATTTTATAATACTCAAGGATGTCGATGTAATTCCCTTTTAGGGGATTTGGATTAATGGATTTTGATTGTGCTTTTTATTTATGAGAACACTTGGTAGAAAACATCTTATTTTTTGATGTGAGAAGATGGGTAAATGGTGTAGGGCCATTATGAGTTTGATAAAGATGAGGATACAATCCATGGATGGGATAGGAGCTGGGATTTATAAAATTGGATGAAAGATGAGATCAAAAAATAGATCGGGGGGACATTTAATAGATGAGATAGGGTTTGTATGTGTAATATGATATTGAGATAAAGGATGGAGTCCCAAAATGGATGGTAAAGGAGGAGTTGTAGATGTGTTAGATTTTAAGTGTGATAAAGGATGGGGACCAAGAATAGATGGTAAGGTTATGACCCTAAATGATGTGCATTTTGATTTTGTAATGTTGATCTTAGGTAAAGGAGATGATTTTAAGACATATGATAAGGATGAGGTCATGGTTGTCTTGTGTTTCGATTTTGTAATATTTTATTTAGATAGAGGAGATGGTCTCCTATCGATGATGAGTGTGAGTTAGTGGATGTGATGGGATTTTATTGTAAATTGTTTTATTCAAGAAAAGGTCTAGACTAGATGGAAAGTGAGGAGTCAAGGATAGGATTGATCTCAATTTAGATGAGGGAGATGTTGTTTCTAGAGATGATTGAGGTGGGTCAAATTGATGTGAGCTATCCAAGTCTTTGATTTGTTTTAAGGATGGACGGATGTCAATTTCTTAGATTATAAGTACCTCATTTGTAATGGTCTCGAGGTGTATTCTAAGGGTTATGAGGAGGTAGGGGATGATTGGATAGTGGACACATGTGATATTGATGCATGTGGACTACGAAACGAAGATCCAACGATTCGAGTCTTGAAGGGGAATTGTTTGTGATGAAAGGTCCTTCTTATAGGTAATATCACATGTAATAGTGTTAATGATGTGACTCAAAGGATGTGTAATATTTATGTGAACTGAATCTTTCAAGGGTGTTTGAGTTGGAAGACAAGCAATGACATCATGTGTGGTATTTTCACTGGCTCATAGGAAGACCTAGGGGAATCAAATAGAACTCAGTATAGATTGAGGATTGAGATGGCCTTCTTCATGGTGAAGCCTTCATCAAAACTCGAAGTGTGTGGATCTGGAGAATAGATGATATGTGATGGAAACATGATTGAGAAACCAAATCGATCGGTATGATTGATAATTCTTTTGCATCTAGTCACAACGTCAACAATGGATTTTTTTTCAGACTATTTAATGGTAGAGAAATCAAATATGGTTATTTTATGAATAAAATTTATAGCGAAGTTCTTGAGAAATAATAGGGCTAGCTCCATGAAAGACAATTAAGAGTGTTGAGGGAGGGAGTTGTACAAATTGAAGGAAATTCATTTCGGTGACATACAAAAGGTTCTAAGAAGGAGATCTTGATCATAAATGATGAGATAACATGAGTGTCTAAAGGCTAGTATGTGTTGTTGAGGATCCTCTTGGCCATGGAACATGGTAAATTTAGGTAATTCCCAATACAGAGGATAGGATTTATATGATATGGATGGATGGATGGATGGATGGATGTTTTCATTACAAACTGGATCATAAATGAGGGTGTGCTTGGATCCCATGGTAACAGCTTCTAAACTGTTTAATCTGTAAAAAATATTTTAAGGGATGGTTTGTAGGATTAGGCATGAGGTAATTAACATGTGAGTGCTTATAAGAATTTTGTTGAGTTCAGTGATGGTAGTGGAGAGTATGAGGGATATGTTGTGGATGGGCTTGATGTGGAGGTTCATATGGGGTAGCTTTAGAATACATCATTTGTAAAATAGGTTGTGATAAAGGGATGGGGAAGACATGTAGGGATGTTGGATATGTTGTTGTTGTTAGATGAGAGGGGTTGATTGGTCCTAAGTAGGTATGTGTGTATAGGTTTGGGATGTCTGAGGTATTGAAGTTAAGATAGGTTGATTGGATAAAAGATGGGGGTTTTAAGACTTTGATAGTATTTTGATTAAGTAGGTGATTTGGAAAGGATGGATTGATGGGGTATACTTTACATGGGATGAGGAGTGATAGTTTTTAAATAGTTTGGACGTAAAGGATAGTTGTAGGGTGATTGGACAAGGTTGTTGTAGGGTTGTAGGATTGGATGAAAGGTAGAGGTTCCATAGGGAACAAAAGGTAATCTAAATTACTCGGGAACATGGAAAAGAAAAGTGAAGTTGAGTGAGACATGATAGGTTGATGAGATTGATAAGGATTAGGTCATGTGTAGGAGATGTTTTAAAATTGATTGGGATGAAAAGATGTAGAGGTAGTGGATGAAACAATCAAAGATGGTTGTAAACATAACGCGTAAGGGTTAAAAGAATGTGATAATATGGAGGGTTAGTCCATATTAAATGATAGTTAAATGAATATGATAAAAAAATCCCTAAGAGAGCTACAAATGTAATAGACAAGTCAAGTAAGAGAATTTTAATTATCTTGATTATAATTTAGATGTAGAGGAATATGTTCAAAGAGAACCAAATTGAATATTTGTTCTAAGGTTGGTTTCAGGTTTTTTTAAACATAGATTCCTTGATACAACCAAATTTACCTGAGACCCAAATATATGCTGGTGTCGGTAAGGGGCATACCCCCTCACTTCATGGTCCCACAACAATAAGGTAGTTGGGTTCGTAGCCAATATACTCGACAACTAGTTGCTTATAATCGACTGAGAATACCGAGTCGGCTTCCCTATTGGGTGATGAAATCCCAATACTTTCTCCGGTAGAAATATTTTGATAAAAATTATTTTTAATGTGGTTTGGATGTGTGTGAGTGAGATTAAATGGATGCAATATATTAATCCCTCCTAATTAAGCTATGTTACAAAGCAATATGAAATGTTTTTTTAATCCCAAAAGAATGGTTGATTTTGATGACGAAATAGGAAAAAATCAATGCTTAAAAATAAAAATAAAAGAGGAGCACTAACCTATAAAACATTTCCTTTTTAATTTTTAATTATTGATTTTTTAATTTTTTAGCAAAACAATAATGCAATAAGAAGAAGGTCCCAGAGAAAGAACGTTCAAGGGTTAGGTGAAAACAAAAGAGAGGAAACATCGAGAAAAATGATGTTAGAGGTTGGAGTCAGATAATAAAAATTAGTCACAAAGATCATCGACGATTGACCTAAAAGCTGGCGAATCACCCAAGTAAAGGAGATTTTACTAGATCACTTTGGTGATTCTTGTGTAGAAGGCCTAAATTGTTTTTGATAAAATTGAAATGAAACAAAAGAGACAAAGTGTCCCTCAAGCATGTAAGGAGGTTCAAAGAAGTTTTTTATTTCCTACTTTAAATTAATGAAGTGAAATAAGAAAAATAAAATTTACCCTGAAGACGGTGAGGTTTATTGATACTGTGATGGTGGATGTTAAAGTTGATTTTTATTTATGATTGATCTTAATGGATCTACATATGCGTACAAGTCCTTATTTCCACTAGGAATAGCTACTTGCAATACACAAACATTATGATAAATAAAGGACTAGATAGACATATGGCAAATTTCTTAGAAAAGGCTAGTCTCTAGAAGTCAATGGAATTCCTTATAAGGATGTCAATCTGTGTTCAAGAAATGAATATGATAATGATAATATGAAATGATAAAGCGTGATAATATAACCAAAAATTCAAAGCAAAAGGGACTGATGTGGTCCATAGATGTATGATGGGCTGATTTTGATACCCGATCAAAAGGGAGTCTAGGAATCACAAAATGGCTCAAAGGAGTAAGGATGTAGATAGATGTGTACTCAAAAAGGTGAGCAGGATGATAGATTTGATTAAGATAACTGATAAAGTGTTATAGATGGCTCAAAGGAGCTTAGTAGGTTTGAAAGGCACCCGCAAAGACATAGTAGTAGTAGTTGATGAGATCTAGATTTATGAGGGATGAGATTTGGGTTTAAATCATCTCAAATATAGGGATCATCAGTAATTAAGGTAAATTGCAAGCAATTGGTGTTGATCTTTGGTGATTAGGGGAATTACCAAAGATTTCTATGAAAATGTGAAGGCTGATAATAAATGTGATAATTTTGATTGAAGGTTGCAAATGATGAATAAATGTGATAATAATGCAATAGGAAAGGCACATACCTCAAGTGAGTTGATAAATAAAGACAAGGGGTGATATTACTAGAGAGAGGGAGATTGTAGATGCATAAATATTTTTCAATTGATTCTGGACACTTGAATGACCTCTAAACATCATAGAAGAGATAATGATGCCTTTGAATGTTGTCATGATTATTTTTGATTATGAGAGAGGTCTATGATATAAAGAATATACAACACAAAGTCTCCAAGAGAAATCAAAACGAATCGATGTCCTTCCTAATATCGAATGAACATATGAAACCCATTTATATAGAGTTTTTGCCAACTTTGGAGAATCATAAACGATTTGGTATAATCGCCGACAATTCGGGTTCTATGGGGAAATGGTTGAAACTACTTCCCAATTTGAGATTTTTGTTTGTTTTGATGAAGGTTGTTTGTTGGAAAGAGGTTATGTGGGTTAGGTACTTTTTAGAAATGGTTAAGAAGTTTCGATTTGTTTTGTTTAATTTGATTGTGGTTTCTAAGTTGTATTGGTGGTTTAGAAGGATGATAAATAAGATTTTACAGCTATAGAATGATATTTACAAGGAGTAAACTTAAGGATAAGGATTTAATAAATAATATGATAATGGACGGGTTCTAGTGGACACACACACGAGGATTAATGGTTCTAATTTTAATGTTTATAGTAGTGTGTGAGGTTCTTAAATGTATTATACCCTCAAATATCAAGTGTGAACCTTAGCACAAGAGTACAACATAGGGTAATTATTTTACAAAGTGTATCAAGATGTGCAAGATTTCTTAGGAATAGAATGTATGAAGCACAAATAATAATAGTAGAAATGAGAGATACTATAGAATGCTAGGAGTAGGAGGTGTAATCTTGATACCCCTAATGTGTACATCTAGGTAATGTTGTTAGAGGATCAACGCAAGGATTATTTTCCTTAACAAAATGATTGGTTGTAGCTTATGTGGGATTGATAACGTTGTGGAAGAATTGATAGGAGGAAGTGTTCAAGTGATTTTTAGAGGAGGTTGCATGGGATTTGATAAAATAGTAGAAGACTTAGTGCTCGTAGGTGATGGAGGATGGACCTTGAGAGGTGATTTCTTAGTTGGAAGAAGTTGTATAGGTGGTGCATGATTGAATGAAGAAGGAACATTAAAAGTGATAGCATGATGCTCATTGGTCATAAAAGGAGTAGAGTTGAGAGCCCATATTGATGTAGCATTTGGAGGTGGGCATGTAACATAATTTTGTACAATAAGTGAGATAAAAATCCTAACTCTTAAGGTGTTTGATTCTTCATGGTAAAACATAAAATTCAGTATCATTATGTCCATTGATTCAATGATAGTTATGAAATAGAAAACTCTAGGCACTAAATTATGCACTTTAAGTACATTTGTAGGTCTTAATCACAAACTACTATTCATATGATTCCTAAGTGATAAAATTACTAATTGAACACTATATTTGGCCTCATGGTTTTCTTCTGGTTTCTTTCTTGGTATTACACACCCTACTACCAAGTATAACTTTCGATACTTAAACTTTTTCTCGAGTCCTGGACACTAGCACCTAGACATGACGCTAGCATCCGGGTAGCTTCGTATCCTCCGGGTTCCCCAACCTCTTTATATCTTGCTCACATATTTTGGGTCTCTTCTAGAAGTTGGGAATCTTGTTTTTTTATGGTACAACCTTTTCATGGTTAATTATAAAATGTAAACAAGTGAATCATATAAATATAAAGTTATATGACCATAATAAAGGACAAGGCTCTCAAAGATTTACTATCACCACCTAAGGTTGCATTCAAAGGAATTACTAAAGCATCAAAGCATTTATTTGGCTTTCATTCAAGGGATAAGGTAATCTGCGTTATTTTTCATAAACGTTTAGGAGGGAAGTTTGTTTTTTCATCCACACATCTACTTATATTTCTAGATCTAGCTAATTGCTTTTTATTCAAGTGTTCTCGGCATAAGAGTTACCTAGGGAATGATTCTACAAACACACACACACAAAACTACATGGAGTCTATCTAGTCGTGTAGTACCCATATCGTAAGTTCACTTAGTTGGGTAACCATCGGGGTGAGTTTGACCCCTCATTTGTATCTTTTTCTATTTAGGATTTGATGTGTTTTGTGGTTTTGAAGGTGCTCTTTCTTCTTGAAGATTATAGGTGAATCTTGTGGTATTAACATCACATACAAGGATCAACAGTGAAGGGAAGATACATAGTAGTGATGTGAGCAGTCATGGGTGCATTGAAATAGTCACCCATGTTGTAGATGCCCCTTATATGATCCATGCGCCATAGTCTCGTGTTTTGCGATGGTTCTACAATTTTTTGGGCTTAGTTGCAACAAATCCGCCTTCTTGTTTCTATAAGTTTTCCATATTTACACACCTCCAAGATTATTACAAATAAACTAATTCTTCTTTTCTCCCTCTTGCACTTAGGGTTTTACATTTATCTTGCTTATTGCTTAGGCTAGATCTATACTTCAAGTGTTTATACATAGCATTGCAACTATGCAATCTAAGGTTTAACATTATTCCAATTTTGTTAAATCATTTGGAGACCATGTCTTATTCGAACACTCTTGGATCCTCATTTTTCTTCTCTCATGGATCATAATGTCTCTAAAGTATCCTTGCTACAATTGTTTAAAATGTAGTCATCTTGTAAAGATACTCTTCATAATACCCTAGAAACCTTGTATCTCCCTATCAACATGGCGTGTTCACAAGTTAATTTTATCTTCAATCATCTTTCATATGACTCTCTTAGTCCTAATTCCAAGAAATCTTTTTGCAAATCCATTCGTGCTCTAGATTCTTTATTTCAATCTAAATTTCAGGTACATGTGGAATCCACGTTTACATCACTTAAGTCTAAAATCCAACATCTTAAACATGTTTCTCATACTCATACTAGTTATTCTTCTCATCCTCATTCCATGTCTTCTAAATGTTCTCACATTAGTAAACCCCAAGTATTACCGCTACCCGCGCCTCTAAAGTTTAATCTCAATACTAAGCAACAAGATATTCTTTGACATCTCCTCACTCATTAATTGATCAACTTTCCATCTACTCATTGTTACCCTCCTTATCAACTTGTAAAATATCAAGGTCATCCATATTGCAACTATTATCGGATCAATGCACATAATGACAATGAGTATTATGCTCTTAAGAAAAAAAATTGGCCAAATAAAACATTATGGTCTCATTTTATTTGCTACAAAAATAATCCTACATGTTCATCTCCAATTACCACAACCCACATGGTTCCTAAATATGATTCATCTATTGAGCATCATGTAATCATTACGATGTTCTTGTTATTATCATGCCTAGGCAGGTTTTATAGGCTTCAACAAATCAATTAATTGCTTTTGTTTCTTCAATCATGTCTTGACATGTGTCATTTGCTTTGTTTGACCTATTGTTTTATAAAAATAAATGTATATTTAATTTTTATAATATATTTAATCTGATTTTCTGATTGGATGAACTTTTTTATAGTCATATTTGGAATTTATGATTAGTAAAAACTAAAAAAAAATCAGCTAGCCAATATTGACGCAACATGTGGCAAATATTTGGTTTTTGTATAGTTTAAACCTAACAAAACCATTGACATGTCATAAATTTCTTCTGATGCAGGTACATAATTTACAAGAACTGTCATTCATCATAATACTTTCACACATACTCTTTCTGACAAAGATAAATCTTCCTTGGTTTTCTGGCTGCCTCTCAAAAATTCAGTCCATTCAATGTCTTAATCAATGCAACAACTACTCGAAATAATAGATAAAGAGCAGGAAAAAACAAAGTGGTAGCCAAGTACGATCTTTAGAAAACTCATTCATCTTCGAACTCGACAATATGGAGCTGTCCATTTACCTCAAGGAGATAAACCTATTCGGCACAACAGTGTGCAGGATTGCAATTTCGAATATTGTTGTCCGGATCTTGAGGTTCTCAAACTTAATGGAAATGACCATCTAACTAAGATCGAAACATCACTCTTCTTCACTTACAAGTAGTAACACATTACAATAAATGTTGCAACTAAAACATTAAATCAATGGTCCTGCTCATCTAATTGTCAGCTCATATCCATGGGGGAAATAAAAATAATAGCGGTGGCGGTAGTTTCCTCTGGGAAACAATTGAACCCATGTTAGATACAGACATGCATCATGACGATCCGTATCAATCAATTTGTATATGGTAAAATGAGGAGATATTAGGGTTACAGATTTGTGTCTGTGTGCAGCGTGATTTAACCCATGATGGTGTTGATTTTAGGATGGCTCTGCACAAGAGGCAAGAAGAAGGAGAGTCTTCATCCAAGCCCATAGCCCATTTGCTCTCTCGTGTGCAGACAACCTTTGTTTTTGCTCTTAAGAATTCTATGCAAGTAATCCAACAACTTTAAACTCAATAATAATGATTCATTAAAAATGTGCAAATCCTATAAAATGGAAATATTTTTTTATGAATGTATAAACAGGAATGGTTTGAATTGGTGGTTTATGTTGGGAAGGATTCCATGACCAAGCACGTAAAATGTAGAAGTACGGACTATGTCCCAGAATGTGTTTGAAAAATGTCATAGAGATGTGGTGTCACGAGATTGGAATACCATGATGTCAAGGTAAGCTCATAATGGGTATTGTGGATAGACAACCGGGGTTATGATCTATTCTATAGAGAGCCCCAACGGCCTACTGGAGAGAGCTGGGGAACAAGGCACAACCTTAAAAGTGGCTTAGTGAAATGCAAACAATCATAATGGAACTAGATGGCGAGACTGCGGCGTGTTCATTTTCACTTTGCATGCAATTTGGGGGTAGGAAAATTAGAAGTTGTATTATTGGAAATGGCTCTGAGTCGTGTATTTTTGGAGATTTACCCTCTTGCCCATGTAGATGTATGGAAAATGCATGTCGGGTACTTAACAACACCATATGAAAGATTGTATACTTTGATCAATGTCTATTTCTAATGGTAAGGTAGAGTGATTGCTATGATGATTACTCAAGTTCAAGCCCTGTTGGGCGTGCTTCCTTCCTTTGTAATATGACTGAAGAATTCAAGGTTCGGGCTCCTGGTGATTAGTTTTGATGGGATGGAAGCCAATGGACTAACTTTTTAGCAAAGTGACATATTAAGCTTGATGGTGCGGCATGTTTTTGGAATGTAAATGATTACAGGCTATGTTCAAAATATATCTGTTAATTGTTTTTCCCAAATGCAACTGGCTGAAGTGAACCCTGACCAGGTAACTCTTGGATTTGTTCATTAATAATCAAGCAGAAAAGGTTGTTTATTAAGTGATCATAATACTCATCATATGGCTTTCTCTACATGTATTTATTCCTATGATTTGAGGGTGGAAAAATAATCAATAGGATCATGAATTTTCCTATAAACCGTTCAATAAGCATTTCATTGCTAAATCAATTTTTCTATTGTTTGAGATTGTGTCTTTTACCAGGGATAAGACAGAGGATAAATCCGGAGAATATGGGATCGCCAAAAAAAGGAGTGTGTCTCTGAAAGGTACAAAAACTAAATTCTCGTAAAAGATTTCAGTCTAAATCATATTGCAGTGTAATTTTTCAAATATCAAACGTACTTAGTACATATGGATTTCATACGCTAGAATTCAAATCGGGTTTGTTAAAATTCTTGGGTCTGTTAAAAATCCTCTCTTGCATTGTTCTTATTGTAATTCAAACAATTTTGGTACATTTTATAAAATTAAATACACTGTTGTGGTGGAACTGTCATACAAATGTAGTTCTTAAGTACTGGTAAAGAGTGTTGGACACTTTGCCATCTTTCCATCTCCTCTCCAAAACTTGTCTAAGCCCTTCACGTTTAACATCACATTGCATTTACTCTTCATCCTTACCATCGTTTCACAACACCTCTATTACTTATTTTCCCCTACCAATCACCACCTCCTGTTTTCACCCACCAAAATTAGCCACACATCTCTATTGGTCTGATTCAGGAGGCCCAACAACAATTTTCTCACCTTTATTGTCTTCTTTCATCATCTCTCATTCTACTTTCGGATAATTATACAAATACACAATGTGCTGCCAAAATTTATATGCATCTATGAATGAGAGGTTTGGAATAGTAGACATTGCCTTTCTCTTCATTTCATAAACAACTTCTTCTTGAGTATCCATCCAAATGCAAATGGGTCTCCTCCCCAGATAGAGGAGTTGGACCTTGGTTTCTAATTTCATCAATACACGATTCAACTTAGGCATAAAGTGTAAAATTTTGTCAATAGAACCCATGTGCAAAAACATTGTTTCTCCTTGGCACATGGCCTCCACCTATCACCACATTTCCAATTCTGTTAATTTATAGTCAACGTGAATACATTCTTTTTGTTCTACACAAAGATAGGAGTTTAATTAGATTTACATGATTTCTTGATCATTCATGGAATTCAAGTGATTTAAACTTACCTTCATCTGAGTCGAGCCCAGATTTTGAAAGACAAATTGCACACTAAATTGGACATTAAGTCCCTCCCATTGTACCTTTCTAAGTTCCTCTTCATGACTTTGACAAAATGGACATGCCTCCACTCCCCATCTTTCTATCATCGGCATTGCGTCTTTGCAGGAAATTTTTCCCTTTGCATCTACCACCACTAGTACAGTTGTTGCATTAGTCAAATGATATAGTGATATCATGTTTATCAGCCATGGATTTGGAACCAAAGGCCATAGAGAATTTTCTGCATGTCTCTCATACTTAACCCAGGTTGGCCTACCCCAATCCAGTCTTGGGATCCAAACAACTTCTGGTAGATGCTCATGCTTGGCTAGTATCTTTGGATACATATCTTTCAACGTAGAAGTCTATGTTTCAGCTATGTTGATGGGTGTAATGAGCAGTAGAATCAATTTTCCTTGTAAATCATTGACCTTCACCTACATTATCAATTAAAAAAACTTATTCTAACAAACATGTGTTTGTAATGTTTTAGAAATGCAATTGAAAACAAAAAACACTAGATAGTAGCTGATAAAAGTTAAATACCTGTTGATAGTTGTTGAGCGTAAGAGATTATGTTTCTGAAGTCACCAACAACAATCTCAATAGTTTAATATTGCTCTCTCTTGGAGCTCTTAAGAGGAAACATGCCTCATTAAGTATATAGGAGATGTCTTCCCACACAGAAACATTTTATCCATTTTTCTTGTAAACTATCAGTGTTATAAAATACAAGTGGTTCATAAGTATGAAACAAAGTAAATAATTTGTCAAAGAAGGAGGAGGCCCTAGAGTTATCGGGTTTGCAAGCCAGGATTCTGTCTTTCAACTTAGTCAGTAAGGAACTGAATGCTTTTCCAACATATATGATTTTGAAGACTTTACAGTTGGATTCCAGCCGCTGGAGATTTTTTTCCAATAATTCCCATATCAAGGGTTCAATGTCATGCATACTAATGATCAAGATGACAGAAATTTCTGGCGGAAGAGACGATGAGCAGAATGGATGTTGATGACTGTCAACAAGAATCCCCATCTCACTAAAGAACTTTGATATGATTGCTTTCAATAACAAAGCTCTCCATGTTACCTGCAATACACATACATAGCCTTAAAACACGGAATGGATTGAATGAAATTTCAGTATTTACTAAAAACATCCACAGGTTAAAAAAATTAAATATGTTCTTCATTTCTTTGTATGCATTGTGGAAAATGCAATATACGCATTTACGCCTCTGAATAAGTATTAGCTGTACACGAATCACAACTATACCTGTGGTTTTCCTATCACAACCACCAAATGCCATTCATCCTTCTCCCTTTGCATTTCCATCCACCGTTGGATCATCCTTTCACTTCCTCTAACGTCTACACGCCACATGTTCTCAATACACCCCACACTATCCATCCATTTCCCATCCAATCTCTTGCAATATGAGAGTTCCAGTCTTATCAATGATGGTAGACAGTGAAAAATTGCAGAAAGATGCTCATATTGAGTGCATCTTGATAGATTGAACAATTCCAAGTGACCAAGATCACCAAAATGGTTGGGAAGTTTCAACAAACTATTACATCCAGATAATTTTAACTTTCTTAATGCTCTAAGACAATGGAAGTCACTGGACAATTCCTCTAATTTATCACATCCTGATGAAACTAACTCCTCCAAACATCCAAGTTTACCAAAACCTTGAGGTTGCCTTGACAAGCTCCAGCAGTTGAACATGTTCAATTTTCTTAATGCCACTAGATGATGGAAGTTGTTTGTTATTTCTTGTAATGTTTCACATCCCTGTAAGTCTAACTCTTGCAGGTAATTGAGTTCTATGAACCGACTGGGAAGCATCTTTAAACTAGAACACCTCTTCAGTGAAATACTTGTCATAATTGTAAGTTTACAAATTCCTTCAGGTAGCTAAATTTCCAATCCTTTCATGGAGCCCAAGTAAAATGCTACAATGTTCTAATGACAGGGACCGTAATGAGCACAACTTCTCAAAACTTCCTGGTAAACTCTCACAGTACGTTAAATCAAGGTTAGTGAGATCCTTCAATTCACCAAACCCTGCTGGCAACTTATTCAGATTCCTACAATACCTCAAATCCAATTCCTTCAAAGAGCAGAGCTTCTCTATCGAATCTGGTAATAGCTTCTGCAGTGCATATAACTGACCAAAACTCACAGGGATATTTGTGAATTGGCATCTTGAAAAATCTATCTGCAATAACTTGCTAATATGCAGGAACACTTTTGGTAGTATTTTCAATTCACAAAAATGGCATATACATATTTGTAGATCCTTCGATGTTGCAGCAATTGTGTATGGACTGATTTCAAGTTTTTGGCATCTGGCTTGACTTGAAAGCTTCAATTGTCAGTTCATCTAATTATCAGTTCATCTCCATCGGGGAAATAAAGAATAACAGTGGCAGGCAGTAGTTTCCTCTCAGAGACAATTGAACCCGCTTCAGATATAAATACAGATCTAGATAAATCAATTTGTATCTGATAAAATGAAGAGATATTAGGGTTACGGATTTATGTCTGTGTGCAGGCCTGATTTAACCCATAATGGTACTGATTTTAGGACGTTTCCGCATAGGAGGCAAGTAGAAGGAGAGTTTTCGCCAGGCCCATAGCCCATTCACTCTTTGTAAGCAAATATAGCCTGCTTTTGCTCTTGAGCCAGCTTGTCTATATATTGTTGGAGAGATTCATTCTTGTCGATCCATTCACCGCCATCTATTGACTGGAGTAATGCCTGCTGAGACTCCAAATCTACTATGAAAACCATGCCTGTGGAAGAGATTACCAATAATCTATTGAATTATGGGCTAAGGACATGAACGGTGATGCCACCCACGTTTACAAAATCCTTCCCGACATTAATTGAATCATCTTCCAATGTGCTGCCATCGATGACCCAGGTTGTCTCTTCGGCAAGTAAACCGCTAGTTTTCAATGACAATGAGTATCCTTTGGGAAGGCCTATAGATTATTCTCCTTCGATGCCTTCCACTTCATACCTGAGGAATCCATGTAATTCCTTGGGAAGGTCATGATACATTTGCAGGCTTATACACTGCTTGTCCAGAACAACAGGTATCTTTGTTTCTACATACTCAAACTTAATCTTCCTGATGGTGTATTCCGGCTGTAGTGGCATAAAAATTTTGCAGATCTTGAGGGCTACATTAATGACAACATTTTCCTCCTGCTTTGGCAGGATCCGCCATTCTTGGCCTTGTCTAATCTCACTACCCGAGTGAAATTTGATAAGAAGGAAGCTTATTGTGATAATTAATTAATTGGCCCACTCGGCAACAGATGGAAATGCCCAACATTATTTATCTAGGAGAATCTCCGGTGCACAGGCCGATAAGCATAAAGAATACAAAATCACACGGATTTTGGAAAGGTTGCATTTTGGGTCTCTTACCGAGCTCAAATCCATGCATCACCACCGAGCTGAAGAATGGACTCCATTTCAAGTGATTTTGGACTCAGTGAGTTCAAAAATGATTTGTTTCAGCTCATCGAGATCATTAGCAAGTTATGTTGATTACGGGGCTATTTGGTAAGGTTGAGCCCATTCTCACAATAAAATGAACGATTCTTGTCCAATGGCTGAGCGGTTTGAGTGACAAGCTAAGGCAACTGAGTGGAGAATTCATCGTTACAGTGTAGTATTGCTTCAAGAAGCATAATAGAGTATGATTAATCGGTCCACACTCAGACAAGAAGACAAACAATGGTGACCGATCTCTTTCTGTAGCTCCACTGAGCTACTCTTGATCAAAGGGGTTCGATGAGTTGTTAGAATGTGGAGCTGAGCTGCTTTACAAATCTGGGCGAACTTTTATGCGCCAATGAGATATACATTGTGAAAGGCATCGGGTTCATATAAAGTGGGTTAGTTCTATAGTAAACCAGATGGACCGAACACATACTCATCATGTCGAACTTCTTCAAAGGGGAAAAGGGTCGAAGCACCGAGTTATCTTATAAGAGACGAGTTGCTAATGGTGGTGGGTCCATTTGATGTAAAGCTCTCTAATTCCCCATCAATTGATATCCACAATGGCCAAGCTACTTACAGGAACACCGAGTTTAGGCCCTTGCTCGAGAGCAAGTGGCTTTTTCATGGGCAACAAACACTAAAATAGGAGCAATCCAATCGAATAAGTTATAGAGCTCGGGTCGCTCAAAGAAGGTACCGAGTCATTATGCAAAGAAGATCAACGTTTTCAAGACATTCAGAGAGTTGTGCCCATCAAGTAGAGAGGCTGAGTTATTTGTAAACTCTTCCATGAGCATGTCGAGTCATATGAGGATCAAGCTCTACAACTCAAATCCAGCTGCGACAAATTCGACCCCAGCCAAACTATGCATTTGGAAAGATAAGTCGTCGCAAATCTAAACTCATCAGAATTCAAAGCCGATGTTAATCGTGGAATCCTAGTGAGTTTAAAGGAATGCACGGTCTGATCCCGCAGAGATAAATTAACTCGTGTTGTGATCGTGGTGGATTCAATGTTAAGGAGATGTGAATGGCAAGATCGAAATTCAGTGTGAAGATTCGACTCCATGGTCAATGTGGCCCAAAATGAGAAAAAGTGCCGAGCTAGGATGGATTCGTGCGGGGGTTGCCACGTGGCCCCTCAGCACAGTTTCAAAGGAGTCAAAGAAACGCGGAGACCCATAGTTGCACAGGGCCTCCACGTGGTACAAGGAACTTGTAGACGTCGTAGATAAGTCACCTAGCTTACCGAGCTAGATCTAGAGGATACGTCAGAAAAGTTGTGAATCAGAGAGACAAGAGAGGAGTAGAGAACAGAGGCGGAGCTATAAGGTGAGCCCACACTATAGTAGAAAGTTGACCTGATGTAGATGAAATTGCCTAGCTGATAATGCATAAGCAATCTGATGCCCTAGGCAAGGAGAGGAGTCACAACCTCGCGAGTCGGAAACATACGGATAAATGAAGACAGAGAGGGGCTTGAGGAGTTTAAAAGAGACTCATGGCGGCCTAAGGCGAGCCCATGTGGCGAATTTGTAGACACTAATTTTTGGTATTGTTCATCGCCTTTATCCCGTGTTTTCTCTCCTTCGAGAGGCTTAACCCTAAAGTTGAATAAATCACATTTCCCACCAAGACTACTTATTCAATTAATCAATCTTAATTGGTTAATTGATCCCCATTAAATCCCTAAATCTTGTTGTATCTTAATATCCAATCAATAATTAAATATTCCAATTAATTCATATCACCCTACTTAATAGTTAAATAATCCAACAACCATCCAAATCATGAACCCCACTCAATCAAATCAAGTCCATTATTTCACCTAATTAGTCAAATAATGCCCTCAACTCACTCCGACCAGTGGTTACTCAGTATAACCACGCTTACCTAATAACCCCGATCTAACCCCATCAACAAAGTTATAAATACAGCCTTCCCCTCTTTCAAACAAGTTGGAAATTTTGGGAAATTATTTTTAAAGTCTTAGAAAACAAGAAGGAAGAGTGATAAAAACCTATGCCATTATAGCGCTCCCCATAGAAGAGTCCCCCTTCATTTTGAATAAGTAAGAAAGGATAATGAATTAGTGACGTTATAGCTTCTCTCATATCATCCTCATGGTGCTCTTATGATGCCACTTATGCCACCATAATGTCATCCACATACCCTTGAAGTACCCTCATCATCCCATTTACTTGGCATACTGTACTTGTCTTATCCTACATGTTATCTACAGTTCATCATTTATTTCTATCTTTCTAGACACGAGGGTTGACGTCCTCCAAGGGAGTTAAGAGCCTCTTCGAACTGGCATTGTCTGGGCAGCCCCTGTATATATCTATATCATCGTATTTGTTTCAGCTTTGTAGAAATTATCATAGATTCATCTGTTTTGGAGGCCACAAATCTACATCCACATTCAAGGATCATTAAGCCCTCCATATTTCAAGGTTTCTAGTGGCTTTCAAAGATCGGTGCATTCGGATGCGGGAGAATGAGGTTTCATGTCCAAAATTTTGGCACACCCAAAGGGAACAAGACCCTAGATCTGGGCATTTTTTATATTATTTTAGTCATCTTTAGTAGGTTACGTAAGTTTAGCGGTTATCTTGTTCCATATTTCTTGTCAATTTATAGATTTTTGTGAAAATCTCATTTTTAGACTCACGTGTTCACATGGTTTAGTGTTGTCTCTGCCTATTTAATGGGTTACTTACATTTGGTAATCTTTCTCCACCTCGAGGTAAGTAGCTTTGTTGTTTTCAAAAATATATTTTTAGTCGATTGTTTATAGTTAGTATAAAGTTTTATTTTAATTATCATGAAAATAAATGTAATAGATAAATACATAAATAAATAAATAAAACTAGAATAATAATCTTACACTAGCCCACCCCACCTATCCCCTAATTCCCATAGCTCAGAAACTCAAATAAGCTATTCCTTCACCTATCTAATCACCTCCCAACTCCTCCACCTGTCTCATTTCTCACATCCTAAAACCCATCCCTATCTAACTTAACTCCCTCACCGAGCCACAATCTCCACCGAGTCATCCATCTCCCTTCAACCTCGGCTCTCGACACAGCCAAGTCAACTTCCATCCAATATCCCTCCGCTTCCTTCTTCCCACTTAAACATCCCACTCCCTAACACCATTCCCAATTCTATCCACATGCGGTCAAATACTCTCCCTCCCCATTCTCACCGACTAACTCTCCACGTCAATCCCTCAATGGCTAGCTCGGCCACCTCCATACGCACAATCCTTGAGCTACTACCCACATGAATCGACCACAATGACTCCCCTTCCATCTTCACCGAACTCAACTCACACCCAATGTCCCAAACATGGCTCGGTTGTACCTCATTCTCGGGACAACTCGACCCTCTACCCATCTCGACTCCCATTCTCCCCATCCCAGACCACTAGGCCACACATCCAAAACCACTATCAATAGGATTATCTTGTATATCAAGTATGGATCTGAATATATAAAACCACTTAAATTAGGAATGAATTATCATCCTCCAATCGGTGTTTGATATGGGTATATAAATCCAACTAAATTCTAGACACCCACATCCACATATTCATCAAATACTCCCGATAGCGCTTTCGCATAGTATTCTATTATTAGCTAATTTATCTGGGAAAGTGAAGAGGTCATGATAGTAAGATCTTGAAAAATTCTTTAAAGCATTTCTGAAAAGAAGCTTGTGCACTAAATTGTAGAATTCTCCCGCATCCTCATCTCATGCACCATTACGATCCCTATTTCATTGAAAGACCCTAGGAAAATATACCATCAACACTCCTTTACATTTAACAACTTCACAACACTCTTTTGACTATCTTCTTTGTCTAAACATAATTACGCTTTCTTCATCTGGTTATGCGTAAATCAATAGGCCACCCACATCCGACAACACCCCACTTGAACCATGCAAAACTAGGGAAATATCTTCTAATAACTAAACGAAGAGAAACCTATATGGAATAGAGTTCGGTTCCATGCTTGCTACCATCAAAAACCATCTCCATTGTGTATCCACTTTCAAATTGTAAAACGACCCTATTAAATTTATCGTTGGCTAGAAAATCCCACATCCACTTTGGTAGAGCAGTTCCATCAAGCTCCCTTAAGCTCCCCATATCACATTCCCCACAAATTCTCTTCCCAAATAATGTCTAAACCATGTGCTTGATTGTAGCTACCAATAACACATATATGACTTTCGATGGTCATCTTTTCAAGACTCCAACTTCTTATTTTTCTTGTATATTTCTTTTTTCTTGTCGTAGTTGTTTTGTTTTAAGTACAAATTAAGATTGGGTGGAATGTTGTGGTTAACTCTATAACATGAATTCATCTCATTCACCTTTCGGTGTTTCATTTTCCGTAGAAGTCCTTAAAGTCCTCTCAGTATCATATATATCTTCACATTTCCCATTCCAATTAACTTTTACCTTAGATTAGCACTTTCCATTCAATTTGTCTTTGTTCTCCTTCAAAATCCACATTTTTGTCATACAAGTCTACATTTTTGTCTTCAACATCTACACTTTCCACCCACTTTTCATCTTGTCCTCTTAAAGTCCACATTCCCATCCTACAAGTCTACTCTTGCCCACCCAAGTTTTGTCTTGACCTCTTAAATTTCCCATTCGATCATTTTATAGTTTATTTTGATTATAGATATTCTTGTTTATAGTTCATGTAACAAATAAGAAAAAATCTACACATTAATATTTTTTTGGTTTATAGGTTATCCTATTATAACGTAGTTCATTTAATACTTTCATATAACCTCATCTTCATAATTTGTATCCTATGTTCTAATAATTTTATTTAATAATTTATCTCATATGTTTATTTCGTAGTTTATAGTGATAGTCTATCGATTCATTTTCACATTTATTCTAATTAAATAAGAACGCTTGGACTACAATTTTTTCAATTAGTTAATTAGATGACTTATTTTTATTTTTCTATGATGACACTCTTTATACATTTACATTGTTTTCCTTGACCACGTCAAATGATCATTTTATATTCTTTTATAGGTGAAATCTATGACACTACAATCACAACACTATGTTGTCAAAGACTAATTTTTTTGGAACATTTACACACCTTGGATATCTTTCACGGTGATTACATGGATTATTGCTCATCATCCCTAGTGCCCCTTTAGGATCCTTTGGAATTTCTCGTCACCCCGATCACTTAGAGCCTATTCGTTTGCTTGCCTCAACTTTCTACAAGATAAAAAGGAAAAGCGATATATAGGTATGCTTTGTTTTTTCCTATTTCCTCCTTTCTACATTGAATTTTCTCTTTCATATGTGTGTCCTCATCGAAAGATCACACTTTGTTTTGGTAAAAAAAGAACCTTTCTTTTCTACATCCTGCTTGATTTTATAGTTTATATAGGGGTTTAACCTTCGCATTTTACATTACCACACACAACTTAAACTCACAAATAAATCAAAACATCAAAACATTTCGTATCTAGTTTACTATTTGGGATTTCATCACCTAACAGAAGTCTCCCGAGACTCTCCTAGCCAAAACTACCGAAACCCGGACTTATAATGTCTTTCCTTACATTCCTTTGTTATCCACTTTTATTTTCTTTTCACATCTTCTAATTAATCATGTTGATAATAAATTTTTTTCTTGATTTGTTTATTCATAAATTACATAAACAAAAGTTCATCTATTTTATGGCTATCGTCACTTTTTCTTAGATCCAAAAAACACAACAATCTACTTCATCAAATGACATTCCTTCATCTATTGTTCTCTCCCAACAAGTTCCACATTTGAAACCACACCTTTGGTTACTTAACCCCTTGTCTCCATGGTCTCACCTCATGAGGACCATGTCATCCAAAATAATCCCCATCTTTGGAACAAATACTCATGTCCATCATCAATCTAACCTTTCCCGAAAACCTACACCCCCATCTCGTAGCTCCTTTTGAAACTCTTGGACCTCCTTCTCACCCTATTTATGACGTCTTACTTCAAAAATATCCGACAATATCTTAATCTTATCAATCTACTCAATTAGTGATCCCTATTCCACCCACGGCAATTCATGTTAAACCTATTCCATCTCGCTACTAGTATGCCTATCTAACAAGCTCAACCTCTTCATACTTACATTCTTACCCACCGTATGATCTAACCATCTCAATCTCTTAACACTCATATCCCTAGTTATTGTTTACCACAACAACCTACCCAACTTGAACAATCACATCACATCCCTATTTCTCAACACCAATCATCACAAAGAAACATATCCAATCTCAATCCATGGCGCATGTTAATCCTTATCCAACAATTCCCCAAACACTCGCACATAGACAAATTTATCAACCACCTTATCAAACAATTCCCCAAACACCCCCACATCCACAAATGTATCATCCTCCGTACAAGCTACATTTCAAACCGAAAACCAATCTAATCTCAACCTAACATCACGTTAAATGATCCTATTCACACTCTTATGAATAGGCCGGATAGCTTGGAAGCCACTACTCGGGAACCCAAGGATACCTTATCCTACGAAAAATTCACTATCGAACCGATTTAGCTGTTGGTTCCTATCAAGCCTTACCCTCATCATTGGGAAGTTTCTAAGTTTATTAAATTCAACAACAAGGAATGTCCCTAACATCTTCTTTTTACATTCAAACACACATGTTGTCTTATTGCACATGATCAATACCTAATGCTTTGTACTTTACCCATGTCCTTTATTGGTCTTGTGTTAGACTAGTATAATAATATCCATCGGTGCTTGATATTTTCCTTTTCCCAACTTGCGCAATTTTTTAGAATAATTTTCTATAAACATTTCATGCAAAATCACTATCACCGACTTATACACCATCTCGAAACTTTGACAATGAGTCCATCATGGAATTTTTTTGCATAATGGCGTGGCTTTATAAAGCAACTATCCTTCTTTTAAATGCAAACCGAACTCATCAATCTCTTCTCATGATCATGTGCGAAGCATATATCATCTACCTTTTAAATCCAATCATTCTGAACCTTTGACAAAGCCTTCACCATGGCTCGTAAAATCGAAACCTAATCCATTAAGCAAGGTCATTTTAAAATGAGATCGACCAAACCAAAAATTTAATCTATCCAAACATAATGACACATTTAATAGTGCGGCCAATGCCATGGTTATTAAGTACTCATCCACACCTACATCTAGTAGGTGTCCCGAACAATGAGCCCCTCAATCGAAGCTAACTATACCCCCTTGGGAGAATCCTATAGCTTTGTATTTGATAAGTTATTGGAATTTCAATCTATCTAACTTCCTTTCATACGACCCATGGATGATTCATGACCCAAGCCTATTTGGTATAAAAATCCCACTATTATAAATATCATCTAGTCAAAGGTCATGAAATTGAGAGGTATTTTTCCTTCAAAGAGCATATCCAAAAACTTATAAATCAAGGGTATATCCAATTAGAAAACTCCACCACTTCATCTAGCCAAACCCTTAACATAATTATGCAACATTTTTCTAATTAACCACGAATAAATAAATCCACCCCTTTTACATCTCAAATGTAAAATGCTTACACGATTAACACCATCAATAAAGATCTCATCTCATCACCGACTCCGCATGTTCCTACCTTATACATTATTCCCGCTCCTTATTCAAAACCTATCGTGTCCACAACTATCACACCTATATCAATTTTTTTCTACTTTCGTACACTTATGCCTCGATCCTACCCTTACCACATTAACATCAAATTTGACTATACCATCTACTTCATTCGGTTTGATCATGTCCCAATCTATCACATCTGATTCATCCTTAGCACCTATTTCACCCCCATTGATATATACACCTATCCCTACATCTCTCACATAAAACAAACATATCCATACATCCACACCTACAACATACACCCCATTCGTAAACATATAATTCTTACCCTCAAAGCACTTATGAATCCACCATTCCCACTTGTTTCTACACTCGATATTATTAATGCATTTATTAGAATACCTATCATATCTACTCCATTGGTTACCACATCACCTTCATTATATTTTACTACCTTACCTACATCCATTCCACATTTACCCATCTTACCATCCTTAGAGTCCATCTCAGTTCCTCCTTCCACACCTTCTTCCACAACAAAAACATGAACTACCTTTACCACATTCACATTGAATTTCAATATACATACCACTTCATCCACATCTATCATGCCCCAACCTGTCATATTCAACCCCTTAACAACATCTACATCAAACATACAAATCACCACATCACATACATCTCCAAATATCACAATTATTCTAACTCACTATCAATCCCAACTACAACTATACATATCACATCAACAAATCCACTTACCCCTACCTTTACATCTTCGTCACCTATACCTATATCCTTTCCCATGGCCACATCACTGCTTTTATCCTAATATTATTTATTTAATACTTCTTTCACAAAGACTAAATCCCTTGATTTGAAAATATATTGATGATACCCCTTCAACAATTAATCAATCAAGCACCTCCACCTACATTGATTAAAAACGGTTTTTTCCTCCAACTAAATACCAAATATTTCCACCTTGGTAAATCCAAATCCTACATAATCCAAATCTCACATAGACCTTATTAATCGTATCATACAAACACCTATTTCTCCATCAATATCCAAACCTACACCATAATCATTAGATCCTCCAGCTTAATATTTTCATATATGTGCCATAGGTAAATCTTCTTGATCAAAATCTCAGGCTCGTGGTAAGCAACCTCAACAGTCTCTTGTGCCTCCTCGTAAGAATTTAGGTACTCTTTTTAGCAATCCAATGTTACAACATCTATTTTAAGGTCGGTCCTTCATCTAATACACCTCATATTGATGAATCCAAATTCAAATAATCTACACCTCCTCTCAAAATTGATATTTATTTTAACACATCGCATTCCCCCATCCGATCTATGTCTATTTATTCCACTAACTCCAAGTGATATTACTCTATCAAAACCCACAAGCGTTAGCTTCCTATGACACTTCGATTTTATCCTACTCGGACATCCTTTGACATTTAATTCATATATTATCCATCCCAATTCCTTCCATTAAATATTTTCATCCCCATAGTCCAGATCCATCACAGCTCAATCCCAATTAATTTTGTGCTTATCATCATACCCCAAGCCATGACATTGAACATTGTAAGGCCTTTCAAGAAATCATCCATAACCTTATTGGAAAAGATGATTTCCTCATTCCATTTAAACATATTTCTCCATCTACATCAAATACAAATTCATATCAGATCTGTCAAGTTTCCCATGATTCCTCTATCCAAATCATCCCTTAAAATCTCTCCCGCATATGGCATTCCTCCTACAAAGGTCCTTCATTTTTCATCAATACTAGTTATCTTACCAATCACCCTTGTGGTCTCCGACCATTCATCCAATCCAAATCCAAATTAATTGTGTCTAAAGTATTTCAACATCCACTAACTCATTTGTATGTAACATAATCTCCCTCGCTAGAGGACATTATCCTCTCATCCCTTTTACGTCAATTAATCTCTTATCTATCCATACAACTTCCTTGATGTTGTGGGAATTTACTTTTGACATCGTCTTATTTAATCTAATCCAATCTAAATTAATCTTGTCCAAATTATCATATCTTTCTAAAGCCTAATTTTGTGTCCATATTAATCTCTCCTTGAGAGATGATGTTTTTCATTTTAAATTCACCATCATGCGACCATATGTGTCCCTTCTTGTGGGGGCGCCATATTTATTTTACTTCCTAAGTTTTTGTGATCTTGCACATATTTTACCTTATCTCGATTTCATTAAATCCTCTCGTCCTAAGTCCATTTTTTTTTCCGTATTCCTCCATTCCATTGGGGACCATATCTCCTTATCCTAAGATCCACCTTTGTGATCAAATTTTTACCCCTCTTGGGGATTATTTATTTTCATCCTAATCCTACCTTTGCGGCCATTTATTTGGCTCATTATAGGGCACATATTTTATTCACTTCCTCAAAGATAACGCATAGTTTTAATCTTAACTCATCTATATCATCATATCCTATCGTCTCATATCTTAGTCCCCTAAGACTTTATCCTATATTTCAATCACACTATTAATACAACTAGATTTTACCTTACATGGCTCTAGGGTATATCATTTTGCTTCTCCCGATGAAAAACAAGAGATCGAACCTCTTAATGCATTGCACTTGAAACTATTCTATTGTTAGCATACCTACCAATGAGAACTTAGTTATATCCTTAGATAATTCATCCATCATGAATCTCTTCCATATTTCATTGTGATGACATGGGACTATGTGGTCTACCATCATTTCTTATACATGACCTTGAATATGGGCACCACGGACTTGTCCGTAACATTTTCCTTATGGATAGGTTCTCCCTTTCTCGGTGAGAACTCCACGATCATTACACCCATCACCTTCTTTTTACCTAGTGGAACCATGCTAAGGGTCTAGGGGTGTCACTTGCACTATCATCATTCCCTCCTAAATGGTCTACCTATCTATACCTATCTCTTCCCCATTAAAAAGAATAAAGTACAAATTATGGATGATCCTACTCATGCTATCTTATCCTAAAACATAATGGTCCTTGAAGGAAAATTGATCATAAAAATCATATAATAAAAGTAGATGGATCCCCGAAGGACAGCTATCATGCATCTCTTATCCTTCCATCTAAAATAAAAAAATTCACATAACCAAATGCAAAAGAAAACAATCAACCATACATCCGAAGGATGGATACTCTATTGTATCATAAAAATGAAGGCTTCTCATATTTATCAATCTTCTATATATCATAACATCCTAATAAATCTTCCTAGGCATCGATCAACTTTCTCATATACATTATAGAATTCCCACATTAATCGCTTTACTTGTTCCCTCTTGTCGGTGTTGGGGCATATTTCTAAGAACAACCACTTATGGAGATCCATCTTCCCACGTACAATTTGCATCTAGAATCCCCTTTGTCATGTGGAAATGAGCATATTTCATCCATATTTCCCTCATGGTATTTTGGTATAACTAACTATCGTTTGTTATGTATTAACACCTGCTATTTGTTGAAATTACAATGCCTTGAGTAGTACCCTTTCTTGTTTACCTCCAATCCAGTTCAAAGAATAGTTCCCCTTTAGTCCATCTTCTCATAACCTCTCCCCATTAACTCCATGAATCACTTGCTTCTTCCCATCATTCATCATATTCAGCTTGGTGATACTACTTAACCATTCCCGCCGCATGACAATAATACCTAAGAGTCCCTCTTAAGGTTGATATTCCATTTGGCCTTAGTCCATCTTATTTCTCCAACCTCTCATCATATACATCTAATTTAACAAACCATTCCACCCCTATACCCATTACACTCTTTTCTTTCTCCTTTAATATCCTCACTTTTGGTTTGGTGATCTTACTTAACCACTTCGCAACATGACGATCTTAGTTAAGATTTCCTCTTAGGAATGATATTTCATCTTTCCTTTCACTATCACTCCACATTCCCATTGTCCACATTTTCTCTTCATTCCCATAAACACATCCTATTACCTTTTATTTCTTCCTTTCAAACATTGATGAGGCCATAAGTTGGCCATAAATTACCATTATTCTTGTCCTTCCAAGTTACCTTTGAAAGTGGATTTAAATAAAATCTAGGAACTTATAGTTCTCTTAAGATAGAATACAAGATATATATCTTGTTCATTCTGCATAAAATATTTTGTTCTATATTTTATTGACTAATCCTATTGATTATTCGGAAAAGATGTCAAGTCTTTTGTATGTACGTCATAAAGGAAAGATAATGCTAGTACTAGGAAAAGTGGAATTGATCATGGAAGTATATATAAAATAAAAAATTATTTCATATTCAGATTCCTCTCAAAAAATTATGCAATTTCAAAAAAATAATCATCTCAATCCGAGATCACATGAAAAAGTTATAATTGTTTTAAGTTAGCTCCGGAACTCACAGATTTAGTTCCGGAACTCATAGATTTAGTTCTGGAACTCATAGGTTTAGTTATGGAACTCACAAATTTAGTTCCAAAATTCATAGGTTTAGTTTTGAAACTCACATATTTAATTTTGGAACTTACAGATTTAGTTCCTAACTCTTATATTTAGTTTTGAAACTCACATATTTAGTTTCGAAATTACGATTGAGTTTGGGAACTTGCATCAATCAAATAACATTTAGTTCTGGAACTTGTAATTCATATATTTATATTTTCAAGAAATTAAAAGAATGGACAAATTTGCAAGGTATAGAATGACAGTTAGTTCCAGAACTTGCATAAAAGGAATGACAGCTTTAATTCTGGAACTTGCATCAAAGGAATGTCACTTTTAGTTTTGATACTTGCATAAAATGGGAACTATGAATAATTATAGAATCCAATGAAAAATATGAGAGAGTTTTTTGTTCACAGTAATGTGCCTAACAAAAAATTCCTTCATATTTTTTACAGGTTGTACCAATGAAGAGAAATCTAACTTTCAGTGAGTTGCAGTCCAAGGAAAAGTGTATCAGATGAGAACTAAAAGTTCCATAAACAGAAATAGAAAATTCAAATGGAAAATATGAGATATTTTTTTGTTCATAGAAATGTGTTTAACAAAAACCTCATTCATATTTTCTACAAGTTTTACCAATGAAGAGAAATCTAACTTTTAGTGGGTGGAATCTAAGGAAAAGTGATCGTATAAGCACTAAAAAAAGTTCCATAAACAAAAACATAAAGTCAAACAGAAAATATGATATAGGTTTTATTTTCATAGAGATGTGTTTAAAAAAAACCTCATTCATATTTTCTATAGGTTTTACCAATGAAGATAAATCTAGCTTTTAGTGAACTGCAGTCTAAGGAAAAAGTGTATTAGACAAACGTCAAAAGTTCCATAATAAAAACAACAAAATCAAATGGAAACTCCGAGATAAATATTTTGTAACAATCCTATTTTGACAAAAATATCCTTTCAATAATTTAGGATAGTAAATCATTGTGATTCTTGTTACCAAAAGCAAGGAGAAGATTTGGGAGCAAATATTCCTAAAATAAGTAAGATAAGATTTGACTCTAAGAATATATCTCTCCATATTTTGTGGAGATGGACATCATAGTTCTTAGGATTGGAATAAATATAATATCATATTGTATTTCCTAAAATAAGGAGTTGGTTAGATGCATGAATTATAAATGCAACCTTCCACACTTTGAGATATGTAATTCTTTACTCCCAAGAAATAAAGATCTGTTCTTTCTTTCCAATATTTTGAAGTAAAGTTATTACGCAAGTTTTAAATTAAAAGTATGAATTAATTCATCCTCCAAGGAATGAGATGGACAATCATTCCAAGGAATATGGATCAATTTTTTAATGTTTATTTCTTTATTTATGTTGTTTTCCTTTTGTTGTAATTTTTTTTTTTTTTATGTTATGTAATTTTTTTGTGAACTTGTAGGTGTCTTTTCCTCTTTCCTTTATTTTCAATTGATAAATTTAATTTATGCAAGTGTGTTTACATTTTCTGAAAGTGTGATTTATTTTATACAAGTATGCCTTTATATTCTGCAAGTGCGATTTCCTTCATGCAAGTGTGTTTACATTTTTGCAAGTGTGCCTTTAAATTTATGTATGTGTGATTTACTTTATGCAAGTTTGGATTGTGTCTAAAGGAGATGCTTTCCAAAATATTCTTCTCTTAACGCATACAACCTTAGGACACCAACCCAGCATTGACATTATTAATGGTGAGGATTGATGAACCTCATCAAACAACATGTCCGACTTCCTCGCCATCTCCATTATCTCTTGCTTGGCAATCTTACTTAACCAATTTTATGTCATGACAGACTCACTTAAGGGTCCTCCTTAGGTTAAAATCGTCATTCTCGGACTTCTCGCTCACCTCATTCTTCATTCCCTCCATTGATCGTTACTTCTTCCTAATCTTCCATACCAGCTAAAGTTTCCTCCTACTATCATTTCTCAACCAATCATAGCAGTAGAATGTGTCTACTATCTTCTCGCTAGTAATCATGTTCCTTTCCCCATTTTCTCGCTTCTTCATCCATTATTCTTCATACCATTTTTGGCCATTCTTTTCATATCTTGTTTCTTCATCTTCACCACGTTCATCCTCATCCACTACATCGTCTCCTCACCTTTATCTTCACATAAATCATTTTCCTCCTCTATTTACTCTTTCCACTCCATCTTCTCGAATTCTCCCATGTATCTACCGCATGCTTAACCTCCATTGTTGTTAGTATTGTTGTTAGTATTCTCCGATAATTATCTCAGGACTTCTCCTAAAAAGAACTCATCCCCATTCTACAAGGCCTCATTCCCTCTATTGGAACTTATCTTTTTTTCACGTATTACTTTCTTCTTCTATCCACACCGATCATTATCAAGGGGCTTCTCCTAAAAGATATTCATTGGTGTTTCCTCTTCCATTCATCATTTGCTTTTTCATTTTATCACTTTTCCACCCATCCTTCCCTACCGATCATTATCGGTGGACTTCCCCCTATCATTCCTTAAGTGACACAACCTTTACCATCCCCATTGCCCTTATAACTTTTGTCATTTTTCCTATCATCCTTACTCTAACCATAATTTTTGGTCTCCCCCACCATTCTTTACATGATGTCACTTCATGCATCCTTAATTCTCTCTTTTTCACCTTGATTCCCTCATCCAACACCATTCCACACTTGTTTCCTTACCACCTCTTCATATTTGTCCATCCCCGCCAATAATTATTATTGGACTTATCCTAACATCCCTTCACTAGCATTGCCTCTTTTATTATCCCCCTCATTTTTCTCACCACCTCTCCATCTTCCATTCTTCCGCATAAATTTATTTATTTTCTTCATCATACATCATTCGTTTATTATCTCATAATACTTGTATCCTAATCTTACGCATCTCCACATATTTCTAATGCGTGTCAATACCCTCTAGTTCCTCTTTACATTCCCGATATTGCCCACTTTTCACTAAATATCTCTATTATGGGTTTCCTTCCTTATACATAATTTTCTCTCGTTTTCCTCTCCTCCTTTCTACTCATCTTATTTCCCTTCCAATGTATCATCTTCATCCCCTTTTTACTTCATGTTTCCTTCTTACTTCCCTAGTGATAACATAGCTCTTTAGTATTGTCCCATCTTTTTTATCATCCCACCATCCACATGCGTTTTCATGTGGTCTGCATTACATATTCTTTACCTTGGTTTTCTCACGGTAACTCCGGGCCCTTTGATCTTCTCCCTACATCCTCATTCATCCCTTCCTATGGTATTTTAATCTTCAAGCATACCATAATGAAGATCACCTATCACATTTTTCCTTGCAAGTTCCTACTTTATCGTTCACTTAGCAAACATCTATGGTAATCTTCCCCCATTTCCATGAATCATAATTTTTGTACTTTATTCTTCTTTTCTTTTCTTATCAACGATAGATATTCCTTAATAAATCTCATTCAAACTAGTAACCCCTCGTCTGGGGAATATTACTTCACCATTCATATTCCGACTCACACTTTTATCCAATCTTATCTTCATGTCTACCTTTGTGGCCACACTCTCTCCACCTTTGGAGAATTTTATTTACACATCCATCTTCTCGCTTTGTCATTTTCGTGCCTGTATTGTGGCATTGTTATTTTCATCCTCGTCCCCTTTCTAGAGGCAATATTTTTCATTTGATTCCTCACATATGAAGGATTTAACATACCTTTCACATTTAGTTGTGCATACTTTGATGTTTTCCTATGACCCATTGGTCATCGCTATTTACATCCATACTATAGTGGTATTCACCCACTCAATGGTTTATAGAACGTTGTCATCCATCTCCATTGAGACCATAATTTTCCTTTACTGATGTGATATTGAGTCGCTTCCATATTTTTCATTGTTATTGCGATATTTTTGCCTAGGGCATCTTTCCTTGGTTATGTGTTTCTTCCATCTTTTAATCACCCATCCGATCTTTACCACATATCTCTTTCAAACTCATGATTGAATTCTTTTATGTTGCCAATTCCACATTTGAGGGGAACACTCAATCAATAATTTTTTCATTCTTTTTGTCGAATGGTTTTCCCAATGCAAACAACTCATCAAAAGGGGAAAATATAGACACAAGTTTTTGTATCATTCATCCCCTTCATCCCACGTTTTTGTCATTCAAGAGAGGCTTATCCCTAAAGTTGAATAAATCCCATTTCCCACCAAAACTACATATTAGAGTAATCAATATTAATTGGTTAATTGATCCCAATTAAATCCCTAAATATCGTTATATCCTAATATCCAATTAATAATTAAGTATTCCAATTAAGTCTAATCACCCTACATAATAATTAAATAATCCAAAATCCATCCAAATCATGAACCCCCTAAATCAAATCAAATTCATTATCCTACCTAATAACTCAAATTGTGGTCCCCCACCATCAAAATTGTGAACCCCACTCAATCAAATCAAGTCCATTATTTCACCTAATAAGTCAAATCATGTCCCCCCACTCACTCGACAAAGGTTACTTTATCAAAGGTTACTTGATAACCCCCGATCTAACCCCATCTCAAGGATATAAATACATACCTTCCCCCTCTTCAAACAAGTTGGAATTTTTGGGAAATTCTTTTTAAGTCTTAGAAAACAAGAAGGAAGCGTGATAGATTTTTTTTTCCATTATAGCTCTCACTATAGAAGCCTTCCCCATCATTTTAAATAAGTAAGAAAGGAAAATGAATTGTTGGTTTTATAGCTTCTCTCATATCATCCTCATGTTACTCTTATGATGCCACTTATGGCACCATAATGTCATCCACATACCCTTGAAGTAACCTTGTCATCCCATTTACTTCGTATATTATACTTCGTGCTCCTACATGCTATCTACGGTTCATCGTTTATTTCTATATTTATACACATGTGGGTTGACATCCCGCAAGGGAGATAACACTTTCTTGAACCCAGCAAAGTCTCAGCAGCCCTCGCATATATCTATCTCATCGTATCTATTTCATTTTTGTAGACATTATCATAGATCCATCTATTTGACACTGCATATCTACATCAACATCTTAGGCTCCTCAATCCCTCCATATTTTGAGATTGTTGGTGGTTTTTAGTATCGTGCATTCACCTACATGAGAATGAGGTTTCATATCCAACAAAGTTGATGGTAATAACATATGAAAGCCCCACCCAAAACACTCATCGTGATCGACGGAGGTACAAGGGTGACCCAAAATTAAGGTAAGGGTAGGGAGACGTTGCTACTAGTACAATCTGATGAAGAGTATAAGAGGAGCAAGTCAGCTCGACCGAGTTGTTTGACCTAGAATATAACAATGCCAACATTAAACACCTCCTCAATATTAAATGAAGTAATCAAACCAAATAATGATGCGACCAAAATAATTTAATGCATGATAATTTAGAATATTTGCAAGAAACATTGGAAATGAAGAGAAACATATTAAAATTTTCTTTTCCCAATCAAAATTAATTCATAGTCCCATAAAGGCCAAGAAATGTCTAATGAACTCATACTACCTACCTACACTCAAAAGCCTTAGAACTTGAGCATTTCTAAATGAAATTACACAAAATTAGTATTGGTGGAATCATTGTTCCAAGCTCAATGCATATAAATAAAGAAATTTAGGTATTGATTAATATTTTATAATGTATTTTGTAGAAAATGATCCTACTTGTTATCCAAAATTCACCCCTCAAGGTAATTTTGATAACATGCATCAAATTCTTTAGTCCCAAGCAATTATATTGAGTCCGAGAAAAAGTCATGTTTCTAGGGTCCCCTCAGATTTTTTCTAACTCCCCTGTCTAAGAAGAAGGGAGCAAGTTCTGAGAAAATGTGAAAAATTACAAAAACAAGCTCGGGCCAGGAAAAATTGCGAAAAATGGCTAAGTCCTAGTCCTCGCAACATTCGGGACATGAGGGACATCTGGACGCGAACCGGCCGAAAGGCCGCTAGGCGGTCTGCGCAGCATTTGGGACATTTGGGACAAAGGGACGCTGGGACGTAGAAATCCGAACTGGCCGAAAAGTTGAAAAAATTGACTAATTGTTGAAACAGGCAGTCTGGGACATCTGGGCAATTAGTACGCGAACCGGCCGGATCGGCCGAAATGAGTCAAGGCAGCCCGGAACAGTTGGGCTGAAGGTACGTGAAGTATACAAACCAGCCGGATCGGCCGAAATGAGAACTTTGATCGGGGACGCGCGGACAAAGAAATCGCGAACCGGGTGAACCGGCAAATCGGAAAATTTGTCCCAAACGGTCCGAAAGCAAATGGGACATCTGGGCCGCGAGTACGTGAACCGGCCGGTTCGGCCGAAACAGGGAACTTCAGCAATGGGAAAAATGGGACAAAGGGACGTGTGGGACGCGAAAAGCCGAAGCGGCCGAAGGCAGAGAAGAAAAGTCAACGTTTGACCCGTGGAACTTCAAACGGCCATAACTTTTGACTCCAAGCTCCGATTTTCACAAAATTGGACTTTCTGGGTAGATATATTTAAATTAAGGAAACATATTTGGCTCCAGTCAGTGAATGCTCATTCCCGTCAAATGACAGAAAACGCCTGCTAGACCCAAAATAGCTGCCCGCACTCAGAAGGCCATAACTTTTGCATTTCTCAACGAAATCACACAAAATTGGTACCGTTGGAATCGTGGTTCCAAGCCCGATGCAAAGAAATCAATAAATTCTAGATTTGATCAGAAATTTATTGAGATTTTTAAGAAAACGTGGCCGGATTCAGAACAGTGTTTTATTTGGTAGCTGGGAGTGCAATTAAGAGGCATGGCCATCATTCTTTCTCTGCTGCAGCACATGGGACAGTATGGGGAGCCTTTTGCAAGTAATTTATAACTATTTCATTCAATTTAATGCCTCTTACAGGTGGTTGAAGGATAGATTTCGGGATTTCCATTTTCCCTTCTCTTTTCCTTCCTATTTTTCTATAAATTGGAGTGTTGGGCTCATTGTAAAGGAGAGAGATTTTGGGTAGCAAAGCTCTACCAAAATTTCTTTGTGAATCCGGTGTGTTGCAGACCTTGTAGTGGACTCCTTTCATGGTGATCCGGCCCTTATCTTGTAATAGATCAATCAGCATACCAGAAGCAATAAAATACAAAGTTTGTGGATGTATCTTCCCCTGTTGTGTTTTCTTGCATTCTTCTTGCCCCTTTTATCTTTCTACAATAATATTGTGTCTATTATTATGTTCTTGCAGGAATTCATTATCATTGTGTGTGCTTGGAATATTGCTGTGAATGCATTTTGCTAGATTATGGAGAACTGTCATCACCTCTTCTAGTGTGCACTTTGCCTCTGTATTTCACACATTTGGAGACTACTCTCACATCCTCCTTTTCTGGTGTATCACCGCTTTAGTGTAGGATTTCATTTTATGCATTCTCCTTTCCCCTGGTCCTTGAAATTTAGATTAGAACAGCTAGCTTATCCCGCATTAGAGTAGATTGTGGCGGGTAGTTTAGGAGCAGAACCACCTTCTCTAGGTCTATCTCAAGTAAAGCAAGTCCCACAACTTGGGGATAGTACCCATGTTATCCAATCACACCATGAGTTCAAGTATATGCACAGGGGTGCTTTGTGATTCGGTGATAACACTACTTGAAGGAGACAGGTTTGAAAGTGGTTTAGAGTGCAATTAATAAGAATGTCCATAATTTTCTCCAACTTCAAGTTATGGGACAACATGGGGAGATTTTGCAAATCAATTTCCATAATTTCACCCCATTTATTTGATCTCGCAAGTGGTTGGAAATGAAATTTTTGTATTATACTCCTCTATTCATCTCATTCTATATATTGTAATCTTGAGCTAATTTGTATATGAGTTAGTCATTTTTCTTATGCACTCTCTCTCTTTCTTTTCTACTAGGGTTGAATGTGGAGCTTGAGCCTCCTTCTCAAGCTTTCTAATGGCATTTTATTTCCTTTTCGTATGGATGTTGTCTTGTGTATATTTATTGGAGTAATATATTGTGCCCTATGATGTATTTTGTCCATTGTTTTCATGTTTTATTATCTTTATTTTCCATTCTTCATTACATGGTATATTGTGCATATTATTGATGTCTATTGTAGGTTTTAGGAGTTATGTTTAATCGGTAATAAATGGTTCTTTATGTGAATCTATCTTTGGCCTGTGGTGCATTTTTTCCACCCTTTTTCTACTCACCTCTATCCATTTTAACAATTGAAGTATTGGCTAACAACACCCCTATTTCCAGTGTATCACTGCTTTATAAGTGTAGGCTTTATCCTTCATGCACTCTCTCACCTTGAAATGTTGGAATGTTAGATTAGGATTAGATAGTTATACCTACATTAAGAGTATTTTATGCTAGGTAGTTTAGGAACAGAACAAACGTTTTGTGGATCTCTATCTCAAGCAATAACTCCCACACTTAGAGATAGTACCCATGTTACATAGATTATACCGAATGCCCTACTCCACTTTCAAACCATTTGCGGGTGTTGTAATTTGGTGGTAATAGTTCTCAAATTCCTGGTGGAAGATGTTTGAAGCACCTTACCACTTCATTTCATCTAGTTGGTGTGTTTTTGGTGAGATCCATCCTTTGGAGGCACATGCAAAGCACATATGGTGACTCCATTTTTCTTAATGACCCATTCTCACAAATTATAGACCTTTCTTCCATCCATTTCCATCCATTTTGTTCTCATCTATTCCATTTTGTGAAGTTGTGCAATCATGGCTTCATTCCCACACTGGAATTCTATATTGTAACAATTATAATACCATTTAGACATACCTCCAAATTTTCATCACACATTCTCAAGGTACTATCAGCTACCTCTCGATCCATACTATGATGAAAATTTGCAATATGCATACCCATATGAGAAATATGTAGATCAGTTTGGTTACCCAACTAATTATGCAGGTTTCCAAGACCAAGGGTATGCAGATTATGGTGGTTACCTTAAAATTGTAGATTTTGAGTCGCAATTGAAGATCCAAAGAATGTAGGTTGACATGGTTCAATCTTGGGATAAAACACAAATGAAGGCATTCAGGATTGGTTGCAGGGAACCTTGTCCATGGGAAGGCCCTTTTCCAAGACACTATAGCCCACAGGAAAAGCTTGATTTCATGGTTGAAATGTTGCCCCAACTTGTACAATGGACCGAGGATATTGAAACATATGAGAAAAGTATGAGATAACCTTATCAATAGGTAAGTCAATCACTAACTCCTTGTTCTTCTTTCTCTCCTTCCCAAGCCTTATCATTCAAACATTGTATGTTGCCCCAAATGTTGAGTTCCCTTTCTTTAGCTACTAACCTTCCATCCCATCTCAATTCATCTACCCTTTTTCTATCCATACAAATACTCCCTCCATAAAAATTAGAGGTTTTATTCCTCCCACCACAACAAACAATTACAAAATCAGTTGTAGCCCACCTCACCCCTCCTCTTATATTCCAAAGTCCATGTTGGGAAAATCAATATGAGTAGACCAACCAAGAGAAACAAGAAGAACCAAAAAGGGAATAAATGATGAAAAACCCGGTAATCTTGGCTCTAAGATTCAGGATTGATAATGTCCCCTTTCTATTTAAACCTATTAAGGAGATGCGGAGTCGACCACGGTGTGGAGGATGATTCTGCAGAGGAGCAAGAACAAGAAGCAAATGATCAAATATCTCTTTTCTCTCCGAATGTAGTGTGTATATTAGCACCATATTCTCAGACGTTAGTGATTCATCTCAGCTTACAAAGAAAGAAGAATAAAAATAATATGTGTAAACAAAAGCGGAAAATCTCCCTAAAGTGCAAGATGTTTCGATGGAATGTGGCAACATTCATCGTCTTGCATACCTAGAGCTTAATACACTATTAGAAGGTTGTATTGAGATACCATATCCATCATCATCAACTACAACCAACCATGAGGAGCCTCATGTTATGGAGGAGACCAAATCAAGTTTAGAGGTTCTACATGAAGAAGAGATAATCGAGAGATTCTTACTTTCTTTCATTGAATAGGATATTATTAATGAACCTGTCATGAAGGAGAATAAAGATGATGACAACAATGCAAAATTATTCATCATAGAAAGATTAGTTTCTAAAGAGGTAGATTTATTTATAGAGGTAGAGTATCATTCATATCAGCCCTAAACCAATCACCTTCTTCCAGAAAGTTTACAAGATGACCCCATTCATGGGATGAGCTTCAGAGGAATGGGAAAACCAAAAGGTTCAGCCCATTGGTTCCTAAGGCCCCATGCCCAATCAAGTATTTGGATTCATTAGAGACAAGGGGGGAGCCAACACTGGTCATGCTCACTTCAAAGCATGAGGATGATCTTCAATGCACCAAGGATCAGCTTCATGAGCATCTTGAGGAGGTATTCATTCTGTTTTGATACTTTCGGTGGGTGGGTGGAGGAAACATTTCCACTCTTATTACTAGCCATGTCCATTGCTAAATTAATTACATGGCCATACTTTGTAAAAAAGGGAAGTTATTTCTCCTTGCTCTGTTATAGGCTTTGTTTAGATTTCCTTGTTTTGGTTAGAGTAGAGTTGGAGTAGGTTTGTTTCTAGTAGAAGAAGTACTTGTGAACAATCTGCATGTATTTCTTGAGGAATGTATGATCTATTTCTTTGTACATAACTTAGTTTGTTGTTTCTTTGAGTAGTGTAGTGTACCAGGCCTTTCGGTTGTTGCAGAGGGAGATCCATAATGCATGTAATAGTTGCAAACTCCAAATCGAGAAAAGTAGAGTAACTAAAATTAATTGATGGGGTGATCTTGATGATTCTCTCCAAAGAGAGATGCAAAGCAAGCCCCAAATCCATGTAATTAATCTGATGCTTTTTCCCTTTAGCCTTAGACGGTCACATCCAATAAGAATGGATGAGTTTTAGGTTTGAAGCAATTTTCCACTCTCTCAAATTTTGAATCCAAAATATTCTTATAAAAATCAGAAAATGAAAACAACGGAAGGCGGTTGAGAGTGTAAGTAGTGACATTTCAAGGAAGTCCAGGGGTCAAGTTTTTTCGGTTTTAGGCTAGGTCATGTTAACCGTACAAACATCATGCTTAATAGAAGGATACAAACAACTATTCATACTCCATTTAAGCAGAGTTAATGGCCCCGTGAGTCACCAAAATCATTATCTAATTTCACTACCCCAATGAAATTTGATAACAAAAACTCTTGTGATAATTAATTAACTGCCCACTTGGGAAGAGATGAAAATGCCCAACATTCTTTTCTAAGAGCATCTCTAATGCACAGGCCCATGAGCATAAAGAATCGCAAATCACAAGAATTTCAGAAAGGTTGCATTTTGGGTCTCTTCTTGAGCTGAAATCCATGCATCCCCACTTATTTGAATAAGGGATTCCATATCAAGTGGTTTTGGACTCGTCGAGTTTAAAAGAAAGTTGTTTCATCTCATCAAGCTCATTAGCAAGTTATGTTTATTACCAAGATATTTGTTAAGGCTAATACCATTCTCACAATGAAATGACTAAGTCCTTTCCAATGGCTGAGTGGTTCGAGTGACAGGCTAAGGAAAATGAGTGGAGAATTCAGCTTGACACTATGGTCTGGATTCGAGGAGCATAATATAGTATTATTGATGGGGTCACACTTAGAGAAGAAGCAAAATAATGGTGACCGAGCTATTTTCATAACTCCACCAATCTGATCTTGATTAAAGGAGATTGATGAGTTTTAGAATGAAGAGCTGGGATGCTTTACAAATCTAGGAAAAATATTATTCTCTAATGAGCTATACATTGTGAAAGGCATTGGGTTCATATAAAATGGGTTAGTTTTATAGTAAACCGGATCAACCAAACTCATACTCATCATGCCAAACTGCTTCAAAGGGAAAAGGGTCAATTTGTCGTATAAGAGATGAGTTGTTAATGGTGGTTGGGCCATTTAATGTAAATTTTTCTAATCTCCCTTTAATCAATATAAAAATGGGAAAGCTGCTTCTAGGAACCCCAGACTAGTTTAATGCAACTGAACACTCTAACGTGCCTGAGATTAGTCCCTTACTTGAGGGTTATATGCTTTGGCATGTGCAACAAAAATTGAAATAGGAGAAATCTGATCGACTAAGTCATAGAGCTTGGGTCTCTCAAATAAGGTATTGAGCCATTGTGCAAAGAAGAGTGATGTATGCAAGACATTCAGCGAGTTGTGCCCATTAAGGAGAAAGGATGATTCATTTGTCAACTCTGCCATGAGTATGTTGAGTCATATAAGGATCGAGCTCTACAACCCAAAGTCAACTGTGATGAAATCGACCCAAGAAAAACTATGCATTTGAAGATCTAATTTTTCACAAATCCAAGCTCGTCATAATTCAAATCTGAAGTTAATTGTTGAGTCCCGATGAGTTTCAACGAAAGCATGGTTTGAGCCTGTAGAGCTAAATTGACTCAAGTTGTGCTCGTGGTGGACTCAGTGTTAAGGAGATGTGAATGGAAAGCTTGAAATTCAATGCAATGATTTGAATCTACAGTCGATGTTGTCCACAGCGAAAAAAGTGTCGATCAAGGATGGAGTAACGTGGGTGTTGCCACGTGGCCCCTTAATGCAATTTCAAAGGAGTGAAAGGAATGCGTCGACCCCACATTGCATGGGGCCTTCACGTGGAGCAAGGAACTTGTAGATGTTGCGGAGAATTCATCAAACTAAAGGTATTAATCTTACCGAGCTAGATCAATAGGATAAGTCAATGAAGTGGTGACTCGGTGACACACGAAAGGAGTGGAGAACCGAGTCAGAGCTATGAGGTGAGCCCAAAATACATTAGAAAGTCACCATGATGTAGATGAAACCACCTAGCTGATAATGCATAATAAATATGACACCCTAGGTAAGGAGAGGAGTCAAAATCTCAAGGGTTAGAAGCATAAGGATAAACGACAAAAAAATTGGGCTTGACCGGTTCAAAAGAGAGTCACGAGATGTGAGGTGAACCCATGTAGCGAGTCGAAAATGATAAAATATGAAAGCCCCAATGAAAAATACTCATCATGCTTTCTGGAGATATAAGGGTGACTTGGCATTAAAAAGGGTAGGGATGCATCGGTACCAATATAAATACTTTTGCTAAGAGTATAAGAGGAGCGAGCCAGTGTCGGTCAAGGTGGCATACAAAAATGTAAACATTAGACCTGTCCTCAATATTAAATGAAGTATTCAAACCAAATAATAATGGGCCCCCAAAAATTTAGAGCACAATCATTTAGAATATTTTCAAGAAACATTGAAAAAGGAGGGAAACATATTAAACTTTTCCTTTCCCAATAAAAATTAACTCACAATCCCATAAAGGCTAAGAAATGTGTTACAAACTCAAATTACCTACCTACACTTTGAAAAGCTCATAAGTTGATCATTTCTCAACAACATTTCACAAATTCGGTATTTTTGGAATCATAGCTTCGATCCAAACACACAACAACTAAATAATTTAGATATGGATCAATGTTTGATAATGTATTTCGATGAAAACGAGCCTAGTTAAAGCATATAATTGAAAAGTTATTGGAAATGCAATTAATAAGTATGTCCATCATTTTGTCCAACTGCAAGTTATGGGAAAGGATGGGGAGATTTTGTAAATTAATTTCCATAATTTCACCCCATTTATTACATCTTACAAGTGGTTGGAAAAAAATCGATAATATACTCCTCTCTTCTTCTCATTCAATAAATTGTAATCTTGGGCTCATTTGTAAAGGGTGTTAGTAATTTTTCTTCTACCCCCTCTCTTTCTTCTCTACTAGGGTTGAATGTGGAGCTTGACAACCCTTCTCAAGCTTTGTAATGGAAATTTATTTCTGTTTTCCCACTGATGTGGTACTATGCATATTTATTGGAGCAATATAATGTGTCCTGTGATGCATATTTTCCATCCTTTACATGTTTTATTGTCTCTATTTGACTTTCTTCATTGTAGGGTATATTGTGCATATTGTTGATGTCTATTACAGGTTTTGGGAGCTATGTTTAATGTGTAATAAATGGTGATTTTTGTGAATCTCTCTTTGTATTGTGGTGCATTTTTTCCACCCTTTCCATTACTCACATCTCTCCATTTTAGTAATTGAATTATTGGCTAACAACCCCCTTTTTTTCGTATATCACCACTATTAGTGTAGGCTTTATCTTTCATGCACTCTCTCCCCATGACCTCTTGGAATGTTAGATTAGGATTAGATAGTTATTCCTACATTAATATTAGCTTTTGGAAGGTAGTTTAAGATCAAGAACCAACCTTCTGTGGAGATCTATTTCAAGCATCAAGTCCCACACTTAGAGATAGTACCCATGTTACAAAAATTACACTTTGAATGCCCCACTCCACTTTCGTGCCATTTTGGGGTGTTGTAATTTAGTGATAACAATTCCTTCTACAATAAGGAAAATATATCCTCCTATCAATTCTTCTACCGCATTAAAAATTCAAACTAATCAATCACCTCTCAAGGTGAATCCTGTATCACCTCCTTCCACTAAATCTTCTACAATGTTACCCAATAATCCACCACTTTACTAGCCAATCATTTTTGTCAATACAACTACTCTTGTTGATGGTTAGGAAACATTTCAAACTCCACAACCATTACATGGTCCTACTTGATTCTTCCACCTACCATTTTGTCGGCACTCTCTCTTATCATGATACGATGAAACTCTCACACGCTTTCATGCGATCTCTCACATCGCTCCATATATTTCCATCAATATACGATTAGGGGCATCATGATTATATCAATCCTTCTAGCATTATCAAGTGTATTTAATTTCTTCTCATCTATTATTCCTCATACATCATACATAATTTGATACAATCTTGTATCCTCATTACCCTATGACCCACTCTCATGGTATGGTTGACATATAACAGATTAAGGGAATACTAGATTTATGGACCTCACGCACTACACATTTGAAACTTTAGAAATACAAGACAAATCTCTCTCTAGCATTTCCTTTTTGACACATCTCACTACCGTATGACACACAATCATGTTCCAATTCACACTTTAATTTTGAGGGCATACTACATACATGAACCTCACACAAAGAAAATTCCACACTCACCACATTCACGATACATCTCTATCTCAAATTCACATGATCCACTTCTTGATAAAGGACATTAGTTTCACGGTTCATACTCGATTGTTGACATTATATATATGAAATGAACCTCACATCACTTGAATTATATATGTTTTATGATTCATTGATCACATCTTTCTAGAGCATAATTCAAGGTATTTCCTTATGATGCACTCTTGTCCTATGGTTCATTTTCGACTAGAGAGGGTTATTTTATAAATTAACCTCATCGCATGCATACTCATTCACATTCATTTGGGGATCATGCTACTCCTATCACACTCACATTATATTCTATTCCATCTCATTCACAATATATTCGATATCTTGGTCGCCTTTACTATTGCTTAGTTATTCTTACATGCACACTTTGTTACACATGTTAGTCATATATTTCCTATGTCATTTATATATACACATGTGTGATCACTTGCCTTATACTTTTGAATGAATAATTTGCACAAATTGTGGTAGAAACATGAATGCTTGACACTCGTACCTCTAACCATTCCAACGGCGGCTCCACAGGGCCATCAAATTTCGTACACACTATAGGTGTTATTGTTTTGTTTTCTACTACTTCATATTTTTTAGAACACAATAATCTGTTGGATCATACATGATTTGATGTACTTTCTATATTTCTAGCATGCTAATGGGTGCTTCATGTGAAAAATTTGTCTTGTAGGAACTATTAGCTACCATGGCTTTATGATACTTTGCTTGCTATTTTTTGTCATCGTTTTCCATATTTTTAAATGTTTTTTACCCTTTATCTTATGTGCACGTTATATTCTTTTTCCCACTTCGGACTATTTTTCTTGTGAAATTTTGAGTATGTTTGAAGTTTGAAACCCACTTTTGCAGCTTTACTTTACTTCCACTATGTTTTGACTACTTTGTCTTCTTCATGTACAACTTACACATTATTTTCTATGTTTATTTTTCATGTTTTCACTAACACATGTTTCCATCCACTTTATTTGTGTGATCCTTTATTTTTACCAAGCGCATTACCCTCCTCCTGCAGGGCATCAATATCAGTTCAGCCATAGGTATTCCTTAGGGCCGCATTCTCCTAAATGCGACATCACATATACCACAAATGAGGGGACCTACATTACGTGAATCAATCTCACCGCATTCGGTAGTTCATTTTTATTGAATATCACAGTTCTCAATACAGAACATAGTAGTGTATCGTATTTGAAATGGCTCAGAATCTTAGTTGGGTCTCAAGTTTTCCAAAGAAGACAACACTCAAACACATATATGAGCACTTTTGCACCCATGAACCTTCATGTGTGGATATGACCAGGGGATTACATAGTTTCTCTCAAAAAAATTAGTTTCAAGAATTTCTTACAAAGTTTTTCCATCGAATGGGAATATTCCTCTAGCAAGCAACATACCCGCATTGTCCATTTTTATTTTTGTGTTGGATCGAAATGGATCAAAATGCATCAAACCGGAACAAATTAGGATCAAATAATCTATAATGGTGTATAAATCATCAAGAAGTAGTTAAATGATGGATAATAACACTAGACCTTTCTCCCTAAACTCTTCTTCCATGGCTTGAGATCGCCCAAAAACTCACCCTTTTACATAACAATTAGGATACGTTCTACACTCTTCACTCAACACGGATCGGTACACAAGTTCATTTTCACAGCTTAGCCACTTTTACATGCTTTTCAAATATCTGGATCAAATTTTTTAAATAAAAAAATTTCTCTACTCTTTTTCTCTTTTGTTTTGTAGGTTCATCCTTATGGGAAGAAGCAGTCACATCATTGAGCATCAAATGACATCGAAAATAGGTACAACATGACATAACACATATGCTTTAACCCCTAGGGCCCCTTCCTCTTCTCTAGCTTCAAGAATTCACTTTTTATCACTGGCCGGTACCCACATTTAATCTCCTTGAAAGACCAAGTAGCATCATGCATTTTGATAGGACACTTAAAGCCGAGATAGATGATTGTGTATGTCATTTTGTAGCCAGGGAAGCAATCTATCTGACTTGTTAGCACTCAGGTTTTGAAAGGAGTGGGTAGCACCTTAAAGGATGTGATCTGATCCTAACTATTTTAGGTTATGCCTTTCAACCAAGGTAAGAGAACCTATTTTGTAACCTCTATTATTGAATAATGCTGGTAAATCCTTCTTTTGCATAAATTTTATAGAGAATACCTTGGGGAAAATATGATCAACACACCAAATCTAACTCTCACAAGTTGTCACTTCCAGATTATGGAGATATTTTCACAACAAGGAAAAGGTTACTAAAGACATTTGGGATCTTGATTGTTTCTGCATGCTTTGGTAATGGAAATTATGCATTTGTACACACACAGGACAAACAGGGTAGTATGGGTAGGATTGGTTGTTTTTAAATGGATTTTTTTGTGGGAGGTGGGGTAGGATGAACTTGACTCACCAGATCCTTGAGGAATCTTACAAAATGGAAGGTTAAACCAACAGAATGCCACAAAATAGCTAAAATGTTTCTTTAACCAAAATATGTCCTTCAATGGAGGCCCAAATTAGGAATTTTTCACACAATCTTTGAGATTCTATCATGAAGGCTCGAGTTAGAAAACCCAACAAAGCATCAAGATCTAAGCTAAATCATGCCTAAGGTACACCCGAGGCTTACAAACAATCTCTATCAATAGATGAAAGAAAAGTGATTTTAAATCATTTATTTCATTCCCAGATGAAAGCTCTTCTGAGAAATGAAATTACAGATGCCACTAAACTGTCACAAGGATTGAGGCCTGTGTGATTGAATTAGATTTTAATACAAGATTGAAACAGAAACAAGAAAAACTACTCGCATACATTCAGAGATGAAACAGACACATTTTGCTCAAGACAACACAAAATAACTCGAATTTGATTTAATCTAACAATGAGAGGAAAGTTTATAGAAAAATCTCATATATTTTCAATGGATGTTCACTCACAACCCCTTGAAATAATTATATTCAATACAAAAGAGATATACAATCTTCTCAAATGGATTCTCAAAAAGATGGGCTCTATCAAGCTTTTTCTATTAGAAAAATCAGTCCCGACCCTCACACTCCAACCATTTGCATGATAAATTTGTGCCATTTATAACATTTACAACAGATCCTCTTTTCCCCAAAAATATAGACTTTGAGTGTCACTAGTGCTTGCTATGATCACGATCACGATACCTAGAATCAGATCTTCAAAAAGTCACTAGGTGCTCAGGGGAAGATCTCTTCGAATACGTCTTACATTCAACTCCTCCTTCTAGTAGATCACTCTTTCTTCAACTTGCCAACCACTTCGCCCCTAATCTATAAAATCTAGCTCCTTGCGTGCTTGGGAGAAGAAAAACGAAAAATCCCATCAAGATCAATAGTCACTTTAATGGCAAAAAACATCTCCAGATCTTCCCCACCAAACTTAGATATCAATTTTAACTCACCTCTCTATTTGGCGTGTAGAAGATACCAAGAAATCATGAAGACTCGCACTTCTAGGAGATTTTAGCAAAAATGGGGGGAAAATCAGATTTAGACACACAACTGTCATTGATCTCTACTTTGAATTTGGGTCATCCACATGGAATATTCAATTTAAAATGGGCTCAGGGCTTCCTTTTGAATTTTTACGACCCTTTGAAAAAATGGAAAAAATTCCCATTTTGCTCCGCACCTCCACTTCGAAAAATGGGCCTGATTTGTGTCCTAAGGTGGGTCCCAAAGGAACCATGAATAAATTCTTTCATTTGAACTCATTTTCGGAAAATGGAAAATTTTCCAAGTTTTCCTTGCAGCTCCGCCTTCCACTTCTAGTCTCTAATGTGGGTCCCAGCGGAACCACGCTTTCTTTTTCACTTTTAACTCTTTTCTCCTAAAAGGAAAATTTTACAAATTTTCGTCTAAGGATCTACACCTCCGTCGTTGACCGAGCAAGCTTGGACCTTTCCTCTATCGGGAAGTGGGTTATTTTGAAGATTTTAATCATTTGAATATCATCGAGCAAAAAATCCAAGTTACCCCCGATGGTCCGTCTCCCTGCCCTTTTGACTTGAAACAAACTTTGATTAATCCCTTGTCGGGATTGTGGGTCATTTTTGATATTTTAACCCTTTTGAGAATAAGAGGAAAAAATTTTAAGTTGCCACCGATGGTCCACTTTCCCACTCCTTTTGACTTTATTAAAATACCACGTGTCACAATGGCACACCTCGAGATGGTTGCCAAAATTTGAGACCTTGAAACAATACAGGCTCACCACGTGTCCTGACCTAAAATTATTTTTTTTGAAGGCTTGAAGCTTGACCAGAAAGTGCCATGTGTTAGGTATGAGGATATCTCTTTTGGTCATTGAAAATTCCAAGAAAAATGTGAAGTGAGCGAGTCCTCCATGTGTCCTCTTGGTACTTCTTTAAAATCGAACCTAAGGGCCGGTCCCCCAAACATGCGCGGTTCCTCCACGTGTCCCACCTCCCAAAAATTTTATTTATTTATATTTATTGAAAAAGACTAAGTATGGGTAGACTCAATAGAATCCTCCACGTGTCTCTCGTCTGTCAAACCTCCATGTGTCCTCCCAAGCGCTTACTCCAAGGCGAAACGAAAAGTAAATCTTCAAATGAGCGACATTCCTCCACGTGGACATATTTTAAGTTGAGGTTATTCATATAATTTTTGAAGTACCCCACTGAGCCACATCTAACCAAAAGAGGCCATGTTTCCTATAGATGCGAAGATGTAAATTTGACCAGGGAGAAATTCCCGTCACAAACCATAAACTACGAAAAATGACCATTTGAGCTTGGAAATGAAATTTTCTCCAAGAAAAGAGAATTTAGAAGTGTTATAAGGCTCAAATACATTCCTTAAACATACATCCATTTATTTTTCTTCAAGTATTTAGGGAAAAAATGACAAATACGACAAGTCTCGATCATGGAGGATGGAAATAATGGTAGAACTCAAGTTTTAGATGAACAGAGAACAAGAGACCCAAATTACAGACCTTTTCTAGAGGAACAAAGAAACGAGGAGTAAACCATGGACCCATAAGCAATCTACGTCCGAGGAACAGATAAAAATGGCAACAGAAAAGTAACCAGAGACAACATGGAAATGTAGAAAGTGATAGAGGCCATAAATCGATAGATTTTCAAAGGCAAAATGGGGCGAGACTATTTTAAGCACCAACATCGGCTCTGACTCGGGATGGGCACTCCCCGTGAATGCCACAAGAAAAAGGTAGACGAAGTGCCAAAATATCCATTGGGTGACAAAGTCATCTTGCATAGCAGAGAAACAAAGCCATCTCAAAAATGAACAGAGAAACTAGCAAAAACAGGTCACCAAGGACCAAAGCGAGCAAAAACACAAAAGACAGAAAGAAAACAAAAAAATATACACTGTACACCAGATTTTTACTTTGATTCTGTGGAATCAATCCAAGAAATGCTTCAAATTCTTTCCATTAACAGGAAGCTCGAGAAATTCACCATCCAAGTCCTTCAAGAAGAAAGTATGTTCACCAATTCTAATATCAATGGAGTAAGGACCCATCCATAAGGAGTCAAGCTTGCCATACCCTTGTCTTCATGCTTGCTATCCCATAGCAACACAAGATCTCCAATATTGAAATCTCTGGGAGTGACCTTCTTGTGAACTAACTTCTTCAGCTTTTCTTTGAACTTTACATGCCTCTGGTGGGATGCCGTCCTCTCTTCATCAAGTTCAACAATCTAGTTAATGTGAGCATCATAAGGGCTTACTTCTTGATTCTCCAGTTGCTAAATGAACTAATATGAGGATAATTACATATGAAGGGGGAGCAGGGCTTGAGTTCCATATACTAACTCAAATGGACTCTTTCAAGTGACTCTTTTGATAGTAATCCTATCAACCCAAACAAAAAACTTCAACTGTTCACCCCATTTCCTCTTGTTCTGCTTCAAGGTTCTTCTGGTAATTTTTACCATATTTTTATTACTGGACTTAGCTTGTCCATTTCCATGGGGATTGTAATAAGAGGAATATGTCAAGTTGGTCCCATATTCTTTTCACATTTCCACCATGGGTTTAGCTCTGAAACTTGTGGCATTATAAGCTACAATTTTGATTAACACACCAAACCTGCAGATGATATGGTTTAGCAAAAATTTCATGACAATTTGGTGTGTTGCCTTCTTGGTGGGGATTTATTCCACCCATTTGGTAAAGTAGTCAGTGGCTAAAGGAATCCACTTATGGCCAGCACTTGAAGGGTCTGAAATCTAACCAATGAAATCCATTCCCCATTGCTTGAATGGAGCTTCAATTGATATAGACTGCAAAGGCAGGGAGCCTGAAGCTTTCATTATTCTAGAGAAATGCTGGAAACTCTCGGATATTCTAGAAAAAAAGGTTGTATCCTTGAAGAGAGTTGGCCACCAATAACCATCCCTAAGGATCTTATGTGTTGTGACTCTTGCAGCAAAGTGCCCCCCACAAAATCCTCCATGGAGATCAAAAATTATCTCATGGGGCTTCATCTTCGATGATGCACCTTGAGAGAAATCCTTTAGGGTTCCTCCAAGATAACCCAAAATTAGTAATGACATATTTCGGGAAGCCAACTTAAGAGCTCTTTTCTGGTTCTTACGTAAATACATAGGGCAATTTAAGTGTCTAAGATAAAAAATCACATCCTTGTACCATTCTGAACTCATTAACTTTTCAAAACACTCGCCATTTTTTCTTCAATCTCATTTACCTCAATAGTCCGTAAGTTGCTCTTAGCCATAATCTTACCCAAGCCCACACCTCTTACCAACTTTGTAGTTTGGATATCCATGTCATATTCTTATGCAACTTGCTCACCCATCTCCATCTTTTTCTTGAGACTTTCATCTCTGATAAGATGTCCTTCACCATGGTGTGGGGAACATAAGCAACCACCTTAGAACTTAGAATGTAAGGCATGAAAACCTTTGTTTTTTTTAGCAAGGAAAATGCTTAATTATCCATAATAGTTTATTTTAGATCAGCCCCCTGTAAGGCCTTACTAGAAAAAGGAAATTGGCCTCTCCGCCCCTTCATCATCCTTCTACAACAGACAAAAGAAATAGTGTTCTCTGAAGCAAAGGAAAATATTTGGAAAGGATTCTTATAGTCTAGAGTTGCTAAAATAGGGGCATGCTTTAATTCCTCTTTGATTCCATTGAAAGCTTGGATGGCAGCCTCCTCCCATTTGATGACCTAGTCTTTCTTTAACATGGAAGTGATTGGAATGGTCAACTCAACAAAGTTTGATATAAATCTTCTGATGAATTTTATCTGCACAAAGAAGGACTGAATTCCTTTCTTGGTTGTTGGAATTGGGACCTTGCTGATGACCTCTACTCTTTTTGGATCAATCATCACCCCTTCTTGTGACACAATGTGACCAAGCAACTTTACCTTCTGCACTCCAAAATGGCATTTCTTTGATTGAGTGAGATGCCATATTATCTACATCTTATCAACATCTTCTTCAAGTGTAGGAAGTGGTCATTGTTAGTGCAAATTCACAAAGACACCCAAAATGACCTATGGTTCTCGCTTTTCTAACGCAAGTCATTTGGTGCGATTGCAAAACATTGAATTTTCTCTAAGTGTGGGACCTTGCAAATTGAGAAAACTCTCCAGTTTGAAGCTAGTTCTTACTCCTCTATTTAGGTTTATGAATGCAATTTTTCGAGGTCCCATTTCAAAATCCTATTCTAATACTACCAAGGAGATAGGGTTGAGAGAAAAACAAGGAAATGGAAACAAAACTAAGCAAAAAATAGAAAGGTGATACACCAAAGGAGTGCTAAACTCCTTGCTTTGCAAAAATAGACACAGATCATGAAGATGTAGGAACAAAACATGCAAAAATTACCAGAATGCAATGAAGGATTAGAAGACAATAATAACTGCATGAGAGGATTGAAAATTGATCACAAAACATACATTATCATGCCCAGATTTGATACAATACGTTGCAATAGAAAAGAGGAAAAAATGTGCTACAATCTCCATGGGAGGTCTAAAAATCCTTCAAATCCACCGACTAAGGAGGAAAGAAGAGCTTGTAGAAGCAAGAACATCCAACATTACAAAATGAGCCAAAACTGGCTTTTAACCATGAAGCAGAATGGAATAAAGGAGAAAACATAGGAAAATATGATTTTCCTCTCCAACCACTGAAATGATTCATTAAAATGGTAAGGTTACCTCTCAAATCCACTTCCCAATGCATTCGATCCCATAGGAAAAGAAATTTCCCATACCTCATTAAATTTGGTAGATGAAATTTGTTTTTTTGTCTTTTCCAGCTTCAGGACATTTTTCCAATTTTCTCCCACAAATCTTCACCAAAATCAAAAACGAGGATCTAACATGTAGAGATTTTATAAGCTTTCCAATGATATAAATAACGTGAAAATATGAGCTCTGGATCAAAAGATATGACTCTCTCGAAGATTTAGGGGAAAATGGTGAAAACATAGTCAAAATTTGGTCGGCGGGGTCAAACTTGAAAATTTTCCCTTTTGGAAAATTTTCCCAAAAGCCTCTGTGCCTCCGCTGCTCCGGGTCATGTGTTACTACCTGATTCACTAATGGAAATGTGGGCCCAAACCTTGCCTTTTTCCTTTGATTTCACATTGGGAAAAATACCAAATTTTCCCCACGCTCCGCTCTCCCGATGACACGTGTCATCTCCTAGTCGCTTGGTGGGGACGCACTTCAAATTTTCCTTGTGCCTTTGTCACTTTGGCAAAAAACCAAAGTTTCCCCGTGCCCTTGACTCTCACCGTAAATAGGCACACGTGTCACTTCCATATTGGCCGCAGGCCTTCTAAACTTTTCTCTATCCTCCTCCATGAGCCTACAGACAAAAATTTTCCCTTTGTGCCTCTCGCCAACTCTTTGGAAAATATTCCAACTTTCCTCCACCACCATGTGGCATCATTTCATTGGGTAGGCCTATTTAGGAAATTTTCGCCAAAAACCGACGGGACATATCTCAAACTTTACAACGAGTTAGGAAGAAAATTTTACCTTTCTGAAAGGTGAGAAAATTATCTATTTGATGGAGCCATTTTCAAAAAAATTTGAGTCCCTAAAGCATGCCAAAAATTCATCTAAGTTCTAGAAAAGGAAAAGGAGGAGGAGTTAGCCAAAAATAAGCATGGGTTTATTTTGGATAACAGTCACTTCTCTTTTTAGAAAACACACTACACATCATCCTGGTAGACAACAATAAACTCATTGATGTAACCGGAAAAAGCAACATCCATTGCTCTTTGAAAATTGGCTCCAGCGTTCATCAAACCAAAGGGCATCTTAACATATACATATGTTCCCTAAGGAGTGGTAAAGGCTATCTTGATTCTTTTTTATTCCTTCACCACAACTTGGTTATAACTAGAGAAACCATCCAAGGTAGAGAGCAACTCAGAACTAGTCACTAACTGCATCGTGTTTTCCATATTTGGTAAAGGATAATTATCCTTCACTGAAGCTCTGTTCAGATTCTTGAAGTCCACACATAACTTGATATCACCATTATTCTTTCTTACTAGTACTAGGTTTGCAACCCAAGAAGAATACCTTGTGGGCTGAATAATCCCTCCATCTCTTAGCTTCTTCAATTCTTCTTGCATTTTAAGAGATAGAAGTGGATTGATTGGCCTCTGTTTCTACTTGAATGGCTTTGCATTAGACTCCAAGGGAATCTCATGTTGAAATAGGTCCTCTATGTATGCTTTGAGTTCAGAATAGGTCCAAGCCATGTAATATGGGTACTTTTACAACAATTGGATGTATGCCTGCTTCTCCTCCTTACTCAAATTACTGCCTAACCAAATCTTCCTTGGTTTCTCCTTTGTACCAAGATCATGCTCCTCAACATCCCTTGATGATTCCATATGCATATTAATAATGCAATCAACATTATCAAAATTTTATTCAAGAGCAACTAGCCCTCTAGGAATGGTACTGGTTTTTAGTTGGATGATGGATTTTCCAAACAAGGTTTCCTTTCCCTCTGTTGCACACACCATTAGCTCCCAATCAATGTATTGATAAAAAAACTCTCCCTTGTTCTACGTAAATCTTCTCGATTCGAGCATCATCATTAAAAACCCGCCGGTGTTTAATGTTTTCGAGGACAAGGTCTTATCAACACCTCAACATCATATTCACAATATGGGGACATTGTACAATTATCAAACTAAGATCCCAACACTGCAAGCTTTTCTAGAAAATCATTGAACTTTCTATCATGATGCACAATGTTGAATGAATAAAACAATTCAATAAGATCCCAAACTGCATGCTTATATTGCTTCGTTCGCTGATTTTTTGTGGCATAAAGTTTTCTGACTTGTTTTACAATTAATTCTGAATATCCTTTGACAATGATGTCCTTGACACCATATTTCCAAGAAATTCTGAAACCTAACAACAATGCCTCATACTCAGCTTTTTTTAGTGCACTCAAAGTTGAATTTGAAGGAAAAAACAAATTTTTCTTGGACTGGAGAAAGAAAAACAACAATAGCACCATTTCCAAACTTGGAGCAAGCTCTATCAAACAATAGAGTCCAAGGAGAGACTCGCCTGCTCAAGAGACTTTCATTCTTCAATATTGTGCACCTTTCCATTAGAAAATCCTACGAAGTTATTAGAATCAAAATTTGTGTAAAATACCTCATAGGATGCATTATTGGGATCCTCAATAAGGTGCAACATATTCTTTTCCCCATATAACTGGATAAGGCTGCCCTCAATTGGAATGGTGTCATATGAAATATCCATTTGGACACTCCCACCAACACTCACAACCCATTTTCTTGACAATAGCATGCCCCACTTGGTCGGATGGTCAACAATGACAACATCAGTTTTAAATGTTTACTTGGGTAAGTCAGTAAGCTACCCACCAAACCCTTCACACATCCCACTACTCGCACCTCTCTAGAATCCATGGCACCGCACTTCCCATATGATGTTGTCACTTTAATATCTATCTCATTCATGACTTCCAAAGGCATGACATTGCATGATGCCCCTAAGTCAAACATACAGTTGTGCAGCAATCATGTTTATGATCAAAGTGGTAAAGAATGGATCCACATTCAGCTGAGATTCCACCAAGGATGTCCCCAAATAGACCTCAGGTGGTTCACCTAATTCCTCCAATACTGGTGGTTTTTTAATTCTTCAATGACTAGAGGAGTCTCCACAATGTTTACATTTCTGCCTAGGGCAGTCTTTTCTTCATTCAATCCCAAGTATTCAAATGCTCTCCTTTTGTGCTCAAGAATCCTAAGAAACTCAACAATTGGAACAGAGACTTTGATTTGACTTAAAACTTGGGCAATGTCATATGGGACATTCTTTGGCAAGGCATTATTGGAAGGAAAGATAACACACTCATTAGGTGGTACAAGATTTTTGATAGCTTGGGCATGAGGGGGTATGATTTTTTTAGAATAGCGGGGCCTTTTGGCATGATGCATCTTTTTAGAGCCCTTTTAGGAATGTTTAAAAGTAAGGGAGATTTTTGCTTGGCTTGAGGACATGTCCCTTTAACAACCTTAATTCATGTGTTGTACTTTCGTCTTCTTGAGCCACAACATCATTCATCAATAGTTTTCTATCTTCCTCGATGAGATTCCTCCATCATACTTCTTTATCATTAAAGCCCTTAAATATTCAAAGTGATTATTGGGAAATTCAAAAGCTTGTATAGTATCTACTTCTAAGGTATGAAAAGGACAAAGAAGTGGTACTCTCTGAATGCAGTCCCAAAATTGGCGTAGTTTGGGCACTTATCACCTCGCCTGAAGTTTCCCCGATTGTGAGCTCGTGGAGCAACCCATCCTGCAGAGACATCACCATCATTGCCATCATCAGCTTCTTCTTCTTGTTGATCTTCTTCACAAGGAGCATGGGGCATGAAACATTTTTCACACTAATCAATGACCTTTGTTTCTTCCACAACAACAACTCTGACAGCCAAAGGATCAGGCACCATTCTATTTTCCCTACCTTGGGGCTGCCTATTTCCAAATCCAATAGGTCCCTTGCCTCTGTCATCATATCTTTGGTGATTTGTAAACCTTTCTTGGCCTTGTTGCTTGTGTTGACCTTGTGAGCTTTGCCCAATTCCTTTCTCAGCTCGAGCTAGTTTGTAGGAAATTTCTTTGACAACCCCTGCCAAAGTCTTCACAACTTCTTCCAAATCAACAACTTTTCTTGTCTGAGGTTTTTCTGGGTTAATTAGTTTTACACCCTCCCTTTTTGGAGGCTTTCCAATTTCCTTGATGTTATTCTCAATTTGTAGGGCCATAGTGAATGTCTTCCTCAAATTAGTAGGGTTTTTTTCCTTAAGTAGTAAGTAGCCTTTTTATCAAATACATCTAAATATTTGATCAAACATGATTCATCACATGGCCTTATCCTAACAGGAAATCTTCTCAAAGTCTTATTAAACCTTGTGTTGAAATCATGTACTGACTCATTAGAATTATTCTTGATATTTTCAAATTCTGATAGAAGAAACCTAGGGTTAGTTCTATCACCATACTGAAACCTAAATGTATTGTTCATCTCAGTCCAAGAATCAATAGACTTATCTCGTAACACTTTATACCAGTCCCTTGCATCCTCTTCCAAAGTGTGAACGAATAATTTAATGTGTAAATCTTCATGTTCAATCTCAAAGTATTCCATCATGTTGATAAAAAGCTTTAAATGCTGATCACCAGTTATAACATTGTTTGCTTGTAAATTTGGTAGTCTTGTCCTTACATCTTGAGGTATTGCATTTGGATAACCATCCATTCCCACAAAATGTATAGGTCCAAAGGTTTTTATAACAAATGGAGGTATGGGTGGGGGCCAAGCCATATTGATTCGAGGAGATGATCTTGTGGGAGAAACAAATTAATAAGGGACAGGGGGTATTTGAAACACAGGAGTATAAATTTCCAAATGGAAACCCTCTAAAGGTCTTGTTTCTTGGAAATATCTATCAACTTCTGAAAAGATAGGTGCAGAATGAGAAGCAAAATTTTCAAAATCAAATTAAGGCCCTTCTCCAGCTAGAGAATTCAATTCCACAAAGAGGCTACCTAATTCACAAGCACTTGAATAATAGTCTTCAATGATAGGCCGTGACTTTCATGAATGGGGATTTATCTTCTTAACTGTTGTTCTCCCACAACTCTCCAGGATCTTCTGAATTTTCTTTTCCTAACTCTAGAAACAATGTCCTAGCAGGATCCCTAGCAAAGAAAGATCTTCTTCCTTCCAGTTTTGCAAATATTAGTAACAAATCTTACTTTGACAGAGTTTTAAGACACTGGTCCTTATCAAAACCAAATCAATAGGGAGTCACCACTAAGAATTTCCACCTTAGTTGTGAAAATGCACTAAAATATGATATGTCAAATGTCTATCAGCACTATAAACTAGAAATGAAAGATCTGACTTTCCTTTACCAAAATTTATCAGTGAATACTAGTGCAAAAACTTATAGAGACAGGGTCTGAATATGAATTGGTGGTAAATCAACAAACTAGTCTCAGCAACTCAAAACATTCCATGGAAACGGCACTAGAGGTGTGATGGTACCCAAATTTAATCTCCTTCAAAGACCGAGCAACATCATGGATTTTGATAGGACACTCAAAGGAAGATAGATGATTGTATATGTCATTTTGTAGCTGGGGAAGCACTCTATCTGACTGGTTAGCACTCAAGTTTTAAAAGGAGTGGGTAGCACCTTAAAGGATGTGATCTGATCCTAACTATTTTAGATTGTGCATTTCAACCAAGGTAAGAGAACCTATTCTCAGAACCTCTATTACTTGAATAATGATAGTAAATCCTTCTTCTACATAAAATTTATATATAAGACCTTGGGGAAAATATGATCAACACACCAAATCTGACACTCACAAGTTGTCACTTCCAAATTATGGATATATTTTCACAAAAAGGGAAATGTTACTAAAGACATTTGGGATCTTGATTGTTTATGCATGCTTTGGTGATGGAAATTATGCATTTGTACACACACAAGAAAAAAAAGGGGTAGTATGTGTAGGATTGGTTGTTTTTAAATGGATTTATTGGTGGGAGTTGGGGCAGGATGAACTTGACTTGCTAGATCCTTGAGGAATTTTACAAAATGGAAGGTTAAACCAACAGAATGCCACATAACAACTAAATTGTTTCTTTAACCATAATATGTCCTTCAATGGAGGCCCAGATTAGGACTTTTTCACACAATATTTGAGATTCTATCATGAAGGATCAAGTTACAAAACCCAACAAAGCATCATGATCTAAGACAAATCATGCCTAAGGTACACTCGAGGCTTATAGACAATCTCTCTCAACAGATGAAAGAAAAGTGATTTTAAATCGTTTATTTCATTCCCGGATGAAAGCTCTTCTCGAGAAATGAATTTTCATATGCTACTAAACTATCACAAGGATTGAGGCCTGTATGATTGAATCAGATTTTAAAACAAGATTGCAACAAAAACAAGAAAAACTACTCGCATACATTTAGAGTTGAAACCAACACATTTTGCTCAAGACAACACAGAATAACTCGAATTTGATTTAATCTATCAGTAGGGGAAAGTTTCTATAAAAGTCTCAAAACTTGTCAATGGTTATACACTCGTAAGCACCTTGACATGATCAGATTCAACACAAAATAGATATGCAAGCTTCTCAAATGGCTTCTCAAAAATATGGGCTCTATCAAACGATTTTTTCTATGAGAAAACTCAGTCCCGACCCCTCACACTCCAACCACTTACACGATATTTTTTTTCCATTTATAACATATACAATAGACCCTCTTTCCTCCCCAAAAAATCTAGACTTTGAGTGTCACCAGTGCTTTCCATGATCACGATCGCGATTCCTAGAATCAGATGTGCAAAAAGTTGTCAGGTGCTTAGGCGGAAGATCTCTTTGAATACCTCCCGCATTCAACTCCTCCTTCTAGTAGATCACTCTTTCTTCAACTCGCCAACCAATTCCACCCCTAATCTATCAAATTTGGCTCCTTGCATGCTTGGGAGAAGAAAAATGGAAAATCAAATCGAGCTCAATAGTTAGACCATTTTAATGGTGAAAGACGTCTCCAGATCTTCCCCACCAAACTTAGATATAAAATTTAACTCGCCTCTCTGTTTGGCATGTAGAAAATACCAAGAAATCATGAAGACTCACACTTCCAGGAGCTTTTAGCAAAAATGGGGGAAAATCATATTTAAACACATAGCTACCATTGATCTCTACTTTTTATTTGGGTCGTCCACGTGGAAAAATCAATTTAAAACAGGCTTGGGGATTCTTTTTGAACTTTTACAAACCTTTGAAAAAATGGCAAAAATTCCCATTTTGTTTCACACCTCCACTTCTGAAAAATGGGCTTGACACGTGTCCTAAGGTGGGTCCCAAAGGAACCTCGATAAATTCTATCATTTGACCTCCTTTTTGGAAAGAGAAAATTTCCCAAGTTTTCCCGTAGCTCCACCTTTCTCGCTTCTAGTCTCGATGTGGGTCCTAGTGGAACCACGCTTTCTTTTCACTTTTAACTCTTTTCTCCTAAAAGGAAAAAGTTACAAATTTTTCCCCGAGGGTCCACACCTTCGACATTGTTGACCGAGAAAGCTTGACCTTTCCTCTATCGGGCCCATGGGTTATTTTGATGATTTTAATCATTTGAATATCGGGGGAAAAAAATACAAGTTGCCCCACGATGGTTTGCCTCCCGCCCTTTTGACTTGAAACAAAATTTGATTGATCCTTGTTGGGCTTACAGGGCATTTTGAGAATGAGAGGAAAAAAATTGTAAGTTACCACCGATGGTCCACTTCCCCGCCCTTTAGAATTTTCAAAAATTCGACGTGTCACAATGGCGCACCTTAAGATGATTCCCAAAATTTGAGATATTAAAAGAGTGTGGGCTCGCCACGTGTCCTGGCCCGACAAATTTTTTTTGAAGGCTTGATGCTTTAGTGGAAGGTGCCATGTGTTAGGGTCCGAGGCCATTTATTTTGGTCATTGAAAATTCCAACCAAAATGTGAAGTGAGCGGAGGCCTCCAAGTGTCCTCCTGGCACTTCTTTAAAATGGAACCTAAGGGCCAGTCCCCAAACATGCGTTGTTCCTCCATGTGTCCCAGACCTCCCAATTTTTTATTTTTTTTAAAAAGAATAAGTATGGGAAGACCCAGCGGAAGCCTCGACGTGTCCTCTTCGCTCTACTTCGAGGCAAAACCAAAAAGTAAATCTTTGAACGAGTGTCGTTCCTCCACGTGGACATATTTTAAGTTGAGGCTATTCATAGAATTTTTGAATTACCCCATTGAGCCACATCCAGCCAAAAGAGGCCACATGTCCAAAAGATGCGAAGATGCAAATTTGACCAGGAGAAACACCTATCAAACCATAAAATACATAAAAATGACCATTTGAGCCTGGAAATGAAATTTTCTCCAAGGACAAGAGAATTTAGAAGTGTTACAAGGCTCAAATACGTTCCTCAGAGATACATCCATTCACTTTTCTTCAAGTATTTAGGGCAGAAATGACAAGGATGAAAAATCTCGACTATGGAGAATGGAAATAATGGGAGAACCTAAGTTTTAGATGAATAGAGAACAGGAGACAAATGACAAACCTTTTCCAGAGGAATAAAGAAACGAGGAGTAAACCATGGACCCATAAGTGATATACGACCCATGAACAAATAAAAATGGCAATAGAAATTAACCAGGAACAACACGGGGAAGTAGAAAGTGATAGAGGTCGTAAATCAATAGAATTTCAAAGGCAAAATGGGGTGAGACTATTTTCAACACCAGACACCCCATGATTTTTCTTATCTCCTCAAAGACGCTTTCATTGTCAATCTACATAGTTATTAGGTAGTCATCTCTTATCTACTTTATGTTATGGTATCCCAAATATTTTCCTTTTAAATTTTGGGGCACCCCTTTAAAAGTTTGTAATCCTTCTCATCTTGAAAATATTTGTGTTTATGTTATTTGTGTATCCTTGTGTAGATTTTAGTATGATTACATTGTTACCTTAACTCATCTAGATTGCAGGACCTCTCTAGAATTATCTAAAACATTGAAAACGGTTTGTTGGAAGAAATTTATTAAATACCTACTTTCCTAAAATGCCTTAAAAATTATTACAAAACTAGCTACTTTCTCTATTAATCAATCAAGTTTCTCAAAGTTCCCTACTTATAAGCTGTAGTAATTCACCCTCCAAAATCTGATTTACATCATCTACTCGTGTTATTTGGAAGTCACTTCACTTTGCTAAGTTAGACAAGAAATTTAATTGTTAAACCCTCGAAAAATATAACAATTGATCCATCGCTTATTTGTGTTAAAATGAGGTTCACTTACTATAAAATTTACATTCAAATGATACCGCTACTTGTAAAAGTTAATAAGTAATGTCGAAAACTTGCATAACTAAGGTTTTTAGTTTATCAGGTCTTCAGACTTACTTTACTTACTTCAGCACTATTCGACAAAGATGTTGCTAATCACCGCAAAAAAACCATTTCTACCTCTTTTTCGCTGAATCGATGCACCATTACTTATCTCTTTGCGCTAAACTAATATTGCTTTACTTAGAAAAGTAAGAAAGTAATGCAATTTATGAACATTACATAACTAAGGTGTCTAGCTTATCGAAATCCTAAAATACTTTAGTTTCTCCAAACGAAATTAATTAGTCGAGTCAAAATAATAATAATAATACTTTTTTACAGTCCACGATGTCGTGGGCGGCCTTTTTGTGTCTATAAGTGGCTTATAACATATGGGACTACCTCGATGATGTCCAAAAACCACAAAGCAAGACCCCATGACATGAAATTTGTGCCAACCTATTTAATGAGGTGGAATATTTAAAAGACCAGGTTTTTTCAAGTCATTTCCATGCATCATTTACACTTAGTAAGAAATAATCTGACCTATGAACCATGAGTAACCTCCTGCACACTGATTGAATAAGTTTTTGAGTAATCCAACCACGACCGATTTTTAGGAAGGCATGTTCATTATTTTTCTCTGTTCTTTCGGGTTCTTGTTCATGTTCTTCATTGTTTTTTTCCTAATTTTACTTAAATAAGGCAAAAAAATGTTTCAAAATATATGTTTCATCATAAAAAACAACAAGACTATGAGTCTAGAACAAATTTTTACTTAATGAATATTGTTGAAAACATCATTTCCTTAGATTATATACATCTTCATGCTCTTAAGGATTTTCTGATATACTATCGAGATGAATTTGAGGTTAGAATGAGATATTACAGGTAGAATGATGGTCTAGAAAATCATCAGCTTTGTTTTGTCAAAGATTCCCAAAGACCTCCCGAGATAATGGGAATGTATTTTTTCATTCTTATAATAAGATGGGAGGAGATAGTGCTCCAATGTGATCAGTTATAAATAAGGATAAAACAATTGAACAAAGGACATTAAGAGTTATTTTCTACACCTCAAACTAGGTCATTGATAGAGGATATTGTTTAGAAGAATTTGTAATGAAAATGATGAGCCATAAAAGCACCAAAAGGAAGGAAGGACCTGGAAAAAGTAGTAAAGGATCTATGAAGTCACCACAAATCAAGAATCATAGAATAGAACACGTAATGCCCAAATAGGCACCCAATTCTAAAATTACTCTAAGTTAAGCTTCTCTTTCATCTACATAAGTTGTATCTTCATCTGTTGTTGCTCCTTCCACAAAAATACCTTCTACGTGGGTAGACATTATCTTACCTCCCTTAAAGCCTCGTCGCATTCACCCTTCCTCTAATAAGGGCAGATAATTCTTCTCCCCATCCTCCCTATTATTTCGACTAGGGAATCCTCCCCTCCATCATCATAATATGAGCCTAGTACCCAGCATGAGGAACAACATGACGGTAATATGGAAAATTCTACACTTCATGAGGTGTCTGAATTGAAAAATAAAGATAAAGCTATAGTAGAGACTTGAGATTTGGAAGAGGGATAAACCGGGAAAGAGAGTGGAGTGCACATTCATTCAGATATTTTGTATGAGGCCTAAGAGAACAAATATGATTCGAAGGGAGGAGAAATGGATTTGGATTCTAACCACAAGATCACTAAGGAGAAGACATTGTTCAACCAATTGGTTATTCGAAGATGGATGAATTGGAAAATGTATTGTTATAGGATCTTGTGACTAAAGTTTCGAGACACAACAAGAAATGGTTGTGCATCCTACCACAACCACCACTAGCCAAGAGATAGTGGTCCATTCAAGTACTCAATCTCTTCAGAAAAGTTTTATCAACATGGGTAGCGAGACAAACCCTTTTAAGTTCCAAGGAAGTAATTAACTTTGAAAAAATGGATCTCAGTACTTGTTAAAAAGCATTGATAATAAGGGGAATAAATCTAAAGCAACAAGAGTAACTTCAAAGATAATAATTGAGCCATCATGGAAGAAATTTAATGAAATTTCCACCCCATCTATAGTGAACCAATAAGATCAATTGATTGAGAAAACTCGGTGGTGACTAAGGTTCCTCTAGGGGAAGTTACTACTAAAGGACTCAAGCAAGATACACACAGAATGATCAATATTATTTTCCTCAAGATTGATGAAGAAAGAGACAAAATTACTAAGATAAAGGAATAATCATTCAAGCTATGTTAGATCATTGTGAAATTTTCTAGGTCATCCATTCAATTGGTGCTATTAGGGGAGAAATTCAATCCCCAAGTCATTAGTATAATTTAAGAAACATGTGAAAAGGTCAAGAACATGGATGAGTGGATAAAGAGGATAAATAAAACATACACTAAAGACTACACAAAAGTTGTTGTCTAAATGACGAAGTGTCAAGAGAAGTGGGATAAGTTGAAATGTTTGAAATAAGAGGCTGATAATGAATGTAGGATTGTAGAGCTCTAGTAAGGAAGCCTTAAAGTAATAGAATCACTTCTATAAAATGTGTTAATTGAGGAGAAAATTGTGTTTGAAGGGTTTTTATAGAAGGGTAAACCTAAGGATCCCAATCTATCATTTCGAAATAATATTCTTAATAATATTATGGATGAGATTAAACAACCGTAGGGAAGGTACAATAGGCCATGGATGAGCTAGATGGTGCTATTTTTTATGTCACAAAATACAATGTTGTTAATCCCCTAAGGGACATGTAATAGACACTTCATTTCTTTCGGTGCGAAATGAATATTATTACTATTCCCTTCACCTGTGACTTAATGGAGAAATTATCAAATCTCCAGGAAGATATCAATTACCTTGCATTTGGTATAGGGAAAGTAAGAGGATGTTACACTATCTTGGCAAGGGAGATACTCAGATTTGAAATAGAGATGCATGCTATCAAAAAGTATGATGAAAAAGTGATTAAATATATGTTGGATCAATATGCCAAGTATCGAGAGAACAACAAGGTTGAAGGTAAGGAGGAATACAAAAATGAATCTAAATAGTTATAGATGGAGTACCTCCTCATATTTCTTCTTCTTATTGTTCTTGTTCTATTTCTTATTCTTATTCTTTCTTTCTTCTACTACTTCTCAATGTAAAATTGTAATGGAACTTCATTTTCAAACTTAAGTATTTCGATTAATTTTCGTTACTTCAAATTGTTTGAAAAAGTTAATTACTTATGAATATGTGGCATAACATAAGTAGTAGTTGAAGTTAGTTAGAATTGTAGAACATTCCAATGGTATGCATGATAATCATTTAGTATTTAGAGGAGGAAAATACTCAATCTCTTGCAATGTCATAACTAGGCTCATAAACTAATTGTAATTAATGAATCCTATTATTATTTCCTTTATGGATGATATAAATAGTGAGAGAGGTGTACGGGCCATGGGATCGGAGAGATTTTTTACAAAAATTTGTTATGCTTTGTGCATTGTTATTTCAAACTTTGTGTTGAAGTAATCATATGTTCATTTTGTAAACCAGTTGTAATTGAATAAGAAGAAGGAAAATTTTACAAAACTTTATGTCTTATAAAGTATTGTTGTGCACACTGTGGATGTTTATGGTAAACTTTATTTTATCTTGAATTTACATTTGAATGGGTTTCTTTTTATTTATTGTAAATTGAAAAAATCACCTAGTATTTATTTATTCCGTGTGGCTAAAACAAACTTTGTTATCTCCTTGTTGCGAAGCACGTTACTTTCACATAACTATTATTATTTACCCCCAACACCTCAATTCTCTTTCCACTTCTCTTAATCACTTCTTTCGATACATTTTTTTACTTTTTGCAGAGTTGTTTTGCTATGGTCCATGAGATTTACAATTAAAATACTACCCAAGAAATTAATTAATAGGTTATAGAATAAATAAAAAAATCATACGTGAGATTCACTGTTAAATGAAGGGGATTTATCCCATGATTTCCTAGGTTTCTACATAAATAAAATCTTGCCAACTTTTTCTCAAGTATTCGCTCCAAAAAAATAAAGTGGGGAAAATGCATATAATAAATCATGCACTTTAGGTACACTTCTAGCTCCTAATCATGTACTACTATTCATATAATTCCTATGTGAGAAAAGGATGAATTGACCACTATATTTTGCCTCTTTGTTTTATTTCTTGTTTCTTTCATGGTCTTACATACCCTACTACCCAGATGATTTTCTATACTTCAACTTATTTGAGTCCGGACACTAGTGCCTAACTAGGATGTCGGTGCATACACACCCTCATCCCCTCTATGCACCCTAACCTCTTTGTATCTTTATCACATATTTTAGGCCTCTTTTATCTATTGGAAATATTTTTTTATGGGTCATACTTTTAGTGGTTAATTATGAAACTTAAATAAGGGAATCAAATAAATATAAATCTATGTGACCATAATAAAAGGGTCAATCTCTAATATTTTTTATCACCACCTACGGTTGCATTAAAATGCATTACAAGATCATCAAAGCATTCATCCGATTCCATTTAAGGGACAAAGGACTTAATTATTCTGCATACATGCATAGGAGGGGAAGTTCATTTTGGTATCAAAAATATACTTACATTTCTACATATAACTACTTTCTCACTATTCAAGTATGTCTGGCATGAGAGCTATCTATGGAATGATTCTACACAAATGTGCACAAAACTTCATATAGTATTAGATCTAGTGCATCACATGGATCATAAGTTCACTTATATGGGTGGTTATCAAGGTCACTATGACTCCCCATTTACATCTTTTTACTTTTCAGATTTGATTATTTTTGGGGTTTTGTAGGTTCTTTTTCATCTTGCAAGTTACAATAAAATATTGTGGTCACTAGGGAAGGAAGTTACATTTAAGAGGAACTATTTAAAAAAATTAAGGTTTTGAAAATTTGCGAGCACCTCGAAATAATCACTAGTGCCCTTGACTGAACCGGTACCTAGTCCCTACTTTTCCAACAGATATGACATTTTTAGGGCTTGGTTGGGAAATTCTGTCTTCATGTTCCATTGGTTTGCTAGGTATACACACATATGGGATTATTGTGAATCAAGTAAGTCTTGTTTTCTCCCTCCCAATATTAGGGTTTTACATTTATCTTACTTATTTTTTAGGTGAAATATGTTCATGATTGTTTATCCAAAGCATTGTGACTCTATAATTAGGGTTTTAGAAAAACTTATTTTTATTAAACCAGAAACCTTATAGTTGGTAAGATGATAAGGAGGATAGAATTGAGTAGGTGGAAAATTGATCAATTGATGAGTGAGGAGTTCAAGAATAATATGTTTTTCCTTAACATTGAGGTCAAACTTGAGAGGTATAGGTAGTGGAAATACTTGAGGTTAACTAACATGATAACATGTAGAAGGCATAGGATTAGAGATATGTAGAAGAATAACTAGCATGGGAATTAAAAGCATCCTTGAGATGTTTAATTTTATCTTTGAGAGATGTGATCATGGTTTCCACGGCTTGAAATTTTTCTTGAAATTTAGAATGTAAAGGTTGAATTTATTTACAAATTGATTAATTGGTATTATAACTATTATATTGATAGGAGATATGATCAAAGAGGGAACTTATTTTTAATGTGGTGTGTCAAGAGGGAGACAGATAGAGTGTATGAATTTTTGAGAGACTCTTTTACAAATGAGTGCATTTTAAGTAATTGATACGAGGGGAATTTAGTAGTGATGAAAGAATAAAAATGAGTATCCAAGAGTATTCAAATGTGGATTCACCCAATTGGATAGTAAGAATTATAACTAATGAATAATAGATGTTAGATACAAGAGGACACAAGTAATAAGACAAAGAGATATGAAACCCTATGTTCAAGAGAGGGAGTAGAAGACTTTGCTGATTTTAGACTTAATTCTCCGAAGTATTCTAGACCGAGACCGTGATGAACAAGAGGATCACACTGTCTCAATCACATATAGAAATACCTAGAACTGTCAAATGATCCTGGAATAGGGCTTTTGGAATAGGACTAGGGTGTCTAGAGATGGAGACCCCTATTGGGAACTTATGATTGTGAAGGATCTCGAAACTTTTTCTTATTTCCAAGAGGTGGACACCGACCTTCACTATTTTTTTGCCCGTATGTCACACTATTTTCATAGAATTATACTATAACTTCCAAAAGAAATGATATCCTGGAAAATATAGAAAAAAATCAAATCCTAAAAATAAAGATGTAAATGGGGAGTTAGATTGACCCCATCACCACACTGAATGAGTGAGCTTACAACCAAGCACTGCACTACATTTATGAATACATGTAGTTCTTTTTTGTACAAATTTTGACCTTTGAATCCCTTTCACAAGTATGTGTGATAGTGGGTGATAACTACATGTAGCAATGTAAATAGATGTGTGGATGGAATAAAACACTTCCCTTGTTATGCATGTATGCTAAAAATGCAGTCCCTTGTCCCTTGAGTGAGTGCTAGATAGATACCTTGATGTTCCTAGATTTCCTTTAGATGCAACCTTAGGTGATGATATTATATGCTTAGAACTTGGTCCTTTATTAGTGACAAATTGATTTATATTTATATGATTCTATTGGTTGAATTTAAAACTTGACAATTTTTTGGTGAAAAATAAATTCGTGGAAAAATTATGCGTCTCCACTAATGTTAACGAGGCTACGCCTCTGCATCTAATGGTACAACTCCTATTATTGAATGTAACTAATCCTAATCTTGTATAATTGTTGTTGGTGGAAAAATTGGTCGAGGATCATAAAAGGACACTCCAATGAACTTGTGGCAACATGATTGTATGCAGGGGTATACGGGAGGAAAATCAAAGAAATGAAGGGGACACAAAGAAATCGGTTAATAAATATTATTGTCCCGAGTATATTGTAGAGATCACACCCAAGAATCAGAATAGTTTCACTTCAATATATAAGAAATCAAAAATGAACCTAGTAGGATAGATGAATTAAAATACAAAGTCTTTAGGTTTGTCTCGAAAGATAGAAAACTCTTGTATCACTATAATTACAATGTGCATAAATGAGAGAAGTGGAAGAAACAAAAGATTATTATAATAACCATGTTTATTTTTTCAACAATGAGAGGAAAAAATGCATACAAAGTTGCACACATTCATAAATTTTTGAAAGCGAAACTCTATTCCTTGATTGACATTTACACATGTTGTACAAAGAAAGGTAAAACAAGAAATCATGTAGTATAATTGTAGCTTTATTTCATGTATATGGATGACACAATGTCCAAGAACATATCCTAATCCACTATTACTACAGAGTGATTGATCTTACAAATCTTGAATCCCTTGGAATGTAGAGGCTATCCCAATTTATAACAATTTGAATTGTTCTTTCACCTCCCTTATATGACTCTTCATTTCCATATTACACTTGTGACCTTTCATTTTCCATGAATTGAGTATTTCTCTTGTAATTTGGAGAAAATAATTTTACAAATTTAAAATAGGTCACTTAAGTGAATAGAATGAAATACAATTATTATTCTCATAAAAGAATTAGAAATAAAATGGGAAGAGAGGAAGAGAGGAGATAATGAATGAGAAGAAGAAAGAAGGAATGTCGATGAAGATCATGTCATACTTTCTTCACCTCATTTCTTGACTGATATGATGAAACATCTCAATATGGATAAATCTGATTCTCTGAACCTTTTACACCATAAGAAACCTCCTTTAAATAATGCATGAACACCTCAAACTAAGTGTTTAGAAACACTTTCAGTCGATCTCCTTAGTGACCGCATGTGTTGGTCACGGAGGTCTACTCGAAGAAGCTTGAGGATTGCAACTGATATCTGATGACTTCTTCTACATAGACACACTTTTTTACTCATTAGGAATCTTTGATGAAATCCAATTTTAACACTTTTTCCTACCAATGATGATTACAATTCCCATGGTACGTGATGCGTAGACACCTCGGTCATGGAATGAGCATTGAGAACACTATTTCGAGACTTCCCAATGTGAGCTTAGGAGGGACATAGGAAGTATTCATAAAAATCCTCTTTGATACTCAATTGATGAATCGTAACTCTATTCAAATCACTTAGATCCCTTAGTGACAAAGATGGATGCACCTACTACGTCTTGTGATGCGATGCCTTGCTGCAAGACATGACCGGACTCAAAATGATGTTTGTCATTTTGGATCTCTTATTTCTTTTTTTTAATAATGAAACCATTGTATAACCTCATGAAGAGACCAAAAAGTTGTGAGAAGAGGAAAAATGAAGCCACTTGCAAATTTGTGCACTTGGAAATGAAAAACTACTATTTTTCTTGAAACCGAGTTCCAAGAGTTGTTATTTTAGGTAGGTTGTTTTTGGCTATATAATTGTTTTTTCATTTTTGACCTTTTCAACACACACACAATAGTTTTTGTTTGTATGATTTTCAGTCTCTACTCTTTGAAACTTACTAAAAATGGAAAGTGTGAACTTAGGTGTTTTGGATTGATGAAAAATTTTAGATTCCTTTTGGGTTTTTTCCTTTAGTCTCTGTTCATATTCTTGGCTCAATTTGCTTCATGGTGTAATAGCAAACGACAAAAGAACACTCTTTGGCACAAAATTTCAAATGGCTACACTTAAAAATTAGGTATTTATTTTGATTTTTATTTTTTCAGCTTGAATGCATTTGGATGAGTAAGGTTTTATCCAAGTTTCACCAAGATTCGATTACTGGATTCATTAGTTACAAGCAATTATTTCTTTTTGTGCCCCATGGTTTTGACAACTCTTGATCATAGAAATTGCTTGAAAAGCCTATTTTTATTCTTTGTAGAAACATGGAATGAATTCACAATAATGTTTAATGTGGTAGAAAGGGTTTTCAAGTAAAAGTAATTAATGAGAGGAAGTGATCCTTGTAGTTGGAGAAAATATGTGCATGCATGTAGGAAGAATGGAAGTAGCTAAAGGTAGCCCAACGGTTAGAAATTTTTACATGTTTTTGAGTTTTGGAATGGGTCACACTTTTTTCAACAACTTGAACTAAGTTATTGGTGTAAAAAAATTATCCCTATCCTCATTGGTCCATGTGGTGGAGCGTGATTTCTCATTGAGGGTGAGAGATGGGCATGAAAAAACACTTTAAATAGTTGTCGGGGGCACATGAGTGACTAGGAGATTAAATTAGAGGGCTGGGAGTTTTTTTCTAAACTATTCCAAAGTTTTGGTTCACAAGGGACACAAAACAATGCCCTCACACTACCCCGACAAGTGGCAGAGCGTGATTGCATGGAGCGGGGGATGGGAAATGGAGCCTAGGACACTTAACTAGCAAGAAAGTGTTGAATTGTGATCATCTAGAGGGTGTGAGGGAAATAGGTTAGGGGTGAATTTTATTGCACCTATTGCAAAAAAATTGGTGCAAAAAAATTATACGACTCCCTCATTGATTTGATTTTGAACCCAAAAAATGACTAAATGTTGAAGCTTGTGCCTTGGAGAATGACTTATTGGGACCATAAATTGAGTTTTTTTTTTTTTATTATTATTGGAAAATAGTTTTTTGAAAGGGACTATACCCTTTTTTACAAAAGAAGGCCTAGAAGCCAGAATAAGCAAGAGAACCAGAGAGAAAAGATCAGAATCCAAATGTTACAATGAAGTTCAAAGTAGCCAAAAAACAGCTACCAAAATGAAACAAAGCAGTAAAGGGTTCGTAAAAAAACAGCAAAAAAACATACAAGGACAGCAAAAGCATCTACAACTAGTTTTTAGTAGCTTTGTCAATGATGGTTTTGATATTCTTCCAGGATTTGAACATTCCCTAAATTGAGTTAATAGAGGATTTTATTGATGAAATATTTTATTCTTCCTCCTAGAAATGACCTTTATAGTCCAATGGTTGTGGTTCCATTTTCTAATTCTACCTACATTACCCTAAAATATAGGCATTTTTCTTGCTTAAAAGTAGTGTTTGCTAAAAGCTGGTTATAGATAGGATGCACCTAAGTGTTGTGAAAAATATGATTCCACCATCATTTATGGATCTGAATTACCTTTGATAATATATATTATTTCACTCCTAACTCATTTTGGAGGTCTCGTAATTGCTTCTTGAAGCACAAGAGGGATGTTTTTGCATTGTGCAACTTGCTTAGGCCTCAAGACACACTTTTGCTGAATTTACTCTAGAACTGGTGAAACCTTACAAAACATTCCAAAATTTATTTCAAAATGTTCTTGGCTCTCTGGTAAACCTACTTGATGATTTTAAACCTTATGTTCTTCTGGGGTATGTGTACCATCTTGAAAGACTAGGGAATAACCTTTCCTAAAGCTTGTCAAAAAACATATCTTTATGAATCCTATTCTGAAAGCACTTGAAATGAATGGATACCACTAAATCACCTATGGTAACACTAACTTAACACCTTTAACTTATCAGATAGGTAGAAGTACGAATGACTCGGGGATTAGGGTGACTGGGAAGCTGTCTACAAAGGCGTACTGACCAAATGTTTTAACACTAGGGTCCACTTTGTCATGCTTGAAAATTGAGAATTTTCTTGTTGTACATTTACATGAAAAAACAATTGGAAGCTCCAACCATAAGAAAATAATATTCTCAAAAGATAAAATATGCCCAAAAATACTAAGTAAAGTAGAAAGAGGTTAGGGGTTCTTAGAACGAAATGGCCACCTCGGCATTGGTGTCTTATCTAGGCACTAGTTTCCAAATTCATAAAAGATAAAATAGTGAATTATAGACTTGGATGTAGAATATAGAAGGCCAAATAGAAAATAAGAAACATAGACAAAATCCCAAAGATAGTAGTCAATTTCTGGTTATCTCACTTAGGAATCATATGAATAATGGTATATGACTAGGACTTAGAAATATACCCAAGCGTGTGATTTTTGTCTATGCCTATTAAGTCTTTAAAAAAATATGTCTAAGGTAGGCATTTGTAATGCGGGATGTAATGCATCGAGTCTTTAAAGAAAAGGGTATAATAAAGTATTTCGAATTGATCTCTCAACTTGGATAGAATTAGGTAAACACAATCTTCATCTTTCTTATCTTTTCAAATCCCCTTCATTTATGCCAACAAGTTCTTGAACTTATTAAAATAATCTATAATTGATTGAAAATATTTAGCACTAAGAGAAGTAATTTGAATTTCAATTTGCGTAGCTCTCGTGTGATCAGCCTTACCAAATAATCCCTCTAATTTCTACCATATTTTGAAAGGAGAATCACTTTTGTCCAAATTATTAAAAATACTATCACTTACATAATTTCATATCAAACCCATACACTTACTAAATTTTCATTAGTAATAAAATTTCTCATATTCTATGGTCAACATTGATTGCTCTGTATAAGTTAAATCCCATAATCCTAACTATTTTAGTATTGATTCCATTCTTAGTTTTCAATTTTAGTAATTATGTGTTGTTAATGGATCAATTTGATATAGTACAAAAGAATATAAATAAACCATTATAAATGGAAACAAAAGTAATTCAAGACTCATAGAATACAACAAGCTTCCCTAGATTTGGCACTTTATAATTGTGTGTGTTTTAAAAAATGTTCTTTATAATTTTAGTTTGTTTCTCAAAATTAATATCACAAGAATACACCACTAAACCTTTGGAAAATTGTTTGTACTAAATGTAAGGGATGAATTTTTTTCAGAGTTCTAAAAAGATATAAGGATAGGTGGGTTAAGGTATTGAGTAGGAAATTGCAAGCTGTCACTAATGTTAACCAAAGTAGACCTGCATTAAATAAGAAGAAGAAAAATATGTAAGCAAAAGAAATATTAAAAATGAAATACAAAAAGTTCGGTTGATTTATACCTCAAAGATACAAAGTTTTTTCAATATTTTCAAGATTACAATGCTTGCATAGTTTAATAGTAGCAAGTTTAAGATTATATAAAATGAAATAGTTGAAATAGATTCCTTCTTGTAGTAGGAGAACAAAACAACAATGAATTACCGATTGAACTTGAAGATTAAGAAGGAAATGACGATAAATTTTGTTTCATCACCTTCTCTATGGATTTTGCAAAATATTAAGATCCTAATATGTTAATAACCACATATTATCTCATTCTCTAGAATTTTTGAATGTTCATCTGAAATTAAAGTTATTTTTATGGAATTTTTTAATCAAATTTCTCGGAGAAAAAATGGGGATTTATTTTTTCGTGATTTCAAGCTAAACAATAGATTTTTGTGAAAAGACTTACTTTGTGTGCTTGTGGGTGACTTGGGATGAATTTTCTATGAAACATTTTAGATAAATTCTTGGGATTTTAGTAATTGAAGAAGTCCATGGTGGAATAATTCTAATCCTAGATGCTTGGTTATAAATGATCCATAAGATTGTGATTATGACTCTTATTCTAAGCAATCAGTTGATCCAGAAAAGGAATAAGTCCAACAAGTTAGAAATAATGATAGAGATTGCTTATCAGGGTCCCAAAGCCTCAAGGAGCCGATTGAAGTTTTTATTCCACTCTATAATAATTAATATTAAAATCGAAATATGGAAGAGGATTGGAAAGTTGTGAGTAGGAAAAATAAAGGAACTATCTCTCCCCTTAAGATGTAGTTAAGATCTAAAGGAAAGGGGTGACATTTTTGAGATAGTTTTCTGTTTTTTATTCTTATTATTTTGTTGGTACCTTTTTTTTTTTTGTTTCTTTGTGTCGCTGGAAGAGGCCGCTTTTGTGTTCCTCAAATTCTTATATTTTTCTTCACCTTTTGTATGAGGTAGGGTCCCATTCACCTCCTTTACCTATAATGAAAAAAGGTATATGCGTATAGTGAATGTCGGGAAAGTATGAATTGTTTAACATGGCCAAGAATTTAACATCCTAGTTGGCCGATAGACCTCTTTAATGGGAGGTTTCTTGGTAATAATTTTTTCCATCGTCATTGTCATTTTATCATATTTTAAAATCTATTTATTTTAAATGAAACAAAAACAAAAAAATCAATTTGAATCATAAATCTATTCAAGAATATACATCATAATGTCTCCTCTAACAAATCTTTAGTTTAAAAATAACTAATATTATAACAGTCAATTTTTTTATAAGGAAATAAGTTTTTTCCATGTTCTATTGATTAAAATTCTATGTAATTAAATTATAAACTGATATGAATTTTTAGTTAGAAGATCCTCATGTTTCATCTTAGAGAGAGCATCAACACAATTCATGCATAGTTGATCATCCTCTATAAATATGTCTCTCACAGTCATTACTGCCATCATGAAATTTCTTGCATAGCTATGAGAATGTACAATAAGACATTGGTTTTAGAACATTTTTATACTTCAAACTATTTTCAACAACCAACTTACTTCCCACTTTGGTTAGTAGAATAATGTCCACTTTGTGCACCTTTGATACTCTCCCAACGTATCCCCATTATAGATAAGTTTGTTTTTCCCATCATGTGATAATATTAAAACTAGAAATCACACGTGAACTATGTGGTATTAACTCCAAATAGGTTGGCTATGATGAGGTTTATTTTGAGGGAGAAAAGCATTGAAGGAGGAAAAGGGTTGTATTTGTAATGGATGTGATGTGTGACTTATTGTTTGTAGGTATTAATATTTGTTTATTAAATACTAATAAGACATATACATTACGTGAAATATTAATACAGTATTAGGAAAGAAAACTATATATACTTATAAGAGATTTGGAAATTGATTTTAAAATTAATAGTTGTATTGTTTGCATAGGTTGAGCCTTTGATGCACAGATGGAAATATCATGAATATTGAACATGAGAAATATGTAGTATAGAGTTTCAATGTCCATGTATGGATGTCAAATCAAATGTAAGATGTATTGACAGATTATTCTAATGTGAAAATATTATGTATTCCATTTATCTTATCATGCTTCTATGATTTAATAAAATAAAAAATTCCATTTACAATATTTAAACGTCATTGATAATAAATAATGAAGACTATACTATGGATGGTTGTTAGTATTCCGATAATACAAGCCAATGTTGTCTATAAATGGAACCTATTTCAAACCTTTGGAAAATCAAACAACTCCATAGTTCATTATTCTCAAGCGCAATGATAATCAAGAAATTGGGGCATTTTGATAGGAAGAATAACACCTTTATAATAGTCAAAAGCAAAGTGTGAAAATGACAATAAAATCCTCAAGGTGTCACAAACTAAAATAAACAAAGAGGAATTTTTTTGTTAACATATGAAAGATAGATCACAAAAAATTGAGTCCAAAGCATATTGATTTGAGGCAACATAGAATGAAATAATATCTCATGAAGTATTATTTCTTTCCAAAGAGTTACATGAATCGATGCAAAACCAATCGAAGAGATGAGATGAATATAATTAGTGAAGCAAGGATTTTTGAAATGACCTAAACCATCAATGCATGTAGGAAATTCCAAAATAAGATTAGATAAATACTCTGATATTTTCATGATACAAAAGATGAAAAATAATATTTCATTTCAACTCTCAAAATAATAGATTTCACGATATATATTTCTACTGCAAGAACATGGGATAAAAACCTTCCTTTTCTTAAATTTCACAAATTTGATTTTTGGGATTGATATGATTTTTTTCTAATGGTTAAAGAGGAGAGGGAAGGTTGATCGGGGAAACACTCTCATGCTAATTTCAATCAACCATTGTGCTAGTAAAGGTTCATTTCCATTGTCGCTCTACCCTTATTATCATAATGAACATGAATTTTTAGGTTTATATATTATTACGAAAAATCCATCAAATGCTTCATTTTTTTAATGAGGTACTCACTTAGTGACAATGTATTTATTGACATGAGGACCATGATATGTTGGGATTTACATGTTATATAGTTTCTTGATTAACAATGCGATAAACAACAATGGTAGTATTAGATGAAGTTTTCAAAAATAGTAGTGAATGAGATGCATGCCACCATAACCACATCTAATAAACTATTAAAGAGGAAGATGCAAGATTGTGCTAACATATAAAAATATTGAAAACATAGATGATTTATTTTTAGTTATCCAAGAGTTAAATAACTACTTATTAAAATTATATATGATTAAATTTAATATTCAAATAGCTAATCGGTGAATAAATTTATTTAATAGATAATTATATTCGATTATCTTCCCATCATAAATATAAAAAACTTTAAAACTATAATTAATGAACATTATATGATCCATTTTATCCATTTTTCTCTGCATTTCCTTACATAGTGGAATAAGACATGCACCAAAATGAAAATGGCATTCCATGAAAGCCAAAAGGGATATAGGTAAGAAGCAAAAGTGAATGGAGAGGAATAAAGGGAAAGGGAGATGGGTGTATAAAATGACATTTGAGGGTAAAGAATGGCACAGGGAAGGGGAAGAGGAATATAGTAGTCTTTGTGAAAATCAATTTTGTATGAAGAGCATGACATTTATATCAATCATAATTAGGAGAAATCTCTTGATGGGAAAGAGGAAAATGAAATAATAAAGGGAGATATCTAAAAATACAAGTAGCTGATGGAAAATGTTTCAACCTTGATTATGTTTATGGGAATAGGTTATTCTTATATAGTCATTTATAATTCAGCAAAAAAATTGTATTTTTCATTCGAAAGAGATATTTTAAAATAAAAACATGATAATTAAATACCTACGTCTCTCATGGATATTCAATGACTCAGTAAAAATATGAGAATTAAATTTTTTCATGTCCCACACCTATTCCTTAGATTATATCATTCCTACCCAAATATTATATGTTATGTTCTTTACCTTATACAAATATGAGAGAAGGGTTCTATACATAATTTTGATTGGGGTTTCCAACAAAATAGGGATCATTATTTCTATTAAGCTATAAGGGAAAAGAATAGGGTTTGTCTCTAGTGTTGAGGCACACAATTTTTACATGAATCAATGTACATTCGACCCCGGAGATTAGATAAATATAGTTGGTGAAACAAATATTTTATGAAATTACATAGACCATCAATGCATGTAGGGAAATTACAAAAGAAGATTAGATAAATAATTTGATATTTTTCTGATAAAAAGATTAAAAAACTAATTCATTTCAACTCTCAAAATAATAGATTTCACTGATATATATTTTATTGCAAGAACATGGGATCGATACATGCATTTTCTTAGATTTGAAAAATAGGATTTTTGGGATTCATATGATTTTTTCTAAAGGTTAAAGAGGTGAGGGGAAGGTTAATCAAGGAAACACTCTCATCCTGAAGTCAATCAACCATTGTGCTAGTAAAAGGGTCATTTCCATTGTGTCTCTATCCTTATCTTCATAAGGAACATTATTTTTTGAGGTTTAAATGTTATTGTAGACAAATTCAACCAATGCAGGATTTCATTTTATTTAATGAGGAACTCTCCGAATGAAAATATCCTTATTGACATAAGGATCATGATATGTTGGAATTTACATGTTGTATACTTTCCATGCGATAAAAAAGAGGCATAAAACTTATTGAATGAGACGCATGCCATCATAGCCACATCGATCAACTATTACAAAGTAAATATGCAAGATTGCGCTACCATATAAAAATATAAAAAAGAACTAGACAAAAAAATCGAGTTACAAAAGACTTAAATAACTACTTATTAACATTATAAGTAATTCAATTTAATATTAAAATAAATAATTAGTAAACAAATTTATTTAATAAATGATTATATTCTATTCTCTTCCCATCACAAATAATGAATTTTGACAACTATAATTAATTAACATTGTATTATTTGTTTTTTCCCTTTACTCTGCATTTACGTACATAGTGGAATAAGACATGCGCTGAAATGAAAATGCAATTCCACGAAATCTGAAAAGGATATAGGGAAGAAGTGAAAGTGGATGGAGCGGATCAACGAGAAAGGAATATAGGTATAGTAAATGACGTTTTAGGTAAAGAAGGGCTTGGGAAAGGGAAGGTGAATTTACTATTTAATGACATTTAAGGGTAAAGAAGGGGGCGTGAAAGGAAGAGGAATATAGGAGTCAATGTGAAAATTAATTATGTATGAATAACATGACATCTATGTCAATTGTAATTAAGAGAAATCCCTTTTTGGGAAATATGGAGATGAAACTATAGAAGGAGATATCTTAAAATGTAAGTAGGCGATGAAAAATATTTCAAGCATGATTATGTTTATGGGCGAGAGGTGATTCTTGTAAAATAATTTATAATCAAGCCACTCTGATAGCTGGACATATGAGAAAAAGGTCTATTGTATATGTCATTTGAAAGAGGTATTTTAAAATACAAACATGGTAATTAAATATCTCCATGCCTCGTGGCTATTCAGACTTAATAAAATTGTGAGAATTAAATCCTTACATGTCCCAAACCTATTCCTTAGTTTAGATCATTACTACCCAAATAATATATATTATGTGCTTTAAATTATATAAAAATACAAGAAGCTTTCTATACATAATTATGATTGGGGTTTCTTACAAAATAGGGATAATGATTTCTATGGAGCTACAAAGGGCAAAAATCAGGTTTTCTCTAGCCATGAGGTGAGGAGTTTTTACACATGTGTCCAATGTAGGTGAAGTACACCCTTGAATTAAATTCCTACATGTCCCATACCTACTCCATGAGTTAGTAAAAACGTGCAAATTAAACCCTTGAAAGGAGGAATCACTTGCGTGTTTTAATGGATAATTTGCGGGAAAAGATATGTTGATTAGACATAAAAACCAAGGTCTAGGGTTACATACATAGTTATAAATATTTTTTCATATATATATCAACAAATATAATATAATTTCCCTCTGTGCGACGAGGCACGTAGCTTTTTATATGTAAATCATGTAGCTGAAGCACACAATTTAAGTGTGAAGAAAAATGGATCGTGGTATCGAAAATGAATTTTCTCACTTAGAGATGTTACGAGATGGAAACCCATCACGAAATTCCTTCCATGGGATCAATTACCAAGGACACATAAAAGGAATGTTCAAGGAAGTCAAGAAATCCCCAACAAAATTCTTTTAGCAAGCTCGAGGAATCACACAAGAAATGTTGACGTAAAATAAGTAATTGATATTCAAATCCTTAAGGCATTTGGTGAAATGAGATAAAGGCGGCTCTTACTTTCCCTTCCAAAGATAGACTTGAACTAATAAAACCATCATATTGTACAATGTAATATATGGAAGGAAAGAGGTTTCTTATTTTCTTAATTTAAGATTTAACGTGTATAGTCTATTTTTAAGAAGTTCATGTCTTACAAATTGTAATCATGAAATAATTAGTTAGTAAAAATATGCAATTGATTAATGATATTCAAATGTTTAAATAATGTTAAAGCAAATCTCATATTTTGGTTCAAATAAATTTAGAAAATCAAATCAAATGAAATAACTAAATACATACGTAAAGAATTAATTCAGGTGGATGCGGGTCCTATTGAAGCACATAGTTTTCTAGAAAAACAAATATAAATTACATCCGGTGATGAGGCATGTAGTTTTGTATATGTAAACGATGTAGGTGAAGCACATCTTGGAAGGGTGAAAGGAAATGGGGTGTGACTTTGGTATTGAAATTTATTTCCGATATCGTGGTAAGTGTTATCACCAAATCACAACACCCTATGGTTTGCACAAGTGTGTGTGTTTGAGATCACAGTGTGAATAGATAACATGGGTACTATCTCCAAGTTGTGGGACTTGCTATAGGAGATAGACCTCTAGAGAAAGTTGGTTCTTGATCCTAAAATTCCCACACAATCTACTCTAATGCGAGACAAATCTATCTATCCTAATCTAACCTTCCAGGGACCAAGGAGAGAGAGTGCAATAAAACAAAGCCTACACTAAAGTGGTGATACACAAGAAAAGGAAAGTTGTTAGAGTATTCTTCCAATGTGTGAAAAATATAAGCAACGTGCATACTATAAGGGGCGATGACATTTCTCCATAATCTAGCAAATGCATTCACAACAATATTCCAAACTTGCACAATGATAATGAATCCCTATAAGAGTATAAGATAAACACAATATATATGCAATGAGATTGAAGGGGCAAGAGGTATGCAAACAAACACATCAAGGGAAGATACATCCACATCTTGCATTTATTACTTCATAAGTATGCACAGTTCAATCTATTACAAGATAAGGGCCTGGATCACTATGCAAGGAGTCCACTATAAGGGCCTATAGAACATTGGCTTCAGAAAGTAATTTTAAAATATTTTTTCTAATAAAATACTACCTCCTCTTGCAATGAGCTCAACACTCCAATTTATAGAAATTGTAGAAGAGAGAGAGAGAGAGAGAGGGAAAATTGAAATCCCAAAATATGTCCTTTAACCACTTGCAAGATTTAGTAAATGAAGTTAAATGATGTTCTCTTTCTTTAAAAGGGTTACTGTACTATCCCATGACTTGCAAAGAATGAGAAATTGCAACCCATGCTTCATTGAATGCATCCCAACTACCAAATAAAATCATTACTCTATATTAGGCACATTTTCTACAAAATCACCATCTATTACTCACCAAATTCTGAATTTCTTGATTTCTGTGCATTAGGCTCGGAACCATGATTCCAATGGTACCAATTTTGTGTGTTTTCATTGAGAAATACAAAAGTTATGGCCTTTTGAGTGTGGGAAACTATTTTGGGTCTACCAGGCATTTATGTCATTTGATGGGAATGAGCATTTGATTAATCTGGGATTGAAGATGTTTCCTTTATTTTCATATATCTACCCTCATCAAAATTAAGATAGCTTCCCACACTCAAAAGGAAATATTCGGGTCTATCTCGAGGCATTTATGTCATTTGACGGGAATGAGCATCTGATTTACTGGGGCTGAAGATGTTTCCTTTATTTTCATATATCTACCCTCATCAAAATTAAGATAGCTACTCATTCCAGAAAAGTCAAATTTTGTGAAAATCAGAGCTCAAGGTCAAAATTTATGGCCGTTTGAAGTTTGGCATCCGATCTGCACTATTCTTCCTTGTATCCTACTATATCAGATATTTCAGGTCCTTATGTCCCAACTGTCTCAAAAAAAAACCTTTGATCCACCCACATGCCTTCCTCCGTGGCAAAATTGCCTAAATTAGGTCCTTGGTGAACTCGTGTCCTATGTGTCCCACTGTTGACTAGGACATTGGGGTGTTGACCGCCGCTTCACTGCATCCCTTCAACTCGTCTTACAAATTAGACAAATTGGCTTTTTCAGGTCCCAGGAGTCCTATGCGGCTGGGTCACTTTGACCCGATTTTCCGTACAACAAAGGAATGCAACCATTTCAACTCTGCGGGTCCCACATGTCCCAATGTCTCGTGGACCAATTATACTTGACTTTGCTGATTTTAACTACCTATGGTGATTTCAAGTTTTCGGGTCCTAGATGTCCCACACGTACACTGTGTGGCACGGGCCACTTTGACTCGGTTTACCTACAATACACTAGCACAGCCAATTTTTTTGCATTTTTGCAATTTTTCAACTTCTTGGATATTTCAGTTTTTCCAACTCCTTCAATTTTTTCCTTGGATGGGGGTTAGAAAAGAGCCAAAGGGACCCTCAAAACTGATTTTTTCCCTCAAGCCATTTCTACTTGCTCGAGCATGAGGAAATCATGCAAGTTATCCAGATCACCTCAAGGAGTGAATTTGGGATAACATTAAGATTACAACCCAAAAACTTAATCGACTTCCATGGGATCATCTAGCAAGGAGTCGTAAAAAGATTTTTCAAGGAAATAAAAGACAAGATTTGAAGAAAAATAAAAATGCATGCATGCCTTGTGATTATTCCATGGGTTAGATTTTTTCCCTTAAATAATATATGCTATGTGCTCCACTTTTTTCCTCTATATCTCTTGTATCATTGACATGAATGAAGTTCTCATTTAAAGGGCCCAAAATTTAATATTTGACTTATCTACTATTCTTATTGAATAATTTGGCATATCAATAGTATATTTTCAAGGTTGTGACTAGTTGGATTAGGGATGAGATTTTACATCTTCCCTAGCTCATCAAGGAAAACATCTAGACGATTTAACATTTTTTGAGACAATGTAATTGCATTTTTAATTATAATTAACTACAACAAAATAAGTAAAGGGAAAACATGACTACTGATAATGAAAATTTTCACAAATTTTCCAAAACAAATTAATAAAAATATTTACTAGAAAGAATAATTCATCCATTATATGTTAATTAGATAAATAAGTCTATTTTGTGGAGCATATTTTATGAGATAAAGGGAAAGGAAAAGAAAGGTAATTGTACATTAACAAAATATTCTAAAGCAACAATAGAAGCATGGATAAATGAGTTAGTTAAAGTCGATTAATAGATTTGTTTCAATAGGAGAGAATGGGAAATGGTGATGTCAACCTTTTTCACAATATATTTGAATATATAAATTAGAGAGGAATGAGGTCGATAAACTGGTACTCACAAATCATGCCTATAAAATGTTAGAGTGTATGTAAATCAATGGGAGAATATTATAGTTAAATAGATTTATTGGGAGAGCAAGGATCATTGGCGAGATTGGAACTCATACCTGCTAAACATAAATAGAAACAAAAATATCCATAATGAAAACAATGGGAAAAATATTTATGGAAGTCAATTCAGACTTTCAACAAAAATAAATTAATATTTTATTCAATTGTAAAGGCCATTTAGAGAAAATAAGATAGGAAATAGGGAACAAATCCTATGTACAAAATAAATCAAAGATTTAACTTACAAGTGATTGAAAAAATCATTGAGTGTAATTTAATTCTTTGTCCATTGACAAAAACAATCCGGATCTCAAATCTCCCCATGTGACCCACCCCTTTAATGGAACATTTTTAATTGTTACTACTACCTACTAAATCAACGAGTATAAATAGGAACATGCTCCATTATGCTAATTTTCTTTGTTACATTCTACTTATTTGTGGACTTAGTGGTAGCATATTTAATTTCCAAATCTCAAATCACCATGAAAATATATTTGTATATAGTATATATTTAGTAACTAGTAATCGTATGTGAAGTGTTTGATGGAAACATTGATGGGGATCATATCAAAGAAAGTTACAGAGAATCATATTTATAATTTTGTAATGGCGAATCAAAATTTAAAGAAATGGTAAGAGAGGAAATATTTTTGTGGATGCATGTGGGTCGTGTTTCATCCTAGAACACGTACATGGTCATAGCGATGAACATTTTAGTGTAAAGATCACAATTGGAGTGATCAGTGACAAGATTATAATTTAGGTTGTTAGCATAAGGATTATAATATAGTGATGAGCCAACAAATCTGTAAACATGGAATCTTTTAATGCATACATGTGAGTTTAGGAAAAGTGGGAAAGCTTCTAGCCCGTATGTCGACGTGTGAGGATACATGCAATCTACATCATCTAGTTGTTTGGAGAGTTAACCAATGTAATGTTTAATGATTGCATGTAAAGTGAAACATTGGACAAATCGAGGGAAGATGAAAACTTGGGTGATCTTGTCAGTGGTGGGAGGAGATACCATATTAAGAAAGTATGAATCATAGTATTGAATATGGGTCTATGATGTAATTCGATGCCGAGATCGAATGTCTTTTTATACGAAGACCAAATCCTATTGAACCCAAATAAAATGTAAATTTAATACATATCAAAGTGGAAATATGAAGTCAAACTCGGTAAAAGTTCAGTCTTTGATGTTAGTAGTAAGACACATTTTGAATGATTTCCTACCTCAAGAAACTCAATAGAAACATAATACATTTCACGCTTCTAACCCATCAAAATCTGCAACACATCCTTTGTCATCAACGATCAATTTAACTCCTCAACAAGCACAATCCGTGTTTTTCATTGGTTGATGTTTTTGGTTGTCTTCGGGATCCGGGAATCTCTTGTGCCATTCCGTAAACCATTGGATTTTTCAAGGCATGTTCATTTTCAATTGTGCCCCTTCATTTACTAATATATATCAGATTTAGCAAGGCTAACAAGGTTGCACCCAACTAGGATATGTCTTTCAACATAATTAAGTCTTCCCCACTCTACAGTTGGACCAGGGGTACTTAGAGCCTCATAGGTTCTTACTCATATGTGCGTATAGAATTTACTCACAAGGTTCTATCATTGTCCAATCAAAGACAAATTATTTTAAGATCATCATTTTTTTCATACAATTATTCTTGCTATCTTTAATTAGTATTGTTCATGTAGAATATCTAGATATTTAAAACATTAAAATACAAAATAATTTTAAATATTAATTAGTTTTTTCTTCCTTTCTTCATGCATTAACTTACAATATAGATTAGAATATATGACTATAAATTACATCTTGATATCAGGGGTTCCAAACTCAGAATTCCATGAAAGGACCACCAGGAAAGCAGGGAGCCAATCCCACCTTTGTCACCTTGAATCATATGCAATCACCTCGTTACTCAACGCCTTCTTGCAACAAATGTAATCTCCAACTGCAATGTAGTAACAACACAGCCAAAATGGCCTCATTTCTTCATTTTGTTTATATGTACATGGATCCATAGTTTTCAATCAAAGCTATGTAAAGAGAGGAAATCATGTAATGTCTTTCCAATTAAACCGAGTTTGCATTAACACTGAAACTCCCATATGATAAATATTTCCATCAAATCTCCAACTAGAAATATTGAGAGTGAACTGCTTTTAGTTGTGACCAACAAAAATATACAATATTATATGGGGAAAAGGGGCTATAGTCAACTCTTCCTTTTGAATATTGTGAGCCTTTGGGGAAACATAAGGCAATCGTCCATGATTTGCTACATGAATTATATACATATATATTGTTTCTTTTATGGCTCACTACCACCACTTTGTAATTTATTACTCGTGTTCTCTTATAATTCCAATCCTCTAAGAACCCTTGAACTTGGATAACATGGGAGGAAGCTCTACACATCTTCGGGTAAGTGGATTGCATACATAAAGAATACAAGGATTATCATACTCAAATTTTCCAAGTCAAAGTACACTTCTTGCTGATGTTAAGTAACAAAAATTATTCCACCATTGTTAAAGGGAAGAAAGGAAAGTGAGATCGTTTTCTAGGTCTTAGTAGAGAAGAAATAAGTCAATTTACAATTAATATAATTTATTTGATGACAAAAGAAGAGCTATCAATTCCCATTGGAGAGATGAGTCCACATATTATTATATGCACATAGGGACATGTAAATGCATAATGACAAATGCGAAATATTTAAATCTAATCGAGCCACTTTTTTGGTGAATAACATGTATTATTAAGAAGACAACCACAAGATTGTGGGAGTAGAAGAATCAAGGGTCAACTACATGGTGCCCTCCCGAGTCCCACTTATAGAAGGATGGTGTTAGGATCAAAACACAAATGAGCAATAAAATGGAATTAAAACATAAATAATATAAGCATGCAATCACAAGATAAACCCAAGATTTAACGTGGTTCACCCAATGTGGGCTACATCCACTAGAAACAAGCCACCCTTTTCCTTTATTAATTCCAGAGGAATACAGTAAAATTATCTCTTTTTCATGTACTAAAGAGCAAATCCATGCACATATATATAACTTGTGCACCTTTTTGAAAATGTTTGCTTCAACTAAAAACAACCTAAATATAGCATGCTTATAAATAAGACATGCATATAAATAAGATAAACATAAAAATAAAAACTCCCATCTATTAATAAGACAATGCTATTTTTATCCATGGCCATGCTTTCCTCCCAAAATCAAGGAAAAAGAAAACTGCCACTTCATCTTGCAGTTAGACTCCACATCTTCAACAATCTCCCACTTGGAGACTAACTGCTGCAACCCACTGTTATAGCTCATCCTCAGACTCTTCTCTAACTCATTTCTCTTCTTCAAGATCAATCTTGAAGACCTATCGAAGCCGAACAACCTTCCAGATTCTCTTTTGTCACCACCTTTGTCAACATATCAGCAGGATTCTAACTTGTATGGATCTTCTCCAACATCAATTGTCCATCCTCCAAAACTGATCTAATGAAGTGATACCTGAGTTGTATATGTTTGGTTCTCGAATGGAATGTTGAGTTCTTGGCAAGATGAATTGCACTTTGGCTATCACTGAATAACCTGTAATCCTCCTGCTTCTTTCCCAACTCTTCCATGAACCACTGCATCCATATCATCTCCTTTCTTTCTTCTGTAGTAGCAACATACTCTACCTTTGTAGTAGACAAGGCAACAATCTTCTGCAGTTTAGAAATCCAACTAATTTTTGTGCCACCAATAGTGAATACATAACCTGTGGTGCTCCTCCTACCATCCAAATCTCCAGCCATGTCTGCATCAACATATCCATGTAAAGAAACCTCTGACCCTCCATAGCACAACTACCTACTACTAGTCCCTCTCAAGTATCTGAGAATCCACTAGACTACATTCTAGTGCTCCTTTCCTGGATTACTCATGTATCTATTAACAACTCCCACTACATGGGAAATGTCTGGTCTTGTGCATACCATAGCATACATCAAACTTCCAACTGCTGAAGCATATGGAACTCTAGACATATATTCAATCTCTTCATATGTTTTAGGACACTGTTCTTTACTCAACTTGAAGTGCCCTACCAATGGTGTACTTATTGGTTTTGCATCTTGCATCCTAAACATGTCCAACACCTTGTTCACATACTCTTCTTGAGAAAAATTCAATATTTTACTCTTTATGTCTCTATTGATTCTCATGCCAAGAATTTTATTTGTTGCACCTAAATCCTTCATGGAAAATGTATTGGCTAATTGTATCTTTAGCTCATTTATATCCTACAAGTTTGACCCTACCACAAGCATGTCATCCACATACAACAACAAGATAATATAGGTGCCATTATCTAGTCTCTTAAAATAAACACAATGATTAGAATGACATCTAGAGTAATCAGTCAATGGAGAAGTGAGAAGCGAGCATGGGAATCTACAAGTAACTCTTCCTCGCACCCAATCTCCTAAGGTCATGTCGAGACAATCGGTGGGAATGGAATATACATGGGGAAATGATAAACTAGTTAGGCAACCTTATATCTTGGACGCACACTAATGGAATCAGTGAATCTAAGGCAAAGAAGGCTCTCTTAACTAGAACCGATGTGATAGATCGGTTGGCGAGGATGACTGCTCAAAGGCTCCAATCAATATTGAGCTCTGGTATGATCCGATCTATAGGTTGTGGGATACATGGAAGATAACCTGTGGGTGCTTCGTATATATCTCCCAATAAGGTCATGAAAATGGAAGGTGGATATATGGTGGATTCTATGGGTGATTCTCTGGTCTAGTCTAGAAATCCTTAGCTTGATTAGTTGTTACATCTAGTGAGGATAGTTGTGTGATAATGATTGGTGGAAGTGGAGAGGACCTAAATACTAATGTGCGTAAACCAACATCAACGTCCTCGATTGACCTATAGGCTCATTGGGTTGTGGTATCTATGGATCACATAAACTTGTAAGTTCATGGTCATTATGGACCTCCTATGGTCATGTGCAAAATCAATCCCTAATCCCTAATATCTAGTAGTTGTATGCCTTTTCAGCCTCTATATTTAGAACTAAAATTTGTGTAATCTTCTCATAGTACCTTACAGGAATTCGCAACTTGAATTCTTAAGCTAGTGTCTATGTCAATGAGGATGTCTCCTATGTTTGGCTATGGGACCAAAGGATCACAACCAAACGTTTTCTCTCTTTCAAGCCTTTCTACAGTCATATGGATATCTATTTAGGGCAATCTGTAGTTTGGTTGGTTTGTTTAAAACGTATGTGCTTTGTCATCTTATATGTTTAATCCTCTTAACTATGGGCTGATTTCTTGTAGGTCTGTTGTTGTTTGGAAGACTTGGATTCTGAGATTTTGGTCTATGTCAGTTATTACTACAACAAGATTGGGTTGAGGCACGATTGGCTCGAATACGTATTCTCTGGGCTCCCTAGGTCCCGTGATTTTCATACAAAAGGAAACAATATAAATCTAACTAAAGCAAAGTAAACTAATTATGCAAAGTATATCCACAGCATATATAAATTCTCTATTTTTGTATTTTTGACAGAATATTTAACAGAATTAAGATAACAACTATTTAATATATCTAGAAAATGACAATTAATCTAATAACAGAATTAAAAACAAAAAGGTAGCCGAGTATAGCTACTTGTCTGTGTAATTGTGAATCTATTCTAAATAATTAAATAACTAATCTAATTTAATTGAAAGACTCTCAATCCTACCTCAAAAGTGAGGAATGAATCATAGTTTCTTAGAAACTATCAATCCCCACAGCTTCCCCGATATCGAAAGCGAGATTAACTAAAATGAAATGATTCACTACTCTATTTGGTATATTTTAACTAGAAATTTGAAAGCTTGAACCTGGATTTTGTATAATAGTGGTGAATCCGATTGTGTGTGGCTTTGTCCCCTCAGTGTGGTCTCCTCGTTGCTTCGTGCTCACGTGAATCCATAAAAGAGTGTAATACTAGCATCAACAAGAGTAGGTATTGGAACAATGGCAGCCTTGGATGTAGGCCAAATATAATGTGAGTAGGAGAGGGACAGTGCAAGAGAACATAGCTTGGCTTATACAATTCCTAGTGGGATTTACCACGAGTCATACAACACAAAACATCTAGAACATCCGAACTCTAATGGCTTCAGATTGAAAATGAAACTATCCTACCTCAATTGATTGTATGAAACAATAATAACACTTGAACAAGGAGATCATGTGGCTTCTAAATAGAAGAATAAGACTAACTATGCATGCAAAAAATGAAAAAATTTGAATTCCTAAGAAAGAATGAAAGACTAAATTATTGAAATGAGAGGATGAGGGGCATAGTTAGGGGCATAGTTACGATGGTCCATGCGCTTTTAAGGGCGCATTCGAGGGGCGATTACGAGGGCCATTTGCTTGTAATCAAACCAGTTATTTATAGAATTCCTATTCACCCAAAGGTAACTCCAACTAGGACTCTTTTACCATTAAACAATTGAGAAACACTATTACAGGGAACCAAAATCATAAATACAAGCAAAAATGGATGAGAAAGTTGGTAAAAGTTTACAAATCACACAATTCACAATTGAAGAAGTCCACTAGAAAATGCGTGAAGGACCGCCACTGAAGCAAGTGGGCAAATGGTTGAAGGACCGTCACCCTACCTAGGCGGTGGTCATGAGACTGCCACCCGGTCGGGCGGCGGTTTCATCACTAAAGACCGAAATACAAAGGAAAAGAGGGGAAAAGAGCAAAACACAACACATGGAGGCTAAGCGGGCGTGCGGGATGTTAACGTACACTTGGAGAGCTTTTCGGATCCCGAATACCTGACGAGGAGACCTGTATCATCATTGGGGCATGTGTAACATCGTTCTGGTAGTGTAGTACCCTTATAATTTTGGGTACGTACATATTGCTCCCCTCGAGAGAAGCATTTTAGCCATGAAGAGGCGTAAAATGGTGGGTCCGAGTATATGGCGGTCCCGAAATGGGAAGTTAGAAATTATACGACACATCCGTGTGTCGAAATGACGCCATCCAAAATTCCCTGCTACCTAAAATGAAAAGAGGACTTAAGTGCGAGATAGGTAAAATAAATCGAAAACTAAATACTAGAATAATACAAAGCGGTCCTCTGTCGACGCTCCAAAACTGCGAAAAGGGCATTCAAAATGAGTCGAAATGATATATATATATAAAAGGGCCCATTTTCCTATTCATTTATGCGTGTCAATTTGATTGATTTTGAGCTCTGGGACCCACAAAGGGTGGTTTTGATGTGAGTATAGTCACAATGTTCGTGACGAGATAGTGATCATGCCTCCGTGAGCGGAACATCAACCCGCGAGATCATAGGTTAATTCTTCTCGATTTAACGTTTTTACCCCCAAAATGTTAAAATGATGAAATATTTGTCATGGGGGAATTATTTTTGAAAATGTTAGTGTTAATAGGGTCACTTGGGGGGGCGCCTAATGGGTAGGCATTTTTTTAGTCAAAATGGTCATTTTTTTGTGTTTTTGGGCATTTTTTGGGGCATGTGACCCATTTGGAAATGCGGGACATGACTGCCACCCTAAGTAGGGTGGCGATTATGAGATTGCTGCCACCCTATAAGGTGGTAGTACAGGAACCACCAACTCGCCTCGGGTGGTGGTCCTTTCTGACGTAACACCAAAATAACATTGTTTTGAACCCATTTTTGCATTTTTAGTATTCTCATATGCTTTACTAATTTTTCCATTGCAATTTTGATACTAACTTACTCCTTTTTGCGTGTTTTTGGGTGTATGCAGAAGAAGGAGGAATATATCAGATGGAGTCAAGAGAGAGAGTGTGGACTGGCTTCCAAGTGTTGGATGCACTTTTTCGGAGGCAGCGCAGATACTCTCGAGGGCGGCATATTACGTATATCACGTGTTCCTCATGTTGCAACTTCTAGTCACATACTCTGTGACCTATTTTTGTATTGGGATGTTGATCAGAACACTTTTTGATTTTCAGGAGTCAGGGGTGAGTGGACTATCACCCTAGAGGATGTCTACCACATCTTGGCAGTCCCAATCATCGGGAGATGACTTACATTTGAGACAGTGGGGTCACGGCTCGAGATAGCTCGATGGGCTACATATATGGGAGACAATTGTCTCCATTGATTATAAGAAGGGGGTGAGGGTCCGTTCCATTCCTAGCTTGCCTATCCCTTTGATTCGTCAGGCTATTATGGGGATCCTTGCCTCGAGATTGATCGGGGACAAGGGAGGGGACACCTTACTCTACTATTGGTCCCCTATTATTGCACAAATTGAGGCACATGGCTAGATTTATGCCTGGGGAGCCGATATACTTGGGACCACCTATCATGACTTGTATAGGGTGGTTCACTTACAGGGATAGTCTTTGAGCCATCCGACCTTGGTTATGAGCTGGGTCTATGAGCGTATCATCCCTTATGGGAGAGGCATAGAGGTGGTAGATCCCGGAGCCGTGAGGGCAGCTAGATGGACAGAGATGTCGGTGCTTAGAGCACCCCACCAGCCAGTTGCTTCCCTAACTACTGATGATATGGAGGCCACACCTTATCAGGCCATGGTAGGGTTGTGGGGCGAGGAGACCCTCACTTTGAATTCTTGCTCTACTACAAGGCATCTTGTGGACGGGGATGGGGAAGGTAGAGACACACCCCTTTGATTGAGTGCCTCGGTAGTTTGGCATTTCCTACATTGATATGCTTCCCCAATGGTGTCGGTGTTCGAGATCGAGTTCGGGAGGCTAGGGAGGGTCCTGAGAGGTCAATGTTGGATCAAGTTGTTACTCATGGCATCCCTATTGCAGCCGGGAGGGTGGTACGCGCTCGAGGAGTGCTAGTGCTCCTCAGGAACCTTTACTTTATATTGGCACCAGCCCTTCCCATAGCAGTGATGACCCTATTGATATAGACTCCGAGTCTAAGGAGTTCACAGGGGGAGAGACGAAGGAGGAGACCGAGGACATGGAGGTCGGCAAGTGGGCGGAGAGGAGGATAGCAATCTCAAGTGGCATGACACTCGGAGATCTTACAAGAGTCGAGAGGGCAGAGCAAAGTGTGGAGAGGGTGACTCTAGTCTCAAAGGATTTGCCCTATCAAGACCTAGGCAGAGAGGATGAGTCCGTAGTAGGATGCTATGTTGCGCCAGAACAGGAGGAGGAAATCGATTAGTAAGTAAAATCTATGGTAGGAACTAATCCTAGGATCCCTCTTAGAGGCCCAAAGATCCGAGTGAGTTGTCACCCTTCTTTTAATATTTTTTTTAGCTAGGATGGCTTTAGTTGATATCTCTCCTTTTGTTCATCTTTATTTTTATCTTTTATTATTTCCTAATTTGTTTTCTCCATTGCTTGAGAGACTATTGATGAGTGGCGAGACCTAATTCGCGGTATGTATGGACTCGATACTGATGCTTCCCATGGAGAAGACTCATGACGAGCTATCCATGGATACGGGGGAGCCTTCAAAGAACTGGCTGGTAGGAATAGCGATGTTTATGCCCCTCTCGGCATGTGGCCAAGATGGTGACTTCCCTCCATCGAGTTAGCTGGGTATAGGGAGGCGTAGATCACCCGATGAGGATTTGTTATCATAGCGAGGCTACATAGCTCTTTCGCTCGGGACCATGAGACCTCGGTGCACTCGGAGCGCCGGCATTGTTGGATTCCTAGATGTGGTCGTGTGCCTTTAGAGGGATCTCATAGGGGTTGAGAGGCCATTTGGCTCTTTTTGTAGTGACTCTTTCTAGATTGTTTATACGATCATTTTGTATTTTCCAGGCTCATTGAGCATTTTGACCATGCCTAGCACACAATGGCATTGTACGTAAAACTTGATTATATATATATACTTCTTTTTGGATCAGACTCTTGGTGTCTAGGATTTTGTGATTCGTTTCCACATGTATATTATAATGTTATTTTTATATGCTTTTTAGAATGTATGCAATGGAGAACAAAATGACACAAATGCTTTCTTTCTTTTTGTATTTCGTAATGCTGATATATGATAATGCAGACACAATGTGATTTTGAACTTTAGCTTTCATAAGAAATTTTTCCGGTACTTCATATTGTTTTAACAAAATTTAATGATAAATTGGTATGATGAGCAGATGTACTTGCCCCACTCCTAACTCCACGCAACTAGTAAGATGCGAGGGCTCACCACCGAGAGCTAGAAAGGCCACAAGCTATGATGGGGTCAAATTACGCACACAAGTGTGTCCCACTTTGTGGCCATAAATATTTTAAAAATCTAGACTAGTAAATAAATAATTAAAAATACTATAAAAATTTAAAAAATCGGGTAAATTCTGGATGCCTACACTTTAATTTTTTTTTAGGGGTGCACCTTGGTATTTATAGCCTCTTAAAAATGCATGTTTTGGTTGTCGGACATAGTTTGTTTGAAAGTACAAAAACTACAAAAAAGTGGGACACAGTTATATGCTTTGACCACTATGAGGTGTGTTGAAATGGAAATGATGAGAGATAGATAAAGAGTTAGTGGAACCAAATTAGGACGCTATAAACCTACCCTACTCAAGTGACTCCATAGTTTAGAATGTGACTTGCTTTGTAGTTTATCTAGACTTAGATCCATAGATGGCCACTTGGTTGACAAAATCTAGTTTTCAGGGTTTTGAGCTCTCTTGGAATTTTGGACATCCGATTCATTTATTTATGACTCAAGATTTCAAAGGTTTATTTGAACTATTTGCTTATGACCTTCAACATTTATTCTTCAAGAGAACCCCGGACTCGGACCTTGCCCCATACTACTAGTAGGAAGCATGGTCTTATCACCATGAACAAGGCATAGGTGAGTAAGGGCATTCCCATTCTTTCCCAACCCTACGTCACTAGTAAGAGACGCAAGCTCATCACCGAAGGCTGGTAGGGAAAAGAAATGTGTAAAAATAATTTTTTTTGTTTGATCTATATTCAACTTATTTATTTGAGAAAAATTTAGTATGTTCTCATTTCCAAAGAGATCTATATACGGGATATATGTGACACCATGAAACTTCTAGAATAGACCATAGGTAAAACACCTATCCTAGGGATAAACAAAAAGCGAGAACAAGCATGCGGTCCTTGGTATGGCTACCGTTAAGACTTTGTCATATCTAGCTTTAATTGATGAAATGATTCAGAAACAGATTGATGATGTTATGAAAATGAAGAAGTATGATTGGAATGCTTCTACCAATACCATCAGAATTTTGTAATGAATTTCTTAAGAGCAAGTCCCTTGATCACCAAGTTTTATGAAACATGTGAACAAAATGATCCTATCTAAATGAAGATGTAATGTAGATATAATTATACAAATAAAGTCGATTTGCTTAAACGTAAAATCGTTTAAGATGCAAGGAATTGACTGTTTCATTGAATTCCTCACCTTTTAGTGTACATAAGAGATACACACCATTTCTATAATCCTTTATGACTCGGTATGGGCCCAACCTTTCGGGCCAAAATTTCCTTCCTTCACCGGTCTTCTTATCAATCCGGTTGTCTAGTCTTAGAAATAGATCTCCTTCATATATTTCTCGTTCATAAACCTTTTGGTTATATTGCTAGCACATCCGGTCAACGTGAGACTCTATTTCATTGTTCAGCATTTAACCTAGCCTCATCTAGGCTTTCTAGTTGAGAGAGACGTGCCTCTCTATAAGCTTCCTCATCCAGAATCCCTTGTAGTGAGATGCAGAGACTGGGTATTTCAACTTCAAGTGGGAATGCTTCTACTCCGAATATCAATGAGAAAAGAGTTTCTCTTGTTGGTGTTCTTATTGATGTTCGGTGGGCCCACAAGGCCGGATATAACTTTAAATGCCAATCTTGTTTGTTTTATTTTACCGTTTTGAGGAGAATAGATTTCAACATATTGTTTGTTGCTTTAGCATGCCCATTGGCTTGAGGGTAATATAGGAGGCCGTATTATGATTTATTTTAAATTTACTGCATAGCTCACGGACCTCGTCATTCTTAAAGGATGTGCCATTATCTGAGATAATGACTTGTGGGACGCCGTACCTACAAATGATCGATTCAAAATAAACTTGGCGATCACGAAACCTTGTACGGTGGTAAGAGGCATAGCCTCTACCCATTTGGTAAAATATATGGTGGCCGTGATTATGAAGTTATGGCCATCTGTTGACAAGGGAGAGAATTTCCCTATCAAATCTAGGCCCCATGTAGAAAAGGGCCACGGAGTCACGATTGGTTGTAGAGCTTGTATCGGCATGTGAATCTCGTGGGAAAATTCTTGCAATTTATGGCATCTGTACAAACTCTACTACGTCGTGTTCTAAAGTGGGCCAAAAATAGCCCATCCGATGTATTTTGTGGGCGGTGGCATGACACCAAAATGGACGCCACATATTCCACTTGTGGGATTCGTAGAGAATCTTCTTGGATTCTTCTATGTCGACACACCTTAGATGAATTCCATCAAAAGCCTTACGATAGAGCACTTGTTCTATAATAACATACTTAGCTACGATAATGCATAACCACCTTCTTTGTTGCGGTGTAGCACCTTCTGGATATGTATGGTCCATGATAAAATTAATAATATCAGTATACCAAGGACATTCAGAGATGGGAGGTCTAGTTTCGATGTAATATATGCATTCATCGGAAAATCTAGATCTACTAGATCGCCTCCATCTAACGGGTTGTCGGCTAACCAATCTGTAATGATTTTTCCCTTAACGGACTTCTGGTTTACAAAATTTAATTTGAATTCACCCATTAAGGTTATAAAGTGTCCAACCTTTTTAGACAAGGACCCTTGCATGAGGAAAGTTCATAAATGGTTTGTTTTTACAATGACCCTTGTTTCTTGATTTAACATGTAATGTCTTAAGCGTTTGGTTGCGAAGACTATGGCAAGGCATTCTCATTCTACTTGCATATAACATGTTTCATAATCGAGCAACGTTCGGCTAATGAAATAGACCACACGTTCTCGTTTATCGTCATCTTCTTGAGCCAGCATGTAGGCTAGCGAGACATCCGTAGCTTGTGAATATTAGATTAAAGGATGATCTGGTTTACATGTGGCATTAACATGGGAGGAGACAATAAGAAGAATTTAACTACTTCGAAGGCCTCATGGCATTCCTTTGTCCAAATAATGCAGTAATCCTTTTTCAACAAATTGTTGATTAGATGAACAACAAAACTTAAGTCCGGAATGAATCTCCAGTTGCATTGCACCGAAGCTTTCTGAGAAACTATCTAATGCCAGAGTCGTTTGATGGTGGGATCATCTCAAGAATAGCCCAGATTTTGGCGGTCCACATTGATCCCTTGTGATGATATAATGTAACCTAGGACTTTCCCTCCTATCACACCAAATACACATTTTTTGGGTTTATTATGACTCCGTATTCGATCAAACGTGAAATAATGATGCGGAGCACTTGGGATGATCACAACACTTCTTGACCTTGGCCAACAATTCATCTACACAGGATTCCATGATTTTATGACTAAGATCGTGAAATATGTATGCCATTGCCCGTTTGTATGTAGTGCCAACATTCTTGAGACCGAACGGCATAACAGCGTAGCAATAAGTTCCCCAAGGAGTTATAAACGTGGTTTTGGCTTGGTCTTGTTCGGATATTCTGATTTGATTGTATCCCGAGAATCCATCCATGAGAGACAAAAGCTCAAATCCAACTGTTGTGTCAATGATGACATTAATGGATGGTAACGGGAAGTCATCCTTGGGGCACGCTTTGTTAATGTCTCGAAGTCTATGCAGATGCATATCTTCCCATTCTTTTTGAGAAAGGAGCGATATTAGATACCCACTGAGAGTAATAGACCGGTTTGATGAACCCTACCGGAGAAGTATCATTACCTCTTCCTTCACCATGAGAGCTACCTTGGGTTTCATTGGTCTCAATTTTTGTTTAATTGGCTTTGCATCTGATTTGGTGATGAGGTTATATCTTGTGATGTGTGGTGCAATTCCCGTCATTTATTTATAATTAAATGAAAAAGTTTTTGATGTTCTTTGAGGATTCGAGTGTGTATTTCTATCTCTTTGGAGTTAACGAAGATCCTAGTTTCAAGATATTTGGTTCTTCCTCTGTCCGATGTTAATATCAATCGTTTCTTTGATTAAAGAAGCATTACTTTCTTCAAACTCCGGTAGGGCTGGAGGTAGTTCCAGATCTTCTCCATTCTCTACCATGTATATGTCGAGCTCTTTTTGTGGGGAAGCTCTATCATGGGATTTCCAAAGTAAGAAGAAAAATTTGGGATTAAGGACAAATCTACCATGTGATGGGTCGATGTAACTCTGCATAGCGTTTATGTAATCAAGAGTGGCTCTATCACTATCAATGTGATCTAAGATAGTAGATTTATTCTCAACCATGTGTGTTAGAAGAGGGTTTTTGACGTTTTATTTACTAATGGTTCAATAGGAAGGGATACCATGAAACGGGTGTCCTCCAACTCACTTTTTGGAGTGAAATGTGAAGCTAAGGTTGCTATCGAATCTGCGAGAAGGTTTTGTTCTCATGGGATTGCCTCAATGGATATGAAGTTAAATCCTTTGCTCAAATTTAATACTGCATGTTTTGTAGAGCTTTAAGTGTTCAGCTCTAGTCTCATACACCTCAGAGACTTGGTTTGCTACTAATTGTGAGTCTCCTAACACTCTGATGTCATTAACACCGATCCTTTTAGCTATGATGAGACCAAGGAGGAGGGCTTCATACTTAGCGCCATTATTTGTACATTTGAAATTTAATTTAAAGGCGAATGGTAGGATCTTTCCCTCGGGAGAAGTAAAGATCACACCTGCCCCAACCCCATAACGACATCTAGCTCCATCAAAATGGAGAGTCCAATATTTACTTGGGAAGATGGATGTTGGGACATTCATTACGTCTATTTCTTCTGCTTCGGTTACTTCTACCATGTGAATTTTCTCTGCTGGAAGAGAACCAACTCCTAGGGTACATCCCATACCTATGGAATCAAATGGTAGGAAAATTGGCAAATCTTGCTCTAGTAATTCGACAATTTTTGCAGTAGTTCCTAATGACATTGTTTCTACAATGTTAGCTTCATCCTTGAGTGCTGAGATGTTCTTGACTAGGTTCATAACTTCTAACTCCATTGTAGGTATCAACTTTTCTTCTGTTTTGAGTCGGTTGGTTTGTTAAGTTGGTTTGTTGGGAGTTCAAACTCAGAGTGAACGTCTAGCCTTTTCTTCAGGTCTGCTAGGTGTATATCGAATGGTTTCGGATCACCTTTTGCTACGAATATCTTTCCTAAGTGTAAGAATCTTATTTCTTGAAACAACGTAGAAGGGATTGCCTTCATACGGTGTATCCATGGCCAGCCGAGGATCATATTATAGTTGGTTTCCCGATCTATAATATAAAACTCAGTGAGGATTGTTTTTGGTCTTAAGGTGACTGGTAGTATTATAGTCCCAATAAAAGTGGTTTTAAGGCTATCATAGCCTCTTAGTGTATTCCGAGTCATGGAACAATTTGTTTCTCCATACCCTAGCTTTTGAAGGAAAGAGAAGGGGACTATGTTAACTACTGCCCCATCATCAACCATTATGCGTTTAATGTAATTGTTATAAACCCACACTTGTAAATGTAAGGTTGGATCGCCTCTACGTGTAATCTTGACATGTGTTGGCATTTTGTTTATGTCGAATATAAACTCGGTATCCTATCGGTTTCCTGAAGGGTGGATATAAAAATCTATATGGTTTACTTGTGTTTTGGGAGGTGGATTGATGTTAATTAAATGACCTAGACCTAATGCTTCTAAAAGAGAAGCCCTATGGGTAGGAGAGTTCTTCAACAAGTCAAAAAAGGAGATGTGAGATAAAGTCTTTGTTAGGTCACTAATTAAATCATAGGCACCTATGGGTTTTATTAATTTTTATTGAATGTTATCTGTCTCTAGCGGGTAACTTGGATTTGGCTAAGAGGAATACTCTCGTGTCCTTTTTATGGCTTCTATGTGTAGTTCAGTGTCTAACTTCACTAAACCGACTATCTTGGCTCATGGCTAATGTCCTAATTGCGGTGCGACATGTGGATTTAGTGAAGTCGAGGCTTCATGATCATTGTTTCCTATCATTACACCCTTTTTCATCGCATTTGGATTTAATTTGTTGTTATTGTGATTTGGGAGCGGATCATTGAAGATATTGAGGGTGCATTTTGATTGGAAACTACTTCCATGAAAGTGTTTGGCGCAGGTGATGCAGGATCTGCTAAGAACATATCTATGAAAAGTTATCTTTGTTCCTCTGGAAAATGTTGCATGAATTTATTGTAATCACGACAAGTCCTAGTGTCATGACCTCAAATTTTGTGGAAACCACAATATGAGTTAGGATTATAATTCCTAGGTTGCTTTGGTTTGGTTCGTGTTATGGTCCAAACTCTGATTAAACTATTGACTATTAGGATTAAAGTTTTGTGTTTGTTGTCTTTGGTTTTGGTTTTGATATCTAGTTACGTTTTGACTTGGACCCTATGTCTAGATCTGCCATTGTTGTTTTTGTTGTTGTTGTTGTTGTGGATGATTAAAATCCACAGTGTTGATTGTTCGGGTAAAATTGTTGTTTCATTGATTGTTAACTAGTGGTGGAGCACTTATAATATTTACCTTTTTAGTTAGGTTAGTTGCTCCATCTATTGTCACTCCACGATTCTTGTTAAGGATTTTAGGTCCTTGATTCGCAGTTACTGTATTAGGATAGGTCGTAGTGTTTTGATTGGGGATGATTAACCTCCCGTTTGTTCCATACATCTTACAACCGCTATCTATTGTAGCTTGATCTATTCGGAGGGTGCTCTCAAGTACTTCATCATAAGTTCATAGTGGGAACTTCTGGACTTCTTCCTTTATCTCTCTGCTGAGAGAATGAAGGAATAAATCACATAGTTCCATCGAGATCCATCTTTAGAGCACTTGCCAAAGAATAAAGGATTGTATGCCATCTTTGGATGAAATGAGCAACATATTCATTGTGTTCTTTCTTAATATGTAAGAATTCCCTGATTCCTGTTCTCAACAATTTGTTCATGTCGAATACCTTGATGAACTCTGAAACGAGTTGTTTAAATGAATGTATTGAGGCTTCAGGTATTCTATAATACCAATCGAGGAAATGCCCTCTAAAGTTTTGGGAATATTTTATGCAACAACCCCATCCCAAGGGAGCGGTTCTCAAATGGCCGTGGCATCGGACTTGATATGTGCATTTGGGTCTCCCTCCCCTTTGTACTTGGGAAAATTGGGAAGAGTTCTTGGAAGAATGACACTTCATATGGTGAAGTCTAAAGGTTCTTTAAAATATTCTGAATAAGTTCCTATCACATAGGTTTCGACCATTAATGGTGCTTGCTGAGGGGGTGGAGGTGGGATGGTTTGTTGATATGGTGTAACATATCCATTTACAGGGGCATAAGGAAATCCCTATGGTTGAGCGAACATGCTGGGAGAAGAGAACATATCTCCTTGTGGTGACTTGGAATACATGTTTAAGTATGGAGGAGCATTTCCCAAGAATAGATTATTTTGTACTAGACCGAGAGGTATCATATTTTCCACCGAGTGGCATTAGCAAACGTGGTTCTAGTTAGCATTTGTTGTGAATACGAGGAGGAATGCCCAACCCGTGTGTTCCCATGAGGAGGTCTACTTAGCTAGGATGATATGGAGGGTTGGGGATTCCTACTTGCCCAAAATATGAATTTTCATTTACTTGAGCAAGTTCTAGCCCTCTAACCTTTTCAACCAAGGCTGAGATGACCTCTAATGGTGAAGACACAGTATTTTTCCTTAAGGGCATTTTTGTATCGTTTGAGGTTGTAAAGGGGTATGACACCCCACTATGAATTGGTTGTTATCTGCCCAAACTTCACCGAGGTCATTTCCCATAAGTGGAGGAATGGGCGTGTTTTCTGGAATAGGGTATTTGATTATACTTGTAAGCTCCCTACTGGTGGATACATGTTTTGGAAGTGTTGCTCTCTTTTAGAAAAGTGTGCTAAGTATTCCTCATCCAAAAGAGGAAGTGGGTATGTCTGTCTACTGATCTGTGGTCTAAATAAGACCTGAGGAGATGAAATAGATTCTCTAGTAAACATCATATTATTAGATCCTGAAGGATCTGGTTTTTGTGCAAGTTGATCGAATTCCTCAATTCGTAATGAAGAACTTGAGCTAGCTCTTTGAGGGGAGTTTGAGATGACAAGTAATTATTTGAATAGTTATCATCCCATGTAGAAAGTGAGGGAAATGGTTGTCTATTTGTTTGACTATAGCTTGTTTCAAGACCTAAAAGAGGTCTACCTACATATGAATCGTATGTCGACATATTCGGGGGTATATGAATACCCATAGAATAATGGGAAAGAGCGAAGGTGGATGGAAGAAATGAAAAATAAAAGAGGAAGAACGGTTTGTTCACGTCGGGTTCACCAATTTTGTGGTGAAGCTAATGTGAAGGCTAAGGAAGTATAGGAGATGAAACAATTGTTTGTTTCATGTCGGAGTTCACCAATTTTGTGGGTGAAGCTGATGTGAAGGCTAAGGAGGTATAGAAGATGAAATAGTTGTCATTTCACGTTGGGTTCACCAATTTTGTACAATGGAAAAGTGACAAGCGAGCATGGGAATCTACAAGTAACTCTTCCTCGCACCCGACCTCCCGAGGTCATGCCAAGACAACCGGTGGGAATGGAATATATGTGGGTAAATGATAAACTGGTTAGGGAACCTTATATATTCGATGCACACTAATGGAATCTGTGAATCTAAGGCAAAGAAGGCCCTCCTAACTTGAACCGGTGTGATAGATCGGTTGGCGAGGATGACTACTCGAAGGCTCCAATCAATATTGAGCTCTTATGTGATCGGATCTATAGGTTGTGGGATACATGGAAGATAACCTGTGGGTGATTCATATATATCTCCCGATAAGGTCATGAAAATGGAAGGCGGATATATGGTGGATTCTATGGGTGATTCTCTGGTCTAGTCCAAAAATCCTTAGCTTTATTAGTTTTTACGTCTAGTGAGGATAGTTGTGTGATAATGATTAGTGGAAGTGGAGAGGACCTAAATGCTAATGTGCGTAAACCAGCCTCAATGTCTGATTGACCTATGTGCGTAAACGTAGATTGCTCGGGATTGATGCCAACTTTTTTATTTTCTAGTCCTTTGATAACTTCTCTATATTTTATCTCATCAAGTGCTACATACTCAGACTTTTCCAGCTTCTTATCCTATAGTTGTTTCATGTACATGACCCTTTAATTGAAAATAATATCCCTACTCCTAATTATTTTCTTCTCATCCAAACTCCACAACCGGAATCCAAAATCATCAGTGCCATATCCAATGAAAGTACATTTCTTTGACTTAGCTTCTAGCTTGGTCCTATTCTCTTTATCAATGTGCACAAATGCCTCACAACAAAAACTTTTAGAAAATAATAGTTTACCTCCTTACCGGTCCAAGCCTCCTCGGGTACTCCACCTTCCAAAGAACTTGAAGGTCCTCTGTTTATCAAGTAAACAACAGTATCTACAACATCCGCCCAAAATTGTAAGGGAAATCTAACATGTAATCTCATGCTCCTTGCACACTCCATGATAGTCCTATTCATTCTTTCTGACACACCATTATGTTGTGGTGTTCTAGGAACTGTCTTCACCCTACGGATTCCATTCTATGAACAATAGTTATTAAATTCATTGTTGTAGTACTCTCCACCATTATCTGATCTGAGACACTTCAACTTCAAACCTATTTCATTCTCAACCAAAGCTTTCCACTTCTTGAAAGTATTAAATACATCGATTTCTTCTTTATACAGTAAACCCAAACCTTCCTAGTAGCATCATCAATAAAAGTAACATAATACCATGAACCACCAAGAGAAGATACCTGAGCCGGCCCCCACACATCCGTATGAACAAGCTCTAACTTGTGCTCCTTCTTGGTTGATCCAACCTTGAGAAATCTCACACGCTTTTGTTTCCCATACACACAATGCTCACAAAAGTCTAGGTCTATGTTTTCAAATATGAAAAATTTCCTGTGAATGTAAAATCTTCATCCCCTTCTCACTCATATGGCCAAGTCTATGATGCTACAGAGTTGTGTCTATACCTGTAGTAGCTAAAATAGAAGATGGATCAAGTACTAACAGTGGATAAATACAAAGTACCTACTTTTTTACCTCTTGTTACCATAAGAGAACCCTTGGTAACTTTCCAAGAATCTACTATAAATATAACCATACAACCCTCATCTCCTAATTTCCCTACAGAAATTAGATTCCTCCTTAACCTAGGAACATTCTGACATTCTTCAACATCCAAGTGTCACCATTCTATAATTTAACATGAACATTTCCTTTTCCAACAATGTTACATGGTTCATTATCACAAAGATATACCTGCCCAAAATTCCCTTAAATATAATCTTGAAAATAGTGTCATGAGGAGTTGCATGAAATGAAGCACCACAATCTAAAACCCAATATTTTGATTTCTATATAAAGAAAGAATAAGAGCATCTTGTAACACATCACCTCTTTATGTTTGTCTCTTTGCTCCCTTTTTGTTGATCTTTCCTTGATTTTAAAGACCGACAATCTTTCTTTTCTGTTCTTCTTCTCCACAATTCCAGCATACCATCCTACTTCTAGATTTAAATCTACCCTTCTTAGAATTTCCACGATGTCCAGGACCTTTTTCTTTTTCCTTCTATCTTCCCTTGTTCTCTACACTCAAATAATTACTAGATGAATCACCTATGCTTTTTCTTCTCATCTCTTCACTAATAATCACGCCAATAACATCATCAAATTTTAAAGTGTTTGACCCAGAAACAGAATTACTCATAGCCATAACCAAAGTATTCCAACTTTCAAGCAATGAGCAAAAAATCAAAAGATCCCTAACTTCATCATCAAAATTTACTCCTATAGAGCTTAATTGATTAGTAACCATGTTGAATTCATTTAAATGATCATTTACTAAATCACCATCTGACATATTCATATTAAATAAACTTTTCATGAGATATACCTTATTGGAGGCTGAGGGATTTTCATACAATTTACCCAAATTTTACATTAGATCTTTTTTTGTCTTTTCCGTAGAAATATTGAAAGCTACTGTAGTAGCTATCGAGCTGTAAGTATCATTCCTAGTGCCTTCCGATCAAGAACATATCATTCTTCATCTTTCATAGTTGATAGCTTTAAAGCTTTCCCTTTCAATTGTAGATAAAGATCCTTCTGATATAGATAGTCCTCCACCTGCATCTTCCATACACAAAGTTCTATCCATTAAAATTCTCAACCCTGAACTTTTTATTTTTTGTCATTTCTCCTACTCAAACAAGAAACCCTCCTGTGAGTTTTTTCCTGCCAAAACAAAATCTTGCTCTGATACCAATTGTTAGGATCAAAAGAAAGATGAGAAATAAAACAGAATTAAAATAGAAATAATATAAGCGTGAAATCAGAAGATAAACCCATGATTTAACATGGTTCACCCAATGCGGGATACATCCACCGAGACACAAGCCATTCTTTTCCTTTATTTAGTCCTTAGGACTACAATACAATTCTCTATTTTTCTATACTAAAGAGTAAATCCATGCACATATATATAACTTGTGCTCCTCTTTGAAAAAGTTTGTTTCAACCACAAAAAACCTAAATAAAGTATGCTTATAAATAAGAAATGCATATAAATAAGATAAACATAAAAATAACAACTCCTGTATATTAATAATACAATGCTATTTTTATCCATGGCCATGATTTCCTCCCAAAATCAAGGAAAAAGTAGATGCCACTTCATCTTGCAGTTAGACTCCACATCTTCAACAATCTCCCACATGGAGACTAACTGCTGCAACCCATTATTCCAGCACATCCTTGGACTCTTCTCTAACTCATTTCTCTTCTTCAAGTTCAATATTGAAGACGTATAGAATCTGAACAACCTTCCATATTCTCTTTTGTCACCACCTTTGTCAACACATTAGTAGGATTCTAAATTGTAGGGATCTTCTCCAACATCAATTGTCCATCCTCCAAAATTGATCTAATGAAGTGATACCTAAGTTGTATATGTTTGATTCTCGAATTGAATGTTGAGCTCTTGGAAAGATGAATTACAATCGGCTATCACTGAATAACTTTGTAATCCTCCTACTTATTTCCCAACTCTTCCATGAACTATTACATCCATATCATCTCCTTGCTTGCTTCTGTAGTAGCAACATACTCTACCTCTGTAGTAGACAAGGCAACAATCTTCTACAGTTTAGAAATCCAACTAATTGTTGTGCCACCAACAGTGAATACATAACCTATGGTGCTCCTCCTACCATCCAAATCTCTAGCCATGTCTGCATCAACATATCCATGTAAAGAAACCTCTGACCCTCCATAGCACAACTTCCTGCTATTGGTCCCTCTCAAGTATCTGAGAATCCACTAGACTTGCATTCCAGTGCTCCTTTCCTAGATTACTCATGTATCTACTGACAACTCCCACTGCATGGGAAATTTCTGGTCTTGTGCATACCATAGCATACATAAAAAATCCAATTCTGAAGCATTTGGAACTCTAGACATATATTAAATCTCTTCATATGCGTAACGCCCACTAAAACAACCCACTTGAGACCCAAGAACAACCTACGATAAGTTACGAAAATTATGGAATAATTTTCTTTTTTGTTTAAAAGAGTTTATAACCAGGTTACAAGGCAACAATTGTCACTTAACAAGTTCTAGAACAATTCTAATCCACTAAATCATACTTTAATCTGATAAAAAATCATTAGAGGTCATAAGGTCTAAAATTTAGGGTTAGAAGGTTCAATTAGGTTTGGAGGGTAAATCTTCATCATACCCACTCTCTAACAAAGCTTAATGTTTCAACTTGATTTATCTCAAACTTAACACATTCAAAAAATTCCTAAATCATTCCCATTGGATAGGAAATTTCCTCACCTTTTCATTGATATAAATAAGTCCTCCTAACTCATATTTCTCGAGTTATGGGTCGGCGGGCCTTGGGGTGAAATTTTTTCACAAGATAGGGCCTGCGGGCCCATGGGTGAAAATTTTCCCAAAGGGCGGGTTGATGGGCCACGGGAGACTTTTGGAACATTTCCCATGTAGGGTGAAAAACTAACTTTGCACCCGCGGGTCCGCAAGTCCACAAGGGACATGTGGCACTTCTCATGTTAGCGCAGGGGGAATGGGGCGACGGGAGATGTATGGGAAAATTTTCCATGTGGGGCGAAAAGCAAACATTATGCCGACAAGTCCACAAGCTGCAAGGGACACGTGGCATCACATAAGTCCACATGAGGATAGTGGGGTAGTGGGGAGAATTTTTTTTAATTCCTCGAAGGGCTAAGAGGGTAACATTGACGCGAACCTTCATCGGCTCCTTATGCCACTTGACTACTCTGATTGGCGGCGGGTTAGCGGGACGGTGAAGAAAACATGGAAAAATTTCCCAAAATTTTATGAAACACAAAAAGGCAATAGGGACCCTCTCCTCTGCCGATGCCTTGTGATGCCATGTGGCATCACCTGATTGGTCACGGGCCGGCGGGGCGGTGGGGAAAACTTGGAAAATTTTCCCAAAAATTTTCCTAAGTGCCTAAGTTTAAAAAGGGGTCCGCCCCTCTGCCAACACCCTATGGTGCCATGTGGCAGCCTATGATTGGCTACAGCTGGTGGGGTAGTGGGGAAAATTGTGAAAATTTTCCTAAGTGCCTAAGGCAAAAAAATTTCCTTTCTTTTTCTAAACGCTAAGGAAGAAAAACTTTAGAAGGCTATAAATTTTGATAGAGAGCTCGGTTTTGGGAAAACAAGAACCTTCTGGAAATCTCTCAATGTCCTCTTTGCACAAAGATCATTAATTTTGGATTTTGATACGGTTTAAGCGGTCAATCTTAAGAAAAGGCCCGTAGGCTTTTACAGTCTTGAAATGATAAATTTTAACTTGTGATATTTATTCAATTTGATCATCTTCCTCTCTCAACATGTCAAATAGACATGGGGACATGTTCTTAGATATATTTAAGGAAGGATTCAAGAATTAATTTGTCTAATAGATTTTCAATTTGAACATTTTCATTTCTTGACAAAAAACAAGCTATAAACAGTTTGAGCCCGATTTTTTCAAGTTTTGAAATATTTTCTCTAAGTGTCTTAGTCTAATTGAACTTATTTATACCTTGGCATGTTTGATTTTAATGTTTCATTGTTATACCTGGCTTGAAGGTTTAAACTGTTTCATTTTTGGTTGAGATAATTTCTAGTTTGAGAGAATAAAATAGAGGGCAAATTTTTAAAGGATCTATTTAATTACTTTCTTCTTCCAAGTATTTAGAATACGTTCCAATTCCAATCTAACACATTAGTTGACTTAATCAAACCATTAGAAAGTCAAAATACAATTCTGATTTCTAGTCTTAACATTTTTTAAGGAGAATAGAGCATCATATTTTTCCTCACACGCATTTCTTCTTTTCAATAGAGATTTCAAACACAATAGATGATCAATTTCAATACAACAATACATATTGAAAAAGGTAATGCAATCCTTTATTGATTCCAAAATACAACATTAAAACCTTTCTTCTTTTACTCCTTCCAAAACATATATCATATACGAAACAAAATAATACATTTTCTTCTCATGTAATTCACTTTACCACTTTTCGAGATAGGGAATTCATAGTGAATCCTAAACATTGATTTCCAATGGAATAACAACATATGGACAAGTCAACACCACTTCCATTAATTTAAATGAACTCTTACAACTTCCTTTCCCTTTGGTTTAAAAATGCAACATAAAAAACACATATCTTTCTTTCACATTCTTTCGAAAGAAGAAAAAGCAGTATAACTCTTTTACATTTCAAAGTAAAAATTGCAATCGGTAAAACATCCTTCCATTAAAACCATTTACAAGTTCATCCAATTCAACTGGGAAAGGTTACAATGAGATTTCATTTCACAAGGGACTATCAAACTATTTTTTCTCATCTCAAAAACAACATGTATTCTCCTCATTCTTCCAATTTGATCACAATAGGATTAGGGGAAAGGAAACATTCTCCACCCAACCAAGACATCCAATGAAGAGGATAAGCCATCACTCTTCATTGGCCCGATCCCCAACCACAATGCAATAAAATATGTGATTCAACTCATGACAACAACAAGCTTCCACAAACACATAAGCGTATTTTCACAATAAAAACACAGTCCAAAACAAAATGTAGTTTACAACTACATCAAAACATGGAAAACATTACTAAGGCTTCATCAAGCAAGCCAAAGGAGCAAGAAACTATGGGGTATGCTTCTTATGCCTCCCTATGGAAAATGGGTATCACCACACGAGAACAAACCACCAAGATATATATATATATATATCATTTCAAATCCACGACATGCCGTTATGCATCCCTAAGTAACCCTTATTGCTCACCTTTCCTTATGCCTCCCCAACCTCTTATGGCACCCCATAACGAGTAAAGAAATGCAAACTATTTCTTTGTAAGGTGGAACCCAAATCCCAACTCCCTCCACCCTTATACCTCCCTAAAACACACTTATGTCTCCCACAAAATAACCCCATAGTATTCTCCTACACCATTCCTATTCCATCTACCCAAGCCCACAACCATGCCAAAACATTTATACATTAACACTTACATTCATAAAAGAAGAGCATCTCAAGAGTTAAGCTCCTACCTCTTCATGATGGAGTTGTTCCAAGTTCCAAAACAACAAGCTTTATCCCAATGAAAGAAATCCAAAATAGCCAAGCACAAGCATTCAACAATCTTCCAAGAACTTCTCCATGTATGAGCTCCCAAAACAACAAGAAAATTTGCCCGAAATGAAGTCTCCCAAAAGTTAATCAACCCAAAACAAGGCAAGGAGTTCAAATTTTATAGAAGAGGGAAGAGAGAGAGGATGAGGTGGATCCATGTAGGATTTCACATCACACCTCCTCAACCCCAATCCCAAAGTCAACTTCATTATCCAAGGCACAATAAATAAGTTGGTGAATAATATGACAGTTCACTTACACACTCAAATCGAACCCACACCCCAAAGAACTGAAATTAAAACATGTAAGAAAAGTACAATTAAAACCTACATAAGTCTTCCCAAAATGCATAATAAAAGTCTAATTTCAACTCCCCAACCATAGGTATGGTTGGTAAATAAATTTAAGAGGTATGGGACAATTATAACTTGTCCCACAAGCCTCAAAAATATCCTCCAAGGACAAAATCGAATTTCAAATAAGGTGGAGTGTTTCACACTCAAAGTTAACTTACACATCACTTACATATCTCTTACACTTAGACTTTAATTCAATGCCAACAACTCTATTAATTAATTTCTTATGACATATTTTACTTAATTAACTTAACAACATGATTACTCATAATATTACACATCATTTAATAAATAATTAAAAGGGTCAAATACATCATAAAATAAACACATGCAAACATAACAAAGGGTCCAAATAAATAAATACACATAACCCCCTTGGTCACATTTAAAGGTGGTCCCCCCATGGGAATCCCTAACCCACACAAACATGCACAAACAAATACTAGTTGTCATGGTGACCTTGTTGAATTCATCTAGAATTCCAAAGTGGTTGGTCTCCAATCCCTCGATGTTTGTTGTGATATTTTAACCTGCAAAACACAAATACCTCCTTCAGCCTCGTGGCCATATCAGAACATCGAAAATAATATAAATATAATTCCCTAAATAATCTAGATATATGAATCACAACAACATCAAAGCAATCTAAAAATATCATTTATAGTTTTATCAGCAACTATATCATCATCCAATAATTTCTATTTCTAGGTCTACTCACAATATCCAAATATGACATGTCCGAACAACACCCATAACATAACCATGTCAAACAGTGTATCATCATCAATACCCAAAATGTCTCTAATAATCATCATGCATCATAATTGAATCAAGTCAACAATAATCCATGATCTAACATCTAACATCATACTATAATAGGGTCCATAATTATTTCCATAATAAAATTGGTAGTATCATGATTAGTATAAAAGGGTGTCAAAGGGAAGTGGGCACTACAATATGTTTTAGGAAATTGTTCTTTACTCAACTTGAAGTGCCTTGCCAATGGTGTACTTACTAGTTTTGCATCCTACATCCTAAACCTATCCAACACCTTGTTCACATACTCTTCTTGAGAAAAATTCAATATTTTACTCTTTCTGTCTTTATTGATTCTCATGCCAAGAATTTTCTTTCTGCACCTAAATCCTTCATGGAAAATGTATTGGCTAACTATCTCTTTAGCTCATTTATATCTTACAAGTTTGACCCTACCACAAGCATGTCATCCACATACAACAACAAGATAATATAGGTGCCATTATCTAGTCTCTTAAAATAAACACAGTGATCAGAATGACATCTAGAGTAACCATGTTCTATCATGAACCTGTCAAATCTCAAATACCACTGCCTTGGAGCTTGCTTAAGGCCATACAAGCTCTTCTTCAATCTGCACACCAAATTCTCCTTCCCCTTGACTTCATATCCTGTGGCTGCTCCATATATATTTCTTCCTCCAAATCACCATGAAGAAAAGCAGTCTTTACATCTAATTGTTCAAGATGCAAATCTTCCACAGCTACCAAACTTAAAACAATTCTAATGGAAGTCATTTTAACAACGGGAGAAAATTTCATCAAAGTCTATACCTTTTTCCTGTGCAAATCCCTTCACAACAAGTCGTTGCTAGATACATTAATCCATTGTCGGTTATGCCTTGATCAATTTTTCCTCCACATAGGTATATGCATAGTTTTGCATACATGTTGGTGGGTATTCGGTTGGTTGTAACCGTCAACAATTTGTATTTATTCTTCTCCTCATCATTGAATAATTTATTCGAACATTTCTGCAATTGATCTCTATTCCATCATTGGTATCAGAGCAGGCATCTTGGCGCTAGAGGGAAGGGTTGTTTCAACACCGTGTGGAGCCATATTGTCTTCTCTTTCGTGTGTAGAGATTCCTTTGCTTTCTGTAACCTGCATAGAAGTTAGCGTATGGATCAAGATCAAGATGAAGTTGTGTGTGGACAGGATACGGTTTATATCTCTGTGAAAGCTGTGTTGCGAGAAATCCAACCCACACTCACGATCTCTCCATTGTTCCAAACACTGTAACGTGAATGCGAATACTACTCTTTCCTGAAAATCTACTCTTCTCACCATCATTCTGGCACAAGAGATCAGAAGAGTCTATTTATTGAAAGGCTTTCCTTCGACAAAAAAAATAAAGAGTTTTAAAGCCACCGAAGTTGCCATTAAAAAGGAAGTGGTAGCCAGAATAGGTGAAAACCTATGCATCGACTGCCTCCATTTCATACGCATGAGCAACCAAATCTGGTATTATTTTCTTGCATGGTGATCTGGAGTTTAAAGAGCTATCTCATTTCTTGAGCCGTTATTTTGTGATTTTTATCTTGATTTGGAGATTAGCCATACGTTTCCATTCTGTTCCATATCTTGAATCCTAATCCCTGCAAATAATAATAATAATGTTGATGACACCATTTAGACTCGGTTCAAGGAGCAACTTGAGTGACAGGGTTCCTTTATTCGGCAAACCGACCAGCTTAGAAATCAAGAATACTACAGCAGCGGCAAGGCTTTCCCCATATGCCTTGGCATGGTCCAATAGCCTAGAAATAGTGGTGAGATTTGCATACAGGGATTCATATGTAGATCTCAAGATTATGTGAGATGACTTGCTCTTGCATTTGGTGCTTTGGATATCATTTACAATAAGAGAAGAAATTTGTTCAAGCAATTCACTCATAACTATTTTGAAGAACCTAGGCATTGGATACTTACATTGTTTGGCACAAGAGTACAAAGAGGAGGAAAACAAGACCTCCCAACGACCTGTGACTAGCATAGCATCATCCAGCAGTTGGCATACAAATGATCAGGAGACATGTGGAGATTGTTTGAATCATAATGAGCCTCAAAGCTATATCTGCTAACAAAGTAGCAACATACAGGAGGATGGAGGAAAATGGAGGCTGGAGGAAATCTAGCGACCTCTTGCAAGCTGCAAGTGACGAGGCCACTAACAGATATTGTGGCAAATAAGGTATTGATGACCAAATTCCTCAATTTTTTCTTTGTGTTTATTTCAGTTTCATTTTTGTTCCGTGTTCTGTTGTTTTCTGATCGGATGCTGAAAATGGATTACTGTGGAGCATAGTTGTTTGCCAATGGTTCTTCATTTTGAATTGATCCTCTGAGTGTCATGCTTGAAAAGAAGATGGTTCACTTGTGAGTACGTTCACTTGCAATATGAACCATGTGCAACAAGGTCTAAGTGGTGAGATCCAGTCGATAGCATGTTTCTTGATGCAGTTTCTTTCTCAGTATTCACATTTCACATTATGGGCAAAAATGACTTAGTCAAGGGCAACATCCAGTGGCAGTGATTTGTTTCCTTTGCTATTGAAGATTGGCTAAACGACAATCGACATCAGTGGCTATAACTAAGAACATGATTGCTATGATTCTTAGAAGTGAATGTGGAATATTTGTCAGTATTGTTTGTTGTTTTCCTATGTTGTTTTTCAATAAAGTGTAGATGTTGCATAGTTTCTTGTTTGGGACCTCCTAAATTGAAAAGCATCATGGGGAACAGAAAAGCACTAAAAGCAGCACATGGTACTCACACTAGGTTCGTGGTAAACTTGTAAAACCACCAAGGTAAAATCCTCTTGGTTCGTGGTAAACCTGTAAAACCACCAAGGTATCATCCTCTTGGTTCGTGGTAATCCTGTAAAACCACCGAGGTGAACAGTCGAGAAAGTGCTCCTGTCCCTCTAGGTTTATGGTCAACCTTAGAAAAACCATGTGTATCGAGACCATGTAGGCACATGCTCGTGTGAAGACCCTCTTTGCGGTGTTCTCATTAAGGGGGGGACATCCAGTATCAGGAAATGTATGTTTGTACAAACAATGTATTAAGGGGGAATGTTAGAAAAAATAATCCATTGTTAGTTATGCCTTGATCATTTTTTCCTCCACATAGGTATATGCACAGTTTTGCATATATGTTGGTGGGTATTCGGTTGGTTGTAACCATCAACAATTTGTATTTATTCTTCTCCTCATCATTGAATAATTTATTTGAACATTTCTGTAATTGATCTCTGTTCCATTAGTCTTTCGTTATACCTCATTTTTCACCTTCTTCTTCCTTGACACCCGTAAACCCACTTATTCTGCAATGCTCTCTTTCTTGCAAGCAAGTGAACCAAATCCCATGTTTTGTTGTCATCGAGTCAATCTCCTCATCCATATCTACTCTCACTTTTTCCATGTTTCTACCTGCATTGCTTCTTCAAAACTTTCTTGTTCTCCACCATTTGTCAATAAACAATAGTAAAGCTCATACAAAGATAGTTGTGCAGGAAGTTTTTACTTACCCTAGTAGAATGTTTTACAAGATTTTCTGGATTTTGAGGCTCTTGTTGTTCTTGTTGATTTTGATCTACAAAATCAACATTGATTGTTCCAGGATTGATGCCAACTTGTTGATTTTCTAGTCCTTTGAGCACTTCTCTATCTTTTATCTCATCAAGTGCTACATACTCAGACTTTTCTAGCTTCTTATCTTGTAGTTGTTCCATGTACATAACCCTTTCATTGAAAATAATATCCCTACTCCTAATGATTTTCTTCTCATCCAAACTCCACAACCGAATCCAAAATCATCAGTGCCATATCCAATGAAAGTACATTTCTTTGACTTAGCTTCTAGCTTGGTCCTATTCTCTTTATCAATGTGCACAAATGCCTCACAACCAAAAATTTTAGAAAAAAATAGTTTACCTCCTTACCGGTCCAAGCCTCCTCGGGTACTCCACCTTCCAAAGCACTTGAAGGTCCTCTATTTATCAAGTAAACAACAATATCTACAGCATCCACCCAAAGCTGTAAGGGCAATCCAACATGCAATCTCATGCTCCTTGCACGCTCCATGATAGTCTTGTTCATTCTTTCTGACACACCATTCTGCTGTGGTGTTCTAGGAACTGTCTTCACCCTACGGATTCCATTTTGAGAACAAAACTAAGGCTCCGCTAAATCTAGCATGACTCCATTTCTCGAGGAAGTTGTTTACTGACTATGCATGAAAATGGAAATGAAAGCAGCACAGAATTCTTGTTTGAAAGAGGTTGTGATATTTGCTAAACCGATCAATGAATGTGGGCACATTCTATTGCTAGGAGACCCAGTCCACACCGCATCCCCATAAGGCATAATTTATTTCAAATTTTGTTGAATTTGTCTTCAAACTGTGTTAACAATTTGGATAAGGAAATACGATGATATATGCGCAACATACAAGGAGTGACAAGGATATGCCAAGGTGGCTTGCATAAATAGAGGAATGCAACAATGCTAACAACGAGAGGATGGTTAAAAACACCAAAGATGCGAGAAAATTCAATGCGTCAACGCATGTACTCAAGAAATCTCAACACCCATCCTCTAACATATGTCATAAATATCAAATGTATGTTTTAAAAATCTAGAGGATTGAATGCAATTAAATTGATTGGTGGGAGGGTACCGGTTAGTCGATGTCACATTAAAATATGTATAGAATACAACTTTGAACCAACTAATAATTCATACTAGCAATCAAATGTGAAGTATGCGATGTGAGCGAAAGGAGTGGCATAAGACGAGGCTAAATTTGAGGGAGGAAAACATAAAAGTAGGAAGAGGGGTGTAGAAGAGGTTGTCGTAGAAGAAACAATGGGGAGATGATATTATAGGGTAGAATAGTTTTGTGAGGAGCCTAACTTTCTAAAGAGGAGGAATGTATGGAACAATTGCATATTTTTCCAAATGTGTTATGAAGAAAGGGAATATGGAACATGGGCTATGAGTAACTACAAATACAACCTACTCATCCCTTACGATTCCCATAATTTGTCCCATCCTTCGGTAGATTGACCTCCCTAGGATTGCGTAAGAGGAAGATGAGCAACAACCTGATACGTAAGACAAACAACCATAGTTATGAATCAGTAAACCTAGATTTCATCTGGGGAGTGCACTAGACGTAAAAACAAAATTCAATTGTTGGCAGTGCCCACATCCCTATACTCAACATGGAGGAGATGAATAATAACGCATAGCACCTATAGGAAAATTCATTCACTCAAAGAAAATTAAATTATTATTATGATTTTTATGTTCGGATGTTAGTATAAGCCGTCCACATCCTTGCCAACTATCAGAGGGGGGAAGCATGTACCTAATTTTTAAGGCCATGTTGCTTGAATACTCATGTGGATGGTGAGAATTTATTCCATTAACATATGCCAATGATCGAATGGCTGCCTCCGCCTAGAGCCCAGTACTTTGCTCGGAGCCGGAGGTGAATAGTGACACAGCACCTATAGGAAAAACCTTTTTGCAGGTAAAATTAAATTATTATTATGGCATCAATGTTTGGATGTTAATCTACGTCATTGAAATTATGGGTTTGCACAATTAGGACACATTTTAAATTTGTTTTTAAGGACATTCGATATAAATATTCCTTAGATAAATAAGATTTCGGTTGAGAAGATATGATATGAACCGTAAAGATTCTAAAGCATCGTATTTACTATTTGTTTCTCCATTTATTTAATAGCAAAATAAAAGTTGAGTGTGACAAAAAGATCCACATCAAACAAACCCACCAACCCGGGTAACCTCTTTTCAAAACCCAAAATTAATGTTGCGAGAGGGCCACATTGTAAACACCGTTGCAAACCTACCATTTTCCTTATATAACAATAGAAGCACTTTATTTTAGATCCAAAGGCGTTAATCATGTTGAAACCCAAGTTAACGTTGTAAATTTAGCAATAATTGCATAGTTGCAGCCAGAAATTAATTAAATAAATAAACAAATTTCCAAAAGATATTAATTTTGCAGCATCCCTTTGAGGGGTGAATAAATCTAAAGGATCATACCAGCTAGAAGTAAAAATCTACGTGTTACCAGGAAAGATACTTTCCACCACGCGTCACCTGCACTATGGAAGTTCACCGTTTATTGCCACGACCTCTGACGTTTTGTATGAGTGAAAGGAAAAAAATCAGCAGTGCAGAGATGAGGTAAAAGCAAACATGGCATTGCTCAGAATCCAAATTCTTGCCCCTCTTTCAAAAATATGCAGTTATAGTCCCATGTTGGATGCAAGTCTTCAATTTGAGAACAATAAAGCAATGCCATCACAATAATATTTCACAAATAAGTAGTTTTTATACGGTGTGCACCATCTGACAAAGGCTGGGATTACGCTAAGCTGTATCAGACCTAGCAGATGACATGGAGCACTCTTGCGCGTGAAAGTTTCAAGGCATGCACGGCCTAAGAATGCGCACCGTTGATCACGCCAAAAATGTCAGAATCCGGAGGCTCAATTTCAAATACAAATACAATCACTTTCGGTGTAATAAGTACTTGAAGTCCGAAGAAAAATTGTTAAGTATTAACCAAAATGAGGTTTTATTAATATTTTGGGATGGAATTTTGACGTTTTTGTGAAACCAGAACAAAGTTTTATAAAATGGTTTCTTACTGTGGGAAATTGTTAAAAAAGTCTTCTACAGCCAAAAACGCCTGGGATAGTTACTGTGGAACCGCCCTGCTTAAAATCCTTCTCAACGAATATAACCCAGTTGTGGACGACTTGAGAGACGATGGCCTGCCCGGAGAAAAGAGCTGGGCACGATCCCTCAGAGAGGATATGTTGGGCCTACTGCGCGCAATGCAAAGGCGTGTAATAGTTATGTAGATCCCCAATAGGGTAACCATTATGCCCTTTCTTCTAACACAAAACATTCACCCAAGAACATTTATACTTATGAAATATATGGTTAACGACGAATGATATGCATTACCTATCATTGGCATGGTCGATGATGAGGTTATCATTGGTGGAATTGATCTCCATCTCCACTCTAGTGGTGGCAACTCTGATTGTCTTCAATAGAGAAGCCATCCACTGCGGGCGCGATCTCATAGCATAGCGGTCCTTTATCAGCTTCTGTATCTTATTGATATTGTAATACTCCATTGATAGGTCCTGAAATATCCTCGACCGCAGTAGCCACTCGAGCAACGCCACTGATTCGATCTGGTCTGGGTGCGACTTCATCTTGTGGATCAAATAATGTCTGAACCCCTCCCTTCCCAAGATCACCTCGCCGAACATTCTACAAAGCATTTCGACGAGAAGCAGCAGTACATTGGCGTCATACATGACGGTGGAGGTGAGCGCGGCGGAGGAGGTGGAGGCCACTCATGAGCGACTCCTACATCTCACTCAGTTTGTCGGTCGTGCAACTCCAGATTTATTCTTCCCCCGTTGATACCGATAATTCCTTAACCACTACAAGTGCTACAGACCCGCCGTTGGCGTCTGTCATCGCCGAGTCGATCGTCCTCAGCCCAAATATACCAAATATATAAAAAAACCAAAAACTTGCTCATGCGAATCGATGTCGGGAAGAGGAGCCGGATGGACGTCGAAGTACGTTGATATTCTTCTTCTGTAATACCCTTGGCTGCAAGAGTATTCACCTTTGCTTTTCCTTTCTCACTATCCTTCTGTGGACATTTGTTAGCATAATGCTTTCCTTTACAAATAAAACATGTAGGAGAAAATCTTTTATGCTTTCCTACATATTTCTTCTTTCGGAAAACAAAATTTTTGAATGGCCTTTTAAAAGGATTATTTCTATCTTTCTTGTACAATTTATATTTTTTCGTTTTCTATACCGTCCCTTCCCCTTTGAAAAAGAACAATCTGTACATTTGGACTTCTTAGGACCATCTATCTGTGCACAACCGAAGGGATCTGTAGCAGCATACATGTCACAAAATTTATGACCAAGAGATTTTGCATTCTTTATAGCTTCTTTCCTTTCCCATTTTTCTCTGCATAGTCGGCATTAGTTTTATCAATGAGCTGATTGATAGCTCCAAAACTAAGCTCATCTGGATGAATACCATGCATTGCTTTCTTATACTCTGTAGAAAAGTATGGAGGAAAGGATTCAACATACCTCATTCTCATGGTTGAATCATTTATATTACCAGAATTGTAATATAATCTCTGCATATAACACTGGTATTCTTTTATTCTAGACATGTCACATAATCTTGCTCTAAAAACAAAGAAGTATTCTTGACCTTATCATCTTCTATATTACCAATAAATTCTTTTATTATAGCAGTTGTCAAGCCCATAAAACCACTTTGCAAAATTTGTGACTGATGTGGGACTGTATCCCACCATTCTTTGATGATACCTACAAAACCATTTGCAATGGCTGATGCAATAGTATGGGGATCTTTTTTATACAATTCTAATTGAGAATTACCCCAACCAATCATTCCATGCACCATTTCTTTTATTTCTTCTAAACTTCTACATTCTAATTTATACCAATTTGGTTGTAGGTTTGGACTCTGGCCATGCCTTGAAGAGGTTCAGGCTTAGGATTAGAAGTTTCTCCTAAGATCATGCCTTCTGCTTCTTGGACTTCTATTTTGACCATCCCTACTGACTTCTTTTCATCTTTATCAAAAAATAGAGGATTATATTGGGCTAACAATTCTTTATGTTGTTGCTTTTTAGATGTGCTAGCAAGTTCTGAGACTTGCTTCCAGGAAACAATATTTGACCAGTCTCCTTCTTCTTCTTTTTTAGTATTTTCCCAAATTTCTTCTATTTTTGGGACTACCTCAAGAAGACTGCTAACTGCTTCATGTACCAGATCAATCTTTTGATCTGTTTTCTCTAAAGCATCATGAACATGAGATAAACTTGATTCTACAAGTTCATGTGTATGAGAAATATTTACAGCAATATTACTCTTTATACTAGTAGAATGATCAATCAATGGATGTACAATATCAGTTACTTCTTGGGAAATTACCCTTGGAACCTCAGCAGAGACCACTCTATGGTTATGTTGTACAAGAGTTTCTACTTTCTTTACTGATCTATCAATCTCATCAATTCTAGAATTTAAAATCTTAAGAGCATCAGCAGTATCACCTTTACGATTTAATTCTATGGCCTTTAAGGTCTTTTCCATCTTTGCTAAGACTGACTCATAAGATCGTATTCATGTCATGGACAACTTTTATTGCTTTATTTGTCCAATTTAGCATTTTAGAGCTTTCTGATGGCTCTATTTGTCTATCTACTATTCTTTGATACCAGTGGAAAACTGCTTTAGCATGGCGTACTGTGCATGGGACGAGAATCTCGTAAGCTGTCTAAGGATGGAAAAGAATATGAGCTAGAGGAAGCTCGAGAAGCCATATTGATAGTAGGACCATTACTGGGCACATACTTTTGATTTATCAATTTCTCACAATCATTACACCACAAAAAATCTGTATTGGGATCATGTACAAGACTACTATGACTACACAAAAATGTTTTTGTTTCTCAGGCGTCTGGAGGCTGACTAGAAGAAGACTCACCTACTGAAAAATAAGAACTATTGGACTGTACAGAGTTAGATCTAGGTAAAGACATACTAGAGTTAGATCTAAAAGATAATGTTACATTATTTTTGGATTCATTTACAGCCGTAGCATTTTCTAATCTAGGCTGACTGGACTGTATAAACTTCTTTGAGAGTGTCCATTCCTTTGGTACTTTTATCTGTGACCAAGAAATTAACTCAGGCTCTATCTTCTGGCTTTCTATATTTACGTGACTCACCACGCTGCTGCCCTTGGAGATACCATGTTTTACAGCAGGGTACATGGTATTGACAAGTCGATATATTACTTTGTAATGGATGGCAAGCGGACATGAACCAGGACGCATATTTAAGCCAGTGGTAGCCAAATGGAGTTTTAAGACATCTTTTAACAGATCGTCTTTGGTCAAAGATACAGGATAATTAGGATACACTTCAAAGGAAATAGGACCATTATGTAAGCCAGTCTGAATGGCTGCTAACAAAGAATCCTTGAAAGTATCGAATCGGAGATCCATAAGACAACAGAGGACTGAAGCATTTAGACCACGACGGAAAACAGAGGGGTAATGCCTATTTGCACACAACCTATATGGGAAAACTTATATGTATTTTGTTTTTTTGAGACTTTTAATATCAACGGGATCAATTAAAGGAATATTATATTCACAATTAGAAGACTGAGTGACTTGAATGACAGACTCACGGGTTTTAAACACAGTACTAGCTAACAAATGAAACTTAGATATTTTAGCATAAACCTGGTCATAAGGTATTTTGGGTAACTTCCAGGCAGGTAACGGATTAGACTCTTCTTGAATATCTATATCAGAATTTACAGGATAGACATCGAGATAGGTTGACAAGATCTTGATCTTCAGCAAAAAAACAGGACCTTCCTTCAGATTTCATTTTAGACTAGTACTAAAGAGAAACTTTGTGGCAGGGCTTACAGATGTCGAACTGCAACCTAAACTGCACTCAACACGGCAACTTACAAGTGGGATTCTCACCTCTTTGCCTGACTTAAGCTGTATCAACTTGATTTCATAGACAGAATAATGAAGAAAACAAATCACAGTATTTTACTAATGAAACTCAAGTATTAAGCATGAACCAGCTCTACGATGTTTAAGTATTAAGCATGAACCTGCTCTGATGTTTAAGTATTAAGCATGAACTCTGCTCTGATACCATTTCTCATAAAGCCATAAAGCTATAAAGTTATAAATCTACGATACCAATTCTCATAAAGCACATAAGACACTTTGAACACTTATACAAATAAGACTCTGATAAAAGCTTTATTATTATAAAGCTCGATACCATTTCTCATAAAGCTATAAAGCTCGATACTAATTCTCATAAATCACATAAGGCACTTTGAACACTTATACAAATAAGACTACGATAAAATCTTTATTATTAAGGATCTTTAACTCATGCGAAATACTAGAGATCGAAAGATAATACAAAAGATATTATTAAATTACAAAACACAAGAAGACTTAGAAGACAATCTTCGGACTCTATATGAAGCTCCGAATTCTCGATGTCGAATTCTAGATGTCTCGATGTAGTGAATGAAAATAGAATCCCTTGTTTATAGGAATTCAAGAAGCTTTTCACCGAGAACACCGGCAACCTAGAAACCTACAACCGGAAACCCCGGTGACCAAGAAGATTCCTACTTTAAGAAAAGTAGGAGGATACAACACACACGACACACATGGGTACATGCCACCCATAATGACACCTTTAATAAGTGGGGAGGTCCACCACGCTTCAGATAAGACTTAAAGAGAGTCTTATCTTACTTTATTTAAAGTCGGTAACATGCCTACCGACATAGCACTAAGGACTATACTGTACAATGGGTCTAGTGATATCATCATCTGATGAGGATGAAGTCTCATCAGTCCTTTCTGGCAGTGACTCAAGATTTCGTGTGTTCCTTTCAAACTAGGGCCGTGATATTGAAGTAGTTTCATCTCGTATCATGTCCGAGATGACACCTAGTTGGAAACAAGTATTGCTCAGGAATCCGTAGAGAATATCCAGGAGCTGGAGGATGTATATTCATCATATGATGAAGTATTATCCTTCTCCATAGTTGTCCATTAGGATTAGGATGGTGTCCCCTGTAAATGTCAGCCTTAACATAATAATGGACTTTTACATACCAATGGATTTTACAATTTATCAGTATGTTTCTAGCAACATCAGGAGAAACATTAAGGAGAGGAGAATCAGAAATTTTAGTAGGAAGATATTTTGAAAGAAAGAACTTAAAATCTTTGCAAATATACTTCCTGTCACCAGGTGTGCTTGGCACATTCCCCATATGTCCGATCAGTGCAGATGATCTTCTTACGGCCATAGATGCGAAAACTCAAATCTCCATAATGTATTTGGTCTTGGAATCAGCTGTTCTGAGCCTTAGACCTTAAACCGGCATTTGATCATTAGGATATTCAATATATCTGGAATGCCTCCAGAACCATTTTAATGTACAAAACACCATAGGATCCTGAAGAGAATGAAATTCTGCATTTGGAATTTCAGGATCCACAAATCTACATGCCACTTTTGTCATATTATATTCAGATACTGAAATATATCCTCTGGATATAAGCAATTGTTGTGCTTCTCTCGATATTCTGTCATCATTAATCTTTCTGGAATTAACATGATTCATGCATGCATCAGTGTTCGATATTGTGCTATCATATTCATGGAAGATTTGGGTTACATTAACCCTTCTGGTGGAATTTAACTCTCGGCTAGCAAAATCAACCAAAGAATTATCCTTTCCCTTTATATGTTCGACATCAAATGAGAAGTTGTCGAACCAGAGTCCCCATCTCTGCATTCTATTGAATGTTGTCTTATTAGCAGGGTCTCCACTGTTGAGCCTTGCTTTAAAATCTTTAAGATCAGATCGTAAATGAAATGATCATTCTGAATGAAGAACAAAAAGGCTTTAATTGCTTTCTTGGCTGCCAATATCTCTTTATGTGTAGAATGGTATTTTAATTCAGATCCTTAAAAAGAACCTAAAGCATATCTACAAACTTTCTCTTTACCATTCTCCATTTTTTATTTAAGCATCTTGCTCCCCAAAACAAGTCACGGCATCACACTCAATAATTTTCTGACCTTGTCTAGGCAGGGACATAGGTGGGAGATCAAGAACTTGTATTTTGATATGCTTTGAACTTCCGGTGTCATTTCGTACTCCAGAGGGAGCATTCTTCTTCAACCTCTTATTCAAGAGGATTCTATCTGCAGCAATATTTTTATAAAATCCTGCTACATAATTTACACAGCCCAAGAATCTCTGCAATTGTTCTTTTCTTTCAATTCATCTGGAACACACGTAATCTGAGTCACCGCAAGAAAGGATCATGAGACTTCATCCTCATCAGATGATGATATCACTGGACCCATTGTACAGTATAGTCCTTAGTGCTATGTCGGTAGGCATGTTACCGACTTTAAATAAAGTAAGATAAGATTCTCTTTAAGTCTTATCTAAAGCGTGGTGGACCTCCCCACTTTTTAAAGGTGTTATTATGGGTGGCATGTACCCATGTGCGTGTCTTCTTACTTTTCTTAAAGTAAGAATCTTCTTGGTCACCGGGGTTACCGGTTGTAGGTTTCTAGGTTTCCGGTTTTCTCGGTGAAAAGCTACTTGAATTCCTATAAATAAGGGATTCTAGTTTCATTCAATACATCCAGGGCATCTAGAATTCGACATCGAGAATTCGAGCTTCATATAGAGTCGAAGATTGTCTTCTAAGTCTTCTTGTGTCTTGTAAGTTAATAATATCTTTTTATTATCTTTCGATCTCTAGTATTCTGCATGAGTTTAAGATCCTTAATAATAAAGCTTTTATCGAGTCTTATTTTTGTAAGTGTTCGATGCCTTATGTGCTTTATGAGAATTGGTATCGAGCTTTATAGCTTTATAGCTTTATAGCTTTATAGCTTTATGAGAAATAAACCTACACATGTCAAAGACCGCTAAGGTCTTTCGCATTGTAACAAAAGCCTTTGGCATAAAAATTGATAGGAGTTTTTAAGATACTTTTCTTAGTTCTATCTTATTCCTTTAATACACTTGTCATTCGATGCATTGCACAATATCGATAACAAAATGTTTTATATAGTTTAGATTAAGGACCTAGGGTTCTTCAACCAACCGATATCATTCCCTAAATCTTGTAAAAGGGTCTAAACCTACCCAATTTTTTTCCATCAAAATAAATTTCCATTACCAACTTTCCAAGTTAGGAAATTTTCAGCTAAATTTTGCAAGATAGATTGAAGTTTTGAATTCTCGAGTCCATTAGGTAGAGTGATAATTGAAAACATCCAGAGAAACTCCATAAAGTCAAGCAACTTGAATCTCATTAACATACCCTAAGTTTGATTTGGGTTAAAGAAGAGCTTCCAAAAAATTTCCCCCTAAGTCTTTGTTGAATATGTCTTAGAACCTTATCCCATTGCCATCTCCCCCTCCACCCCAACACAACAAAGAAAATAAAAATAAAAAATCAAACTTAGCAAAGAAAATTTTAATTTTTCATCCACCGCCTCCAAAGGTAATTCACCTTCTCTAAAATAGAAACATCTGGAAAGTTCATGAAACCCCATTATCTTTAATTAATCTTGTGTCCTTTCCCATGCAATTACATTATCCCACGTGTTGTGTTAGAGAGAATTATTAATCTAAGCTCTCCAAGTGCATTATATCCTAGAGAACTTAATATACAATGGAGTAGGTGAGTTATTCTTCAAATGATACCTTCCTCTAGCGGGGTAAGCCTTTTCTACTCAAAGAATACTAGATAATAACTAACTCTTATTCTTTACTACAATGAGGATAATCTACATGCCAAAGGAAGTTCACCACCTAGCATCCACCCAATTTTTCATCATCTCTTCATCTTCCTAGCATCCTTAACCTTTTTCATGGTCTCTTCATCTTCTGAAAAACAAAAATGGAGTTTTAGTATGAATAAAAAACATAACAAGGAGAATACAAAAGATGAATCAATGGAGCACAAATCGGTAAAGGAGAATATCCCTCCTCTTTCTCCTGGGAAAAATAACATATCGACCGATTTATGCTATTGAGGTTATACTTCCCATTGAAGAGGTTTCATACGGGTGGAAAATAATGCACAAAAAACAAAAATCCATTCTCAAGAATAATGTTTCTCCTATTTAGGTTGTTCATTCACTTTTGGGCAAGCTGTTTCTTTTTGTTTTTGGGTTGTTAATGTTTTCTATCTAGAATTTTTAGACTTTTAGGCCTCCTTACAATCCAGGTAGGATCCCACTCAAAAACCTTTACCCTTAATAAAAAAAAAAAAATAATAATGAGCTCGAGTCTGCAACAATTTAATAGGTTTGTATATATGCTTAGTGTTACATGGAGTCATGGGGATGATGATATTCTCTATAAAAAGCTCCCGAAATATGTGGATTTTCCAATTTATTCCATATTTGGATTAAATGCATTATTTAAGTCTCATCAAATTCGAGGGACACAACCAAATAAATATAATTATAATAGTCATAACATAATCATCAAAATAATGCATAAATCTCACCGAAAGCATTTATCTAGCAAAATTACTTACAATACTCAAATTCAATTCAAGAAATACAATATATCATATTTATATCCATCGTGTATATATACATTCGAATCACAAATTTAAATATGTTTTGTACCCCTTTATGACTTCAAGATCCACTTTGTAACATGGGAAAGATGCAGGATGAGACGCCACATGTTTTAATCCTTAAAAGTTTTTACTTCTTTTATCTAGAGGTATGTTTACAGAGCACAAATCACACTTAAAGAATTAAACAATAAGAAAAACACTAGAGTCCATATTCCTTGCAGTATTGGAGTAAAGCACCATGTTGAAATATTCTTTCCTTTTTGATCTACTAGAATGGTGGGAATGGATTTTAGAATAGGGTTTTTCCCTGTGCAATCTATGAAGTGGTATATGAGAAACACACAATCTCAAATGCATTGGTGGATTCTAAAAGCTACACTAAATTTTTCCTCTGCTAACTTAAAATTAAATGTATGAAATTACAATAGAGGATCAAAAGGATCTATGACTGGAGTAGCGATTAGGGTGGCTATATACTTCTCAACAAAATGAATTATTTTGTTATAATGGTTATTGAATCTACTAATATTATATGATTAGCTATATTAAAATCTACAGCCACATATTTTTGGCTTCCATATACAATCAAGAAACTAAACCCTAGTTACCTAAAACCTAGAAAACCATGAAACCCTATCATAATTAGTGACATTAACAATCTTATTATAAAAACTAAATCAACAAAAGTAATTATAAAATAGAATTTTAACTAAAATGTTGGATAACCGCTTATTTTTGCGGAAAGATGATTGTTAGTCATATATCAATTTTCTTTAACCATAATGTGTTTGTATTCATTCAAATTTATGAGTCTTCCCTTGAATTCCTATTCTTCCTCTCTTGTTTTCTCGATCGGTTTAATATTATATTGCATTAAAGTATATATATGCTAAATGTGATATCAAAAGAAGTTGCTCGGGTCTCTCTATATCTCTCTCTATATCTCTCTCTCTCTCTCTCTATATATATATATATATATCTCTATCTATCTCTCTCTCTATCTATCTATCTCTCTATCTATCTAGATCTCCTGGTTGATAGAGTAGGAATGTTCCCCCCGCCCTGAACTATCTATCTGGGGGAGTTGAGAATGTAGGGAGATGATAAATACCAAACAAATAGAATTTGCACTCAATAGATTGTTTGAGTGAGGGAGATGCTTTTTAATACGATTTGAATTATGAAATTGTGTATGTTGTCAAGTGTAATTTATTTCCCCCATAAAGTAGGCTCGTAAATCGGGAATGCCTATTGCATGTTGTGACATGTGGCTAGAAACTAACAAGCATATTGTTGTCATTATAATTACGTTATAACATTAAAAATATGTAAAGTCAAATGCATTTAGAATAACATTACTTATGGTTTAGGCACATTCAAATGAATGAAAATTTTAGACTAGGAAGAGTAATTTACAAAAAAAAATTAAAAAAATGAAATAATTTAAATTGTGTCAAAAAATTAAATTTTTTTATAAAAGAATATATATTGAAATTAAATGATTTTAATCATGTTTATAAGATTATAAATTTTGTTGTTATTTGAATGGTTGAAATATTGTAGGTTAACATATTTGTTTATGATTATGCTTATTTAATTTTAAAATATGTATTAATTTGGTTTCAAATATGTAGTTTAAGTTGTAAATCCCACTTTAATGCATTTGGAGATCACTATTCACTAAAAAATATTCATATTGATTAGTTGTCTTGGGAATAAAATACCTTTAATATTTCATACTCATCATGTAAATATATGTGACATTGAAAAATATGGCCTTTTTATTCCACATATATTATATCTTTTGCCCTAATTATTTATTAGAAAAAAATTCACCTAAGGAATTTTTAAATTTATTTCAAAATTTAATATTTCTAATGTTGAAATATAAATATAATAATTTTCAAGTGAAACAAATGAAATTTATTTATTTCTTAAATTTTCTATCAACTCATTTTTATTAATAAGTACTTTTTAAATCTTTTCTTAATAAGTAATGAATGCCTTAAAAGGCCACTTCTGTAAAATGGAAATTATTACAAAGTGAAAACACAATAGACACCCAAAACAAGAGAAATGAATGGACCTCGAGAAAATATTGAGAAGAAACTAGTCCTTAAAAATGTTGGAGAAAATTCGATCAATCTTAAAGAAAATCAACCAAAAGATGCGATCATGAAAAACTAAAACCCATAAAAATGTCATAGGTGATGTGGATCGAATTGCAAGAGGCTGAAATGCCTCCAAAACACACACACACGGTTTGTAAAAACTTCAAAAGCTTCAAAATAGTTATTGTCACACCCCTAAAATTTAGTTTGTGTTTACGAAAGGATAAGTTGTTAACTAGGGATTTCGGTGTTGGATGTTACTGTGAGATTCATATAGCTTGTATAAACTTATTTTACTATTACATGATCATACCTATTTTATGAGCATTGCTAAGTTAAAAATAACCTTCTTTTGTAATCATGGTGGTCAAAGTTCCTAAATTATAATAGTGGCCCCAACAAGGTACACTTGAAAATAAATGATAAAGGTATTATTACAATCTACATTTTGAAATATATTTAATCAATTTCATATCAAATTATGAGCATTATTATGAGGTCTTACTTTGTAATTACATTGTATTGCCTAAGGTTTGTACACATTAAGTTCATAGGACTTATATTTAAATCATGACATATTATTGAATGTGTAATGTCACGTTAAATCGGTACTCTTGTTCATCCTTCGGTGACCATGTTGCTAAGCATTAAAAGTCGTCGCGCTTAGTCGATCATTAGTTGGCTTCGCCTTTGTCGTAGAGAATAATCATCCTTCTCCCTCTTCGTCATCCATGCTTGTGTCATTGTCAATTTTTTCTATTGTTGGCCCTTTAACATCTGTTATGATTTCCCTATTAAAGGAAAATCGTGTTCTTGGATTGTCGAGCTTGACTATCGGTCATTGCTAATATAAATAATAATAATAATTATTATTTTAGTTGTAAAAGTAATAAAAAATGATAATAATGATATTTTTAATTTAATTGTCGATCGGCCATTACTTTATATTATTATTATTTTACTTTATTGTCGATTATTATCGATATCTTATATTAATTATCTCTATATTATTTTTGGTTGTTTCATTCTGATTGTGCCCATAGATCGAACCTCGTTCTACGCTGGAGAAGGGAATTACCCTGCCTTACAGTGCCATGGTTGGTCATTGATCCGTGTTCACTTTCGAACGTCAATCTCTAGTTTCCTCCCCTTGGTCAATTAGGCACTGCTTGCATGTTGTTTCGATCATTTAAATTAAAGGAAAATATGATTTTTTTGCTTCCTCCAGCATGCCAGTCGTATGTAATTTAATCTTTTGGTTGGCGTAGGATTAATTGGATTCCTTTCTTCCTTATTGTTATCTTGTGAATGGGTAAGTAGGTTGTGTGTGGTGCAAGCTTAGATAAGGCTAATAATTTAATGCTCAAATTACTCTTTCCAACTACCACCTCTCACCCCTTACCACTCTAGCAATGACCTAGCCTTGTCACATGGTTGTCACCAAATGAAATTTATTGTTGTTTGGGTGCTTTGACTTGTTTTCTTCTGCGAAAGACCTTGAGTATGTCTTTGGTAAGGGGGTGGTGTTTGGTGGCCACCTACCATTCGTTTAATTCCTTAAAGGAGACGTGCCTGTGCTGAGCTTGGTCCTATTTCCCCATTTGGAGGTTGGCCACATACATTTGAATAAACTCGGGTGGTGGTAGACCTTGTTCTGCTGCAATTGTTTTGAAACCTTCTTGCATTGCGGTCGTCGTAGGAATATCCCCATCTTGATTTTTTTCGCACCCATTACGTACAATCGAGAATCATGTAGTGGTTTTTTGATGCCTATTAAGCTCATGAAGAAGAAAATCAGACCCGGGGTTCTTTGTTACGCGAGAACCGCTTGGTGAAGGTGTGAGTTGTGGAGTTTCAAACCAAACATGTTAAGTCTAGACTTTGTAATAGTTTGCTACTTTTTTACATTCATTAAATAAATGTTTCTTCTTCCTATAATGACATCTTGAAATGGGAAATTATGGTGGAATATTTATTTCCTTGAGAGTACTATTATCCCTCCGATTTTCCTCCTTCTATATCGCTATTTTTGTATTTGGATGACTGGCTTGCAAAAGGGAAAAATGGATTATTTCTTTTTACTCTGTTATATTTTAGTGGGAAGTGAACAATATGATATGTCTGAGTTTTCTCCGGGCTTTGGAATTACTTTCATAGTTGAATGATTTTATACTCTGTTACATTTCAATGACATTGAAATATTTACTGTAACAATGAGTGAGTCTCAAAATACCTTTTTAAACATTCTCTTATAATAGAGATATTATTATTATTATTATTTTTGACTTCAAACTGGTTAACGCAAAAAAAATTAAAAAAAAGAGAGAAAATGAATGGGTTCAATGGGTGAATCCATTGAAAGGATTGTGCATATGATGGTTTTGCTAAAATAGATCCCTAAAATCTAAAAGAAGGAAATGGTTGTTTGCAACTCAGATGATAACTCTGATGGGGATATAGGGTGTTGAAACTTGTTTTCTTCTGAGTGTGAATCTATTTTATTATTGGTTGTGTTTTCTCTTGTTGTGGTTGTCATAGTTGAAGACTATTAAAAATTGTAATCTCTCTTAAAGACCATTGAAGTGTAAAGAACTTAT